>JAJJMB010012161.1:4977409-5326269 GCA_023531105.1 Papaver atlanticum
CGGTAGATATCCCCCAATTTGGTGTTCTTTTGAAGGGCTACTATGATATTTTGTCTTTTTTTTTTTTTGTTCTTTTCTAAGAATAGGTTTTTTCGTGGTTGTTTTTTTTCTTTTGATACGAATATAAATTTCATTAAGATTAAACCATTTCTTCCATGTATGTCGGAAGAAGTTGAGAACTTATACACTTGGGTGGATTATCAGCCCATATTTTAGTAAGTTTATGCGTTCTAGCAATCTTAAAAAAAAAACATCTGCCGCCTTGTTACTTTCTTTTGGAACATAATAACATTTCCAATGGCGGTGACTAAATGCAACCCACGGTTGTGTTAAGTGCAACCCTCCCTTAAAATTTCTAATATGTTAAACCTGCTTTACGTGGGTAACCAAAACCCACATCTGTCGCTATCTTTCTTCTTATGTTTATTTGTTTTAAAAGAGAATACAATTCTCATAAGTATAATCCATTGATTGGATATTCCGGTTCTCATTGGGTTTAACTGGATTATCATATGATTAAAATATAAGACTCATTCAATTATAAATAAAAAGCAAGGTCATAAGACTCATCTAATGGCAGTGACTAAATGCAACCCACGGTTGTATTAAGGCAAGCATGTGAGAGAGTGGCTTTTTTAATTTATTTTCAGAATTACCCTCAATAAAACATTTAATACCATAATTATCTTCTTCCTTTTTTTCCTTCGACTAGTTTCTTCTTCGACCTGTTTTATTTTCACGTCATATTCAAATTTTGAAAACTCAGAGAAACCACAAAATTTCAAACACTTCCCTCCATCTCCATTTACAGATATGTAAGTTCAAATATTCATCAACTTACACGTTCACTCAGAAACAAATTCGATCAAAACTGAAACAAATCCAATCAAAACGGAAACAAATTCAATCAAAATAGGTACATGAAATCTTCAGCATCTTCTGAGAATCATAGAATCTTCTCTTTACTCCTCAATTTGTTACAATCACAACCATGATTTCATCTTCACTTTCAATCAAAATCAAATTAATCACAGATTATCTTATCTTCAATCTAAGAATCACAGAGTTTGTCTCTTTACTCCTCAACTTGCTGTAACCACTACCTTGATTTGCATCTTGAATATCAATATTTGAAATCAACTGGAAAAGAAATTTCAAACTACAACAAAACCAATACGGATCTGAGATTCTCAAAGGAAAAATCAGCTTGAAATTTAAAATCAACACCACAACTTCCAAGGTAAAATATCAGATCCTCTAAAATATTTCCTACTTGAAGTTTACTGCGTATTTGAAATATTGTATATCCTGCACTTTCATTGTTGATAATAAATTGATTTTAGAGTCTAAGTTCAGATTTTCCTCTTAGTCTAGAGTACCATTTCCAGGGATCTGGCATATTTAAAATTTCAGATAATCAACTTACAGTATCATTGACACAATAGATGTGCTGATTTTGAAACTTAAAAGGAATGACAACTCCTAGATAACACAAAACCACTTGTAATTTTATCTGCAGCTGGGTATGCCATAGATAGTCCCTTTATGGACCTAGTTCCAACTCTTCGGATTACTCCAGGCATCCACAAAGTATCTTTTTCATGTCATTATTTCCGCTAGTTGAACTTGCAAAACGAAACTATTTTTGGAAATTATAATTAAGAATGCCTATCTCAGTTCCTGGATTAATCGACATTATAAGAATGTGTATCTCAGTTCCTGGATTAATCGACATTATAACAATGTTTATCTCAGTTCATTTTCATATACACAAAACCATGAATCAATTCTCCATGCATATGCATATGAACCAAGCTTAAGTTGTAAAACTTCAAAAGTCGAACGATCAACATAAATCTAGATTATGAGCAAGGCATATGAAAGAGTTACCTGAACTTGACAGTCATGAAACAAGAGCCTTGTGATAGATGTAGCAGCAGTAGCATCAGTCCAGAAAATGGGCACAAGTGTATCTTTAATCAAGGCTTCAACATTTGGACATGGAGTCTGGTAGTGTCCATGGGGGAGATGAGATTCATTAATAGTCCTAGTAACCCTGGTTTTACCACTAACAATAAATAAGTAGGTGTCAGCTAGAGTCACAAGCATATCAGCTTTGCCTATTCGATAAAATATTTTTGCTGCAACTTTTTATAGTCGTTTATGTTTCCTGCACTTCATTGTTGAGTATACATAGTACACTTTCAGATATGAGACATTAGAAGTATACCTTCTCATCTACAGTATTTGAGACACGGTGAAGTGTGTGAGATGCGAGTCTTATACCTAATACTAGTATCTCGCTCATGGCAGTAGTTGATACACAGTGAAGTTTGTGAGATACGAGTCTTATACCTAATACTAGTATCTCGCTCATGGCATTACTATGTCATAACTGCTAAGGGCTTGACAGCTAGTTTTGCCTAGTCGATAATTTTTGTTGAGAATACTCAGTACGTGTTATCGATTTTGTGGAGAATAAGCATTACATGTATTGTTGTTTGGATTTTCACTGAGAACCTAAACACGTTTTGATATTGCATAATTTGCAGTACCTTCATTCATGGACATCGGAACAAGTTTCTCCACCAGGAATAACAAGAATCCCACCAACGAACAACGCTTGTCAGTTTACCACTTCCTGTTGAAAGATAGCAACAACGGGAGAGTGAAAAGAGGTTCAATGCTAAGGGCTTCCCAACTATTTTCTATATCAGTAATGACAGCGAAAAGGATATGGAAACGTGGAAAAGATTGTTGGTCGAGAAATGTACCTGTGGATGTGTCATCGAGGAAACCAACCCGAAGTGGTGGTAAACTAATGGAAATTGATTTGTCGAAGCTTCCATAAATTCTACTTCGTCAACGCACCAACATGCACTAGCTCGCTAGAGGTATAAATATATCCACTTCAACTGCATTTAGATTGATCAAAAAATGACGGATCAGAAGACATTCAAATGCAATTAAACCAACTTTCACATACGAAAACAAGCAAGCAAGGTTGGATTTTTTTTTTTGGGAATACTCGAGACAAGCCCTTACAAGGAGAACCCGATGGTTAAGGATATGTATAATGTCATACACATAGACGAGAAATGGTTTTATATGACCAAAACCAAGGAGAACTACTATCTTCTTCCTGAAGAAACAGAACCCCATCGCACTTGTCAAAGCAAATGATACATCAAAAAGGTGATGTTCTTAGCAGCAGTTGCTCGTCCAAGATTCGATTAATTTGGTAATGAAGTGTTTGACGGAAAAATAGGGATATTCCCTTTTGTAATAAAGGAAGCAGCAAAGCGTTCCAGCAAGAATCGTCCAGCTGGAACACTTGAAGACAAACTTGTCGAATCAGTGGACAAAGATAAAACAAGGGAGAGTTTGATTAAACACTTATTACCAGCAATTCGTAAAAAGTGGCTTGCTTATAATAGGGAAACTATATATATTCAGCAAGATAATGCTAAGCCACATGTAAGATTGGATGATGAAGAATTCTTAATGGAAGCGGCAAAGGAAGGTTTTGATATTCGACTCCGGTTTCAACCCTCACAAAGTCCAAACATGAACGTGTTGGATCTTGGGTTCTTTAGGGCGATCCAATCGTTACAACACGAAAAGGCTCCTACCTCTGCTGGTGAGTTCCTCTTGGCAGTGAACACGGTATTCGAAAAACTATCATCACAATCTTTAAATGCAGTACTCCTCACATTACAACTATGCGTGGTTGAGGTGTTAAAGGTTCACGGTGGAATAAACTATAAGTTGAAGAATATAGGGAAAAGAAGGTTGGCAAGAATGGGTGAGCTTCCAACTCAAATCGAAGTTAACAAGGATCTAATGAGGGAAGAAACCCATTACCACTCATGTTTAAGTTTTTTCTGCAATGATGAGAAAAATACTACTGGAGGAACTCAAGGCACTGATGTCATTATGTCAAACTAGATGAATTCACAGGGTTTTTGATTAAGAGGTGAACTAACCTTAATCTCTCCATTCTCTAGCTGCACAGTGTAAGCAAGGTATTGTTCTGATTCAGCATAACAGAAATCAGTGACCTGTGTGGACAAGGGGTATTGTTGTTTTCATGTTTATGTTTACAAATACAAGTTGTATAAAAATATGAGACTTTAAAGAAATTGTTTCTCTATGCCATTGGTGGAGCTACAATACTGTGGTTGGGTTCAAATTAATAACTCTGCCGCTCGTTTATATTTTTATTTACACAAGTTATAGATTAATGATTCAAGGTTTTCTAGTCCTAGTAAGATTGGGACCAGCTGCTTATACTAACTCTACCACTTGTTTATACTCATATTCTTATTTACACATGCTATAGATTAATGATGAGTAGCAATTAACCTCTTAATGGAATATCAAGAACTGTTTCATCATTAGACTCCTCGTTTCCATTGTTAAGTTTCAATATACTCTCGACTGTTTCACTTATGCCTGTAAGAATGCACATAGTACCTCCAACCTGTAAGAATAAAGGAGCACCAGAAGTTAGAGACTTCAACTGTTAAAATGCATTACTTCTGTAGAATGAACGCGTTCCCATACCCTTGAATAGTCCCAAGCAACATTGGATACTCATTTTTTTCCTCCAAAGGTAACATGAAGAACTCCATAGCCACTTCCTCTATAGCCCTTAAAAAATCTATGTTAATCCCATGGTTTACTACCTATCATTATACCATCATTTTTTAGTAAGCTTAATTAGCAAACAATACCTTAGAAGTGGGGTTTCTTTTTGGTGAAAACTCTTTTGCTTCCCCATGATCACACTAAAATTCACCTCACAATCAAAAAGAAACCCCACTTTCTTCTACAAATTGGAAACCAAGAAATGTTATCAATTGATTCAATTCTTCAATTCAAACAAGACCCTTTACTTATCTCTGATCTGTAACTAAAATAACACAAATTTCAGCTTAAAATTACCACTAAAAATCCAAAACTTTTCATGAATATTCTTATTAGAAACCTTAAAAAACCATGAACTAACTGAATGAATCTAAAGACTTTGGACAATCCAAACCTTAAATTGAGCAAACCCAACAAAATTGTAAGTCTAAAAAAATCCTTAATTACTACTCATACCAATAGATTCATGAATTAGACTGTTAACAGAGGAATCTAGAAAACCCATACCAATAGATTCATCAATTAGCCGATCAAAAAAATAAAGATTCATCAATTAGACTGTTAACATAGAAGTATTAAATTCATCCTTAGAAACAAGTAGAAATCAACAAATCTCACCTTCTTCAGCTTTAATGAAGATGTTCTATCAAAAATGGTATGGGTGGGGGATCGATGGTGGTGGGGTGGTTATGTGGACGAATATGAAATGAGAAGTAGAGATAAAAGATTTATCGGTGATGGTGGGAGTGGTTCTGTGGAAGAAAATAAAATGAGAAGCAGAATGAAGAAATCGACATCCTTTTTTATCGGTGATGGTGGATCGATGGTGGTGGGAGTGGTTTTGCGGAAGAAACGAGAATTAAGAGATACAAAAGATAACGAAATGCGAGTATGGCAAATAAAATGAAATCTCGGGGAAAGGGTAGTTTTGAAAGTTTACTCTATTAAAAAAATAAAAATATCACTTTTGCAGATACAAATTTTAAAAGGAAAAGTAACTCTTTTCCTGAAACGGAGGGAGTCATATTTAGGTTAAGCTAATTCACATAATTTAGTTTAGGCTTTCTAGAGTTTGCAATTCAAAATCATACATTGGTATTTGGGAATATGCTTTCAATGTAAAACGGATGAGCAAATTAATTTACACCTAATTTAAGATAATGTAAAATCGCAAAATATGTTTTGTATTCGCAAAAGAAAAAATGGAAAAGTAATCGCGATAGAAAAGGACATTGGAAATAGAAAAACACTTGCAAGAGGAAAAGATCGGTGGTGGTTATGGCTTGTTGTGGGTATTCATTACCTATATCATTTGGGTTTATAATTAGTTTGTTTGTAAAGTAAGGTTGTATTTATTTAAAAGTGGGGTTGTATTTAGTTATTGCCTTTCCAACTCCTAATGTACTTTGCTGAAAACAGAAATAGCGTCCCTAATAAAGTTATGAATCTGCGAGTTAATGTTAAATTGGCCTTCGTTGATTGCCTCCATAATAGCTTTAGAATCTGTTTCGAAGTTTACTACATCAAGCTTCCAATTTTGAGCCCACATCACTGCCTCCAAAACTGCTAAGCCTTCAACATATTCTGGACTCAACGCTCCACTGATGTAAACGCATTTTGCTCCCTACGATGTACCTGTAAAATTCCGTATGATTAGTCCAATGCCACTCTGATTAGTTAACTTAGAATAAGAACCATCACAGTTAATGGTTAAGACTCCTTTAACTGGAGGACACCACTTAACATTCATTCTTTTTTTCAGTGCAGAAACCATCCTTACTACTAGTTTTGATTCGGCTACAGATTGTTCATAAAAAATAATGTTGATTCTATGAACCAACTGGTTGGGATTTAGAGCCAATTTCTGGAACATTTTACTGCATCTCTAAGTCCATATTACCCAAGCAGTTATAGCAGTCTTTCCCACTTGTTCTGTAGAGAGAAGACCCTCCCTTAACTTAGTGAAATTGTCTGTCAAAACTGGTGAGTAATCTGATGACTATCAGAGTGTAAACCAAACATCGCGAACCAAACTACCATACTGTAACTACAGTGCAAGATTACATGAGAATCACTCTTAACTGCATTTTCACAAAACGGGCCGCTAACATCTATGTTTTTGTTTCGTCTGGCAAATATTTCTCTTGTTGATAAAATATCTCTATAAATTTTCCAAAGGAAGTGTTTTACTCTAGGAAAAACAGCTAAACTCCATACAAGGTTCCAGATTTTCTCCATCTCTGGATCAGTATTGTTTCCTCCATTTTTGTCTTCATAATACTTCTTATAAGCAGATTTGACGGAGAAGCACCCATTCTTTTCAAGCTTCCATATCAAAACATCCTTCTGATCTGGATGTATAGTTATAAACAAGATTAAACTGATCACTTCTGAAGATAATAAATCCTGCAAGAGATTGTGATTCCAACCACCATTATTAAAGTTAAACAGTTGATGAACAAATAAATAACTTGAGGGGTTCACAATATCGATTTTTGGAATATAAGAGGATGATCTAAATTGGGTATTCACTTGTGAACCCAAATTTTGATTATGGTATCATCGCATACACACCAGAAGCTATTGGCTTTGATAAAAGGCAGCACATCACTAATGCTTTTCCAGGAATAGGACGAATCTTCTTTTACCGTATAACACCATCTGGAAAGTAATTAGCACTAAGTGACTTAGACCAAGTATTATTTGGTCGCGTACTTAACCTCCAAGCATATTTAGCTAACAGGTCCCTATTAAAACACTATAAATCTCAGTAACCAAGTCCCCCTTGTTCCTTATCTTTGCACAGAGAACTCCGAGAAACAATAACACCCTTGTTAGAATCTTTCTTTCACCAGAATTTAGCTTGAACTGAATTCATGGACTTGATAGTGGTATTCGGTAATTTAAAAAAAAGACATATGGTGAACTGGAATAGCATTGAGGACATGCTTTAACATAACAGTGCGACTTGCTTCTGATAAATTGCTAGACCCCATTTCGCCAACTTAACCTCCATTTTCTCTATAAGATTTGAAAAGGGAACTTTCTTATTTCTATCAATAAAGAAAGGAAGACCCAAATACCTTTCTTTCTTATTCATAATGGGGACTTGAAAAATGCCTGCCAAATCTTGACAAGCATCTGGATCCATATTATAGCTGAAGAAAACCGATGATTTGTGAAAGTTTATAACCTGACCTGAACACTTGTTGAATTCATCAATAACTTGTAACAAATACTTGGTTTGGAAATACTGGCCTTACAAAATAGTAGGCAATCATCTGCAAATAATAGATGATTTATTTTAGGAGCTCTCCTAGCTATTTTAACTCATGTAATTAGGTTTTTATGATCACAAAAGGTCAGCTTCCTTGAAAAAGCCTCAATTGCAATGATAAAAAGATAAGATAGTGGGTCCCCTTCTCGAATACCTCTTGTAGGATGAAAATACTTACACGGAGAACCATTAAGAAGTACTTCAACCTGGGTAGTACTGATACATTGGTGAATGAGATTACACCATTTATAAAAAAACCCAATCTTCTTAAGCACATCGATAAGAAAGGACCACTCATGCATATCAAAGGCTTTTGACATATTCATTTGTAGAGCGAGTGAACCACCTTTACTAGATTTCTTTTCATATTATACACCATTTATTGAACAAGAGAAATATTCTAAGAAATAAGCCGACCTGGAACATAAGCTGCCTGCATGGGAGATATTATCTTCTCAATATATAACTTCATTATTCTAGCAATAATCTTTGAAATAATTTTGTACGAAGTATTACATAATGCAATTGGCCTGAAATCCTCCGGTTTGTGTGGAGTTTGAGTTTTAGGTATCAAAGAAAATCTTGTTATATTTAACTCCTTGAGAAGAAAGCCTGAAGAAAATAATTGTTGAACTAGAAGAATAATATCTTGCTTGATTATCTTCCACTGAGTTTTATAGAAACCGGGTGGAAATCCATCCTGCCCAGGAGAAGTCCAAGATTCCATGGACATAATTGTATCATAAATTTCAGCCTCATCTAGAATCTCCATTAATCTCTCATCATCCTTATCCGAAATACACTTTGGAATGTGCTGCAGAAAAGAAGTATTATCAACAGTCTCTGTAGAAGTACTGATACTCTGGAAATGATTAGTCAGCAAATCTTCAACTGAGGTTATATCATTACACCAAATACCATTTGGTTAAAAAAAAGACTATCAATTTTGTTCCTATACTTTCTCCTATTGGCTATGGTGTGAAAGTAGCTTGTGCTTTTATCTGTATCATTAATAATCTCTGCCCTTTTGCCTTCAAAAACTGGATTCTATCCCATTTACTTATTTCAGCCTCAATTTGTAAAAAAAATTCAGTGTTGTTACCATTTATGTCCGTTTTTTGTAGCTCAGAAAGAGAATCTTTAAGACTTGTAATAGTTATCTTGATATGACCGAAAGTGTTCTTGTTCCAAATAGAGAGATGTTTTCTCGTATTTTAAAGTTTGTTAGTAAACACAAAAGCTGCAGAGCTAACCACATCAGTACACCAAGCATTCTTTATTTCATTAATACAAGAATCATTGTGCAACCAAGTTTTAAAGAATTTCCAGTTCTTTCCTTTTAAGATATTATTGTTGTATAAGCTTAACATAATGGGAGTGTGGATGATCCATTTTGATTTAAGTGATTAAGAACAAAATCATGAAAAGATATAAACCAATGATTGTTAACTAAAGCTCTGCATAACCGAGATTTTAGCCTACCTAACTATTACTAGTCCAGGTAAAGGGGGGGTTACCACTAAAACCTATGTCACTAAGATCAGAATCTCTAATAAGCTGAGAGATACTAGCATTTCTAGAGGAAGAAGTTTGGTTTAGTCTATCATCAGGAAAATGGGTTATGTTCAAATTTCCTATAGCAACCCAAGGAACCTTAACACTAGCACTAAGATTTTTAATCTCTCTCAATTGCGATTCTTGTTCATCCTTGTATGGAGTACCGTAAATACAAGATAAGAACCATTCTCCCTTAGAAGGATCGTTTAAAACTAAGGCATGAATTATATTTGAGCTAGTGTGAACAACGTCCACTTTAAACCCATCCTTTCATAAAAGAATTAAGCCACCAACCGCTCCCACAGATGGAACATAACAATAGTTAGGAAATTGTAGACTCTTAGTAAACTTAACTATGTTACCATCATTGACTTTTGTCTCGGAAACAAAAATAAAGTCCAGATTATGAAGAGAGTTAATATTCTGTAAATGGTTCCTAGTGTCTTTTGAGCAAAAGCCTTGATTGTTCCATGACAGGATCTTCATGGTTTTGTTACTATGAAAATATAACTTATATAAACAGATTTGTAAAAGGATTAAATTGCCAAAGAAATCATCTACAAATAGATGGAAAACTACAGTAACCAAACTACATTGGTTAACTACTAAAGAGATGAATAGCAAAAACGAAATATTGTAACCGATAGAGTTATAGTAAAGCGTGGAAAAGTAGTTTACCTAAGTCACAGATTTTCCTTGGTTCTCGTGAATGGTGAATGTTGCTCTTGAATCACTATTGTCCATTATCATTACATTAAGTTTGTTCATATCAGCAAAAGAATCATTGAAAGTAGAACTATGCATATGAGGTTTGATATAAATGTTATGCAGGTTATTGGAAGGTCCATCATTGAGTTTAGAATTTCTTATTTTTTTGTTTTGTCTAGTATCATCATCATCAGCTTCAGCAACACCCATGTCACATTATTCGTTGGTTTCAATCTCATCGTCTTGAGTTTTCATACTCTTTAACAATTAATCTATCTAACCAGAGTTTGTGGGAAAAGTACTCACAATTCTCTTCAACATGATTTATCACAAACCATTTTGGACAGATATTATGTAGCTGTAAATCCCAATGGTACCTAATCCAGACTTGTCCATTTGCAATTGTGTTCCACCAGCCTCCTCTAATCATCGGATATTTAATCCAATCTCAACCCTTACAAAAATGGTATCTCCATGCTTTGGCTGACAATTTTTGGGTTCTGTCGAGATTTTCCAACCAATAAAATCAATCGCTTCATCAACAAATGCCAGGTTCATGTGCTCCAATTTGAGCCTTTTGAAGTGTACTGTAAACTATTATACTAGGAATTTATGTTCTTCAATCTTAATACCGTAGTTATATTTCTGAATTGAGAATAAAGTATCATTAATAATCCAAGGTCATGTCGCAATAGCATCTTCTTGCCCTTCCTTACTGTTTAGTTTGATCATAAAAAAATTGTAACCCATCAGTTTCACCTCCTTGTTCCTGTATCTCCTCCACAAATTGTTAATACTAGTTCTTACAATTTTCACTTCCATCTTATCATGACATTTTCCCCCCAAGAATACTATTAGACCATTCATCAGCAACTTCATTAATCTACTTTTAAGAACTTATTGTCCTTCTTTGAAACTTGGCTCTTTGGTTACTTATAGAAGTGGATTCAAATGCTTAGTGATTTTAGACAATTGACTTTGTGAATTGGAAGACATAGTGATAACAAATGAAATTAAAATGAATTTCTGAAAATCGAAGATGAAGACAAGGATTAGGGTTTAGGGATTTAACAAGATACCGAATGGAAAGATAATGATAGTGAAAACGCAGGGGTACCAAGTACACACCCAACTTTTTCATTCGGCAACAAGATACCGAATGGGAGGATAATGATAGTGAAAACGCAGGGGTACCAAGTACACACCCAACTTTTTCATTCGGCAACCTGTATGTACAACTAAATATAATTGCAAGTATACCAACTAAGTGATCCTTGACAATATGTATACAAAGTTTATATCTCTAACCTCAACTCAATCAGTATGTATACAGACACAGAGTCCGTGAACCTGATTGTTAAGCAGAGTACTTGGACGATCTAAAAAATCAATATCCAAGATCAATCTAGTTGTATCCAAATAATTCAATAGGAATTATGCCAAGTAATTAAACTTGTTATCTATCTTTCAAGATACGAATTTTACAAGAAACATGTCTCATAATCGATTACAATTAAGCGGACACATCTACTAAGATTGAATACAAACCTGTGTAAATCCAATTAAACAGTATAATGCGGAAAAGGAAAAACACAAGACACCATAAGTTTTGTTAACGAGGAAACCGCAATAATAGAAAAACCTCGGGACCTCGTCCAGATTTGAACACCAAACTGTATTAAGCCGCTACATACACTAGCCTATTATCAGACTTCGGACTGGAATGTAGTCGAGACCGAATCCACCCTTAAAGCGATTCAGTTAGAGTTGCGCTCCTTACGTCTCTTGAACCTCGCAAGGATCTACGCAGTTTATTTCCTTAGCTGACGTCCTTTACATCCTAAGAGTTGCAACCTAAGTGAAGACTTTTGATACCAATCAACCTCTAACAAATAAACCTATTTGATTTCCGTTCAGATCAAAGATCAAGGTGAGGAAATCTGTTTGCAATAGACAAAGCTAGCAAACCTCACAAATCCATAACTTACGACTCCCGAAAAGCAGCCTAGATTCTTAACCACCTCTCAAGAACAATCTTCAAAAGATCAATTAAGATCAGATTTCAGATTTCTATCTTGAGGAATCATAAAGTCTGAAACGAATAGAACTTTGTGATTACTATTTATTTTGCCTGAAAGAGATTACGAAAACCTCAATATCAGGATTCACGAACTATCAAGGTAAAGATAGTTGGACCTGGCTTCACGAATCCCCAAAGAAAAGTCTCTTAGTCGTATACCTAAATATATTTCTCAGAGGAAACCTAGGTGTATAGAAGATAACTCAAGAATCAACTGGGACACAATGTGTCGGGGATTGATTTTCCCAGTTGAAATAGCATATATATATTTTCAAAGACAAGGGGTTGCTAGAATTCAAGCTAAGATAACTCGAGAATCAAGCTAACACTTTAGGTCTTGAAAATACAATAAAAGAATATACATTAGGAACCGGTCCTGGACCCGTGTATAATGATTGTTCGATTTGGAAAGTATGCGAAAGAACTAAAGCAATTTGATGTTCATTTAAACACCTAAGAATTAATCATGATGCACACACATAAGTGTTTTAGTGACCAATGAAGTTTTTGAGGTGTTTGAGAGAGTTCTAGTAATGCTAAACATATTTTTTTTTTAAAAGTCTTTGAGCATATACTAAAATCTTAAACTGGGACAATTGGTACAATGGTTCGTGAATCGTTAGGCTTGTTCACGACTCAGGGTGCAACGGTTCATGAACTGGGTTCGCCAATCCTATAAGACTACCAAACTCAATTGACCATGGTTCGTGAACCGAGTTCGTCAACTGCTAGCTTTTAATACAAACTTTTAAATTTAAGTTCACAATGGTTCGTGAACAATCCCCAACTGAACTTGCGGTTTGCGAATTGGTTCGCCAGCCCTCATGTATTTCTGAAACTCAGATATTTATGGTTTGCGAACTGGTTCACCAACTTTCCCTGAGTAGAAATATCAGAAATATCAATATTTTTCTCTTTTGATGTTTGAAACATTCCCGCATGATAAAATCATTTGCGTGGGCAATTTTTAATGGATCAACAAATTAATCCACACAATAAATTGTTTAGGACTAATATTGTTAAGTATCGTTGAACATCTTTGGTTAGAATCATATTTTGAGATTTTTAACAAGACAAGCTTGACTCAAAACTTCTTCTTTGTAAATATACTAGTAGTCATACGACATCGTCTAAAAAAAATAGAATGGTAAGATAGTGAGTAAAATAGAATGGTTCAGTCTTCACACACCTTATACAAAAGTTCTCCAAATGTCTTCGTCGATCTTTAGTCTTCAAGGGCGATGCCTGATACTCAACTACCAAATTCTAACCTAGTCCGAGACTTGACTCAGTAGACAAGAATTCAAGATATAGTTTTGATCATCTAACATTGACAACAAGCTTGAGATAGCAAAATTTGTGGGTTCAACCGAGCAATGCTCTAACAATCTCCCCCTTTGTTAATTTTAGTGACAAAACTATTCCAAACATATGGATTCAAATAAATAAACTTTTCAACTCAATCCACTATGCTTGATTTCCTTGGTTCTTTAACAAACGTCTTGAATTATTCGTACTTCAAGTTCTTCTATGGTTATGCATGTGTTCGTTTAACACCTTTGTTGTTGAAGATCCGTAGCAATAACAACTTATGGGAATACTCAAAAAGATCTTTGTTAGAATGCGGTAATCACACTCTACTTGTTGGTTGTTATACGAAAATATAGTATTGTTATCTTCCTCAAAGTTCAATTACACCACAACTTCTAAGCAATACTACGCTGATATGTTCTCCCCCTTAGTCAATACTTACTCCTTTTGCAAAATAGGTAAAACCTATAGATAATAATCCACTCTCACTTACATGATGCTCCAAAAAGCCATATGTAATGTAGTAAGATACTACTTAATAATTCTCCCCTTTTTTTGTCAACAAAATTGGCAAAGGCGAAAAGTAGAAATCAAGATGAATTAACCAAAAGAGTATTCAAGAGTAGAGAACACATATCAATATTTCATTTAAACGATCTCACCAAGTAAACTCGATTCGCGTTAAGGAGATATAAAAGTACAAGAATTTCATACAATTCCACATTCGCTTTCCCCACAAAGATATTACCATTAAGTACAAGTTCAAAAGAACTCTCCCCCATTCGATGCCATTCTCAAAAGAATAACATGAGTGACCTTAACTCTAATCACAAGAGAAGGATTTTCCGTGTACATACAAATTTACTCGCCAGTTACGAACAAAGTAAATAAGTATCACAATATTTTTCTCTCTTCTCGCCAGTTACGAACAAAGAATTTCAAAATAGCAATCTTAATATTGGAGGTACTAAGATACAAGATTTTTGTGAGAAAAATAATCATCGACAAAAACTATTCTCTACTTTGTAAATATACTAGTAGTCGTACGACATCGTCTCAAAAAGATAGAATGGTAAGATAGTGAGTAAAATAGAATGGTTCAGTCTTCACATACCTGATACAAAAGTTCTCCAAATGTCTTCGTCGATCTTCAGTCTTCAAGGGTGATGTTTAATACTCAACTACCAAATTCTAACCTAGTCCGAGACTTGACTTAGCAGACCAGAAATCGAGATATAGTTTTGATTATCTAACATTAACAACAAGATTGAGATAACAAAACTTGTGGGTTCAACCGAGCAATGCTCTAACAATCTCCCCATTTGTCAATTTTAGTGACAAAACTATTCAACACATATGGATTCATATAAATAAACTTTTCAACTCATCCACTATGCTTGATTTCCTTGGTTCTTTAACAAACGTCTTGAATAATTCATACTTCAAGTTCTTATGTGGTTCTGCATGTGTTCGTGCAACACATTTGTTGTTGAAGATCCGTAACAATAACAACTTTTGAGAATACTCAAAATGAGATTTGTTAGAATGCGGTAATCGCATTCTACTTGTTGGTTGTTATACAGAAATATAGTATTGTTACCTTCCTCAAAGTTCAATTGCACCACAACTTCTAAGCAATACTATGCTGATATGTTCTCCCCCTTAGTCAATACTTACTCCTTTTGCAAAATAGGTAAAACCTATAGATAATAATCCACTCTCACTTACATGATGCTCCAAAAAGCCATATGTAATGTAGTAAGATGCTACTTAATAATTCTCCTCCTTTTTGTCAACAAAATTGGCAAAGACGAAAAACGGGGATCACAATGAATTAAACAATAGAGTATCAAGACTAAAGAACACGTACCAACTTTTAGTTTAGATGATTTCACCAAGAAACTCAGGGATTTCATCAAGGAGATATATAGCTACAAGCATCTCCTACAATTCCATATCCGCTCTCCCCACAAAGATATGATAATTAAGCACAGGTTCAAAAGAACTCTCCACATTTAATGTCATTCCCGAAAGAACAAGGAAGCAATAAGGAAACCTTCAATTCCCGATGTTTACCAAACCTATCTTCTTGAAGGTGATATTCAGGAAACTGATGATCCTTCGAGTTATTTGGAAGCAATAAGTAGCAGTAAGGCGAAACAATGGCAGAAATCTATGAAGGAAGAGATGAAATCGATGGACAAAAATTCTGTTTTTGAGAGGAAACCGCTACCTGAAGATGCAAATGTTGTTGGATGCAAATGGGTTTTCAAGACAAAAAGAGATTCTGAAGGGAAGATATAAAGGTACAAGGCTCGGCTTGTTGTGAAGGGATATAATTAGAAGTTTGGAATTGATTATTCTGACACCTTTTCTCCAGTTTCTAAGAAGGATTCTCTCAGAATTATGTTGTCTTTAGTAACGCACTTTAGCATGGATTCTTAAATGGAGATCTCCAAGAGGATATATGAAGGTTTCAAATTAAAGGGTAAAGAACATTTGGTTTGCAAATTGAAGAAGTCGATTTACGGCTTGAAGCAAGCATCTCGGCAATGGTACTTAAAGTTCGATGAAGTTGTTGTAAGTTTTGGCTTTAAGGAAAGCCTCATGGATAGATGTATTTATCACAAAGTCAGTGGGAGTTGTATCATTTTTCTAGTACTGCATGTAGATGATATATTGTTAGCTAGCAACGATATTCATCTCTTACTTGATACCAAACATTTTCTGTCTGAAAGCTTTGATATGAAGGACATGGGAGATGCTTCATATGTTTTGGGAATTAAAATTTAGAGAGACCGAAAAGCAGGAGTTCTTGGTTTATCTCAAAGTGCTTACATTGATAAAGTTCTAAAAAGATTTAACATGCAAAATTGTGCACCTGGAGATACACCCGTTGTGAAAGGAGATGTTTTTAGCAAAGATCAATGTCCGAAAAATGAGATAGAGAAAAGGCAGTTGAACTCCACTGAGTATGCATCAGTTGTAGGAAGTTTAATGTACTTGATGATTTCTACTAGACCCGATATTACGTATATTGTTGGAATTCTTGGAAGATTTCAACAAAATCCGGGTATTGCTCATTGGAGAGTTGTTAAGAAAGTTTTAAGGTACCTACAGAAAACCAAAGATTACATGCTTGTGTATAGAAGTTCGGATTCTTTAGAATTCATTGGATACTCAGATTTAGATTTTGCTGGATGTCGAGATAGTTTTAAATCTACTTCTGGCTACATTTTCATGCTTGCTGGTGGTGCTATATTGTGGAGAAGTGGCAAGAAATCGTTGGTGACATACTCAACCATGGAAGCGGAATACATTGTTTGTTTCGAGGCTACACAACATCCTATTTGTTTGAAGAATTTCATTATCGAGTTGTCGGTTGTGGATTCTATAAATCAACCAATCAAGATCTTTTGTGACAATCAAGCTGTTGTCACATATGTGAGAAATGATACCACCTCTAGTGGGAACAAGTCATTATGATCAAATATATGAGTGTTAGAGAAAAGTACCGCCTGAGAATTATTATAGTCTCTCATCTCTCAACTCATTTCATGATTGCTGACCCTTTAACTAAAGGGCCTCCTCCTAGGATCTTCAAGGAACATGTGTCCCGTATGGTAATTCTAGAATCCTTGGATACAGTTTTATAATGGGAGTTTTTATCAGTATTTTGCTTATGAATTTTAGTTTTTTGTATGCTGGATGGCATTTTTCGAATCTGTTAATGTAACTTTCTGGTGAAAGTAGTTATCTTCCTTGTTATGTTTCAGAATAAGTTTAACAAAGTAATGTTGTTACTATTTATTACATACCTAAAGTAGCCTGATAAAGTCTTGCACAAGCTTTAGATTTTGCCCGGGCTAAACATGAATAGGCATCATGTTTGTTAAGCCTTTATCTATGACAGTTGGTAACGGATTGTTACAAGCAGAAGCAATAATATGTATAGATAACATGCACGTTTACTGCATGAAGCATGGAAAACTAAGAAAAACACATGAAAGGTTGCACTAAACGTTGTTAATCACTTACACCATACTCAACCAGTGTAAAGTAAAAGGATGGCCTAATGATTTAGCAATACCAAAATTGAGACCATGGAATGACCTATGCATCGTAGTGAATGCACTGTGTTGTCATGATCCAATTTTAGTGGTGTTATTTCACCTAGGTGAAGGTTATGGATATATCTCAGTAAGTACCTAGTGTGATTGTTTTCAAACATAAAGGGTGGTGTTAGAGCATAGCTCGGTTGAACCCACCAAGCGTTGGTATGTCAAGTTTGGTTGTCATATTTTATTGAATCAAAACTCAATTAAAGAGTCGCTTGATTATGTACTAGAGACAACTTCGTATAGGTTAGGCTAGAAAGATTAAGATAATGAGACATACAAGTATTACTCGAAGACTCGAAGAATGTGAAGAAGTAACAAGCTACATCGACGACATCATCCTTCCTCTTGAGGTTAGTAATAATTTGACTTGAACTGTTTCATTCCCAACGTATCTTTCAAGTCGTGCTATAACTGCGAAGCTGTGAATGATTATACTCTAGTAGACATAGTGTTAAGGAATTAGAATATGAAGTATAACGCTTATATTTTGAACTTCGTATATAAGACATCGACATAATCGTATGAATGCTATTGTAATTATGTGTATGGGTATGGGTGAAGATTTCGTTCTAGGAAACAATGTTTACATTCGTTTAAAGGAAGTACATTCATGAACTTGTTTAATGAATCGAAAGGGAAATCGCTAGGCTTATTGGTATTGTTATTCATTGCATATCTTTGGATTACCAATATATGTGAGTTAGTAGAACCGATCATAACTTGTTATGTATCTTGGTAAAACTAGTCACAATGCCTGACTTATGTATTGGTATGACTTTTATTAGTGTAACCGATCCTAAGTAATCACCTAAGATGGTATGATCGATATTTGTAATTGGTGTGACCGATCCTAGTAATTGGTGTAACCGATCCTAGTAATTGGTGTGACCGATCACAAAAGAGTGTGTAATCGATCCTTGTAATTGGTGTAACCGGTCCTGGTAATTGGTGTAACCGATCCTGGTAACTGGTGTGACCACAAGTATTACCATGGGAATATGGTAATCGGTCCTGGTAATTGATGTAACCGGTCCCAGTAACCATATTAAGGTAGAACCGATCCTTGTGTTTGGTAAAACCGTAAACCCATGATTAGTGTATTGATATTTGATCAATCACATAGTTCTTGGAAATCAGATGAGCCAGTTCTTAACTTGTTTGGAAGTGTAGTATAATCGGTTCCAAGATTATAAATATGAAAAAGGATTTACAAAGAAATAAGATGTCGACATACTTTGAACATGTTCAGTAACTCTTATCTTTTATTGTTTAAAGATATTCCTTAATAACTAAAGGAGATCCCGGACCGAAATAAGTTGAAAATCTTTTAATTAAGGTTGTTAATTTTATATGCTTTTAATTAGCAGCAATTAAAATGCATATCTCTGGAAAATAAAAATTGGTAATGTGCATTTACTAATTGGAGATTTTCTAGTAGGATTTCGGTTATTTTTGGACAGAGTATTTCTAGGAATTATGAAAACCGATTTGGAAATATATTGCATATCTTAAGAATATTTCGGTTTTGGAACTTCCTTGGTGTCAAAACTTCCTTGGTCTATAAATACCCAAGTTTGCATTTCGAGCAAACTATCCTTAGAGCCAGCAAAATACCTTTTTGTGTTGTTACTGGTGGAGCCGTCTATTCGGAGAGTAAAGTACCCTAATTAGGAGAAATATCTTACGACCGCTCGTTTAAAGACTTCTTTGGGATCAAGAAGCTCTACGAGCACCATTGGTGGGAAACTAGATAATTGCAGTATTATTAGTTTTCAATTTGATTTGATTGACTAACGGTTGTTGAACTTTGATTGCACCTAGTTTGTTTATTCTTGAGAATCTTCTCTTCTGATATAAGATTCACTCAAACTAGATCGAAGTGTAGACGGGATCTTTAGAACTGTTTGTAGATCTAAAGACATCTTGTGATAATCCATTGTTAATAGACTCCGTTTTGTGCGTGATTGATCACAAGAGATTCAAGTTGTTGTGTGCAGGTGTTTATTGAAGATTTAAGAAGATTTGAAGACGAAAAAGATTTCTTATTGGGTTTCATAATCTTTGGTGTGCACAAAACTTGATCGGATGGGATCTAACTATAATCGGTTTATCTTTGATAGATTTGATTAATTAGTTGCGTAGATCGGCATCAGTATTTAGTATCCTGGTAGATCCTATTATTGATTGCAAAATCTATTCTCAATTACTTTGGTAGTTGTTAATTAGATTGATCCAAACCCGACAAATGAGTTTATTGGATTAAACAGAAGAGCCTTTGTCTAACTCATATCACTTAGATTGAATAGAGCTGTTATCGAACAGATTTGTTGTTCCTTTACTGTTTGGAATACGAACCAAAGGAATTGTTCCAGTGCGTGCACTTATTGAATGTCGGAAGCGCAGGGATACTGAAGAAACTAGGTGAACTATAGGTTTAGTTGCTTGGTCTCAACTATACGAAGTTGGTGTGATTTTGTATAACGGCTTAATTCTGAGAGTATTCAATTCTGGACTAGGTCCCGGGGTTTTTATGCATTTGCGGTTTCCTCGTTAACAAAATCTTGCTGTGTCATTTACTTTTATTTTCCGCAATTATAATTGTTGTTATTAAAATTTAAAGTAAATTACACAAACATTAACTCCGTATTACTTGATAGTGATCCTATAGAGTTTGGTTAAGTCCGAACCTATTATCAAGTAATCACACTTTGTTTGTTGTATTGTCTCGATCTCGTATCCATAGACGATCACACAAAGTGTGAATACCGATTCGTTGTATTGTCTCGACTCAGTCCATAGACAATCACTTTCGGTAAGAGGATTTATAGGTGGAAAAGTTTTAGATTGAGGTATATTTGGGTACCCTGGTCTTTTCAGGTGGCCACCCAGTTCTTAAAATAAATATCCAGTACTATTTGTTTTCATAAAATTCATTTTGGTGTTTTGTGTTGACCAAGTGGGAGAATGTAAGTTTTATTTAGCCTTATTATTTTTCAAATAAAACTCTTGAATGATCAATGTACAAAACACACGTTTGCGAAAACTTTGGGTCAAAAGTCACACTAGTTATTCAGTCGAGATAAGGATGAGAACCAGTTGAAACTAACTGGAAAACGTTCTCAACTGCTTGGTGTGTTGGCAGTTCATGAAGATGGTTGTATCCCCAATTTTCGCTCCACTTCCCGGTGATGGGTAGGGTTTTGGTGATAGTATATAAAGAGGGGAGTCCCTTTTCTTCTAATAACTGCAACTTTCTAGTATCCCATTTTACTGCAAAATTGAGAGAGAAAAGAAGACTTCACTCTCGCACATTGGTTGGTTCTTCATACTACTGTTGGTGATTATAAGCTATGTTTCTAATTCTTTTTATTCACTGTGAATCATGATCTTAGTTTTGGTCAAGATCCTATAATTGTATACATTGGTTGTGATGAATGTATAAGTGATGAAATTCCAACAAAATAATCATCCACAAAACTATTATCTAAGCCAGTTACGGACAAGAGAACAATTAAAGCGATTTGACTCAACATAAGAATTATAACTTCTCTAGCCATGTACGAACGTAGAGATTAAAGTTCACCACTTATTCCCTAGCAGTGATGCAATCAAGGAAGTAATTCGATCCTTGGAGAACATCTTACGGAATTCTGTAGCAGTTTATTCACAAAAGTGTAATCGTGGAAAGATCAAAATTATCATTCTCAAAATAGTTTACTCCTCTTTTGCAAGAGTTAAGAATTTAACCTATGAGAAAATATAAGATATATGTTCCAATCACCGGAATATGACAATAAAGAACAAATCTCACAAAATAATCAATGAAGATTAGGTATTGCAAGTCATCTTCCAAAATAAAATTTAATTAAATAAAACTTTAAACATGTAAGATGATGGTATTTGGAATAGCTAAGAAGAAGACTGCATATGTTCACCCAAGGTTTGAAATTTGTTCAACATACGATTCATCTTAAGAGTAAACTCATTAAGTTGAGAGCTTGATATATTAGGAATAGGTGATGAAACACCTTTGTTTTGATTGGAGTCATTATCAGTGGATTCGAAGCGAATTCTCTTGGATGGAAATAGAATAGTCCGAACATTATCTTCTGAAAAAAAATATAATTTGAGACATATCTTGACACAAGAAATTCTATGAAGGAGTGATAAAAAGAATATTTCTCCATTTATAACCTTCAAGGGTTCACGAATATCTTTATATCCAAGAAACAGAACTGTGTTTTAAAAAAACTTTCCTTAGCCAGAGTTTTATTTAAACTCATATATTGTCTAGAAGAGACTCTATAATATCTTTTAGTGAGATTTAATCTGCAATACAAAAGTACATACTGGTGTTTAATACTGTGAGAACCTTTTCCATGAGTGTGGCTCAACTTTTTGAGGTCTTCACAATTTTAAGCATAAAAATTTTCACAAGAAAGATTTTCAAGAGCTTATTCATACAATTCTATCCTATTTTAGGGTGTGGTTCTCACCCAAGGGAAGATGAGGACAACCAAAAGATCAATGTGAGGAAGAATCCCTCCCATTGTGTGATAGATTGGGAGGTTTTTCAAAGAAAAGAAAGTTCCTTGAGATATAAGAAGTCTTACTCTTCTTATGAAATAAGGGATTAAAAGAAAATAAATTACTTGAAGATATTGAGGTCTTCCTGTTGCGCAACTTATTTCTTAATCCTTTGATAGATCGCTTAAGCTCATGAATGATTGAGTCTATTTCCTTTGATATAGATGTCTCTTTAAGTTTCCGAGCTTTCTTCCTCTTCCAAAATTGAGTAGTTTGAAAACAAGGATTTTTTTGATCTCTGATTCTAAAACACATTGGTCATCTGTATGATTCAATTCCTTGCAGGAGGAACACTGAGACAAGTTTCATATCCTTACAGATGATCTAGTATTCTTCACGACTTTTGGTGAAGGAATTTGGCTAGTAAATATGTTTAGAGAAGATATGCTGACTGCTCTTATTAGAATTTCTCGACCTAGATAGATTCTTATTTTTGTGAGATCAAGATCATGAATAAGTTTGTTAGTCCTTATTTGCTCATTTCTCAGTTTTTCAACTTCATGTTCCATGCTATAAACCTTTTTGAACATAAGTTCTTTTTCCAGTTGAAAATTAGTCTTTAGTGAATGAATTTCTTCATTAAAGAGACTGATTTATTTTTCTGAAGAAAGAAGATTGTCCTACATGGAACATTCAAAGCAATTGGGACCTGGAATATTATCATCAACAAAACATGCAAGAAGCTCAGTCTTAAGATATAAGTAATCTTGGGGACAATAGTCTAGAGTGGGCATAAAGGCTTTGGCTTTCTTATAGTAACCCTTGTTAGGACATACAGAAAAGTGACGTCCACGACCAAGACATTTGGCATAGAAAGTGGTGTCAGGAATGTTTCAAACCTTTTTGTCACTCGAACTCCTTGTTTGAGAAAAATTATTAAGAGATCTTCATTTTCTCCATCCAAGAGTTTTCTGAATTTATTGAACAAACAGTGACCGAGTGGAATTTAAGATATTCTCATCTTCTTTGACAATTTTTTTAAGGACGAAGGATAACAACGTCATTATATATGGCAGAATTGCTAAAATGTAGATAATTAGCTTGTCTTCTTTGTTCGAAATCAAAGATCTTTAAGTTTCCAGCAATAGTGCTTCTGGAAAGTGCAAAAGGATCATTTCCTTCAATGATGGCGTGTGATAGACGCATTTATGTGTCTATTTTCATCTCTATTGTATATATTATTAGTACCCATTTTTGTACTTATTATGGTGTTTTATGTCTTTGTAGGTATTTTTAGAGAAATAAGCTCTTGCGACGAAATTGGCTCGTAAAGTGGTGCTTTACACCCCAGGATAGAGTATTAAAGGCACCCCAGAAATGCACCGGAGGAACCCCGAAAAAATGTTGAAAACACCCCAGAAAAAGTGTTAAAGGCACCCACCAAAATTACTAAAGGCACCCTAAAAATGGATAAGGGCGCCCCAAGGCAGCCGAGCTGTTAAAGGCACCCGCATTTTGGATTCAGGGCACTTCACCCTCATCGTTTGAAAAGAAAATTTTGGCGGGAATTCTGGATTCAAATTTCCAGTTCCTGCGTACTTGATGTTTGGTATTTTGAGGAAGATTCAGTCGGATTTTCATCTTGCTTCGGATATGTACCAGCCTGTTAGATCACAACAGAGGTGGTAAGTGCATTCATTTCAATTAAATCACAGAATCTCATCAAACAGAGGGTGTATTATTCTCGGAATATATTTCTGAGATAATATGGAAGACACTCATTGATTGGAAGATATATTATCCTGGAATGTTATTCTGCATTGACTGAGGGATATTTGACGCGTAAAGAGATAAACAGAACATTTCATGTCATGCAGAGAAAGAAAATAAGAAATTATTCCCGAGAATAATATTTCTTTACTGTGAAGATTGTTAGGAGTAATTGGCGAGATTTGGAGGAGCTTCTGGGTTATAAATAGCTTCTGGGATGTAGAGGAAAGGCGTAGAGAGAATTGGGAGCAGTTGGGAGCAGCACAGAATCGGAGAAAAAAAGTTACAGGAAAAAAACCATTTTTCTGCTGGTGAAGAAGGTACGAAGAACATAAGACCCTTAAAGACCGTCGTTCTTCAACAGTTCCAGCGACGGTATTCCTTTATCGTTTTCTGTAACAATTGATTTTGTAACAAATATAAGTGTTATAAAACCCGGTTTTATTCATTTTTCTCCCATTTCATCATTTGTGAACCATTTTTGAGCATTAATAAAGATGAATTTTGAGCATGTTTCCATGATAATGATGAGCTAATTCTCGCATAATCAAGGCACGGAGGAAGCTATTTATGCATGAATAATTGGTAACTATTCTATTTTTCTCTAATTTGTATTTTATAATTCACTCAATCATTACTTTGTAGAATTTTAATTGTTTGCATAATTTTTCCTAATTAGTTGTGATTCAATTAGATAGGTTATGCTTTGGTTAGATAATCTATGCTTAAGGGATACAATTAATGTTTGAGAATATGCTTGATAATTTGTGAATTAAGAAAAAGAGATTTTAAAAATAATTAGAGTTTTGGAATTTTTATCATCATTTATTCATGTGTAATAGTGGAATCTAGTGTCTTGGTTATTTTCACTCTAAAAAAAAATATAAAAAAATTGGATTTAAATTTTCTCTACTTTTAGTTTAAATAAATCTAAATTCAATTGCTTTCACAAGTCTTACGAACTCATTCTTACCACTATCTAAAATTACATCAGCGTGTTTCTTAGATTTGTAATGAGCTGGTAAAGATCTCAGAATTTTTATCACAGTATCCTATTCAGGAATAGTCTTTCCTAATGAATGACAAGCGTTCACTACTTCCGACAATTTGTGAATAAATTCCTCAAACGAATCCTCATCGACCATACAAAGGTTCTCCCAGTCAAAAGTTAGGTTTTGAAGTTGTGCTTCATTTTCAGAGGAATTCCCATCAGATACAGTTTTTAATGTATCCCATGCATCTTTTGATCTAGTGCACATAGATACATGATGTTGAGGATCTGGGCTTATGGCGTGGATAATAATATTCAATCCATCGGAGTTGTGCTTAGCAGCACTTATTCTAGTTTCGCTATATGTTTCTATGCCTTTAGGAACAACATGAGCTCCTTCTTCGACCATTGGAGTACTATATCCTCTTACGATAAGAACCCATGTCTGAAAGTCACGAGCTTGTAAGAAGGAATGCATAGTAGTTTTCCACCATAAGTAATTTGAGTCATCGAAGGCTTGTGGTACGTTAATAGAGATTGCACTCCTTTCCATAATATAGATCACTTTAAACACAAACTTATTAGTTCTAACAGTGTTTGCCTGTTCTGATACCAATTGAAAACGCAAGGGTACCAAGTAAACACCCAACTTTTTCGTTCGACAACCTGTATGGACAAATTAATACAATTGCAAGTAGACCAACTGAGTGATCCTTGACAATATGTATATAGAGTTTATACTTCTAACCTCTACTTAACCAGTATGTATATAAACACAGAGTTCGTGAACCTGAATGTTAAGCACAGTACTTGGACGATCTCAAAAATCAATATCCAAGATCAATTTAGTCGTATCCAAATAATTCAATCGTAATTCTTCCAAGTAATTAAACTTGTTATCTATCTTTCGAGATACAAATTCTACAAGAAATTAGTCTCGTAATCGAGTACAATTAAGCGGACGTATCTCTTAGATTGAATACACACAAACCTGTGTAAATACAATTATAAAGATAAACAATACAATACGGAAAAGGAAAAACACAAGAAACCATAAGTTTTGTTAACGAGGAAACCACAATAACAGAAAACCCCCGGGACCTCGTCCATATTTATATACCAATCTGTATTAAGCCGCTACATACATTAATCTACTATCAGATTTCAGACTGGAATGCAGTTGAGACCGAATCCACCTACAAGCGATTCAATTACAACAACGCTCCTTACATCTCTTGAACCTCGCAAGACTCCACGCAATGGATTACCTTAGCTGACGTCCTTTACAACATAAAAGTTGCTTCAACCTAAATGAAGACTTTTGATACCAATCTGCCTCTAACAGATAATCCTATTTGATTTCTATTTAGATTAAAGATCAAGGTGAGGAAATTTGTTTGCAATAGACAAAGCTAGCAAACCTCACAAATACGGAACTTACGACTCCCAAAGAGCAGCTAGATTCTTAACCACCTCTCAATAACAATCTTTAAAAGATCAATTAAGATCAATTTTCAGATATCCATCTTGAGGAATCACAAAATCTGAGACAAAGAGAAGTTTATGATTACTATGTTATAATAATATTTTTTGTTGTTTAATCTAAGTTAATTTGTTTTGATATTTAGAAAAAGCAAAATATTTGAAGAAAATTTGAAGGGTGTAATAAGATTAGTACTTTAGGGGATCCTCATGATATGGGCAATGGTGAAGACTCTATTAGATGCAATGACATCTCTTCTTACACAACTAAGGATGTTATATATGGATTCAGAAGCATCAAAATCAAGGGTCTATGAATGATCATAAATATGCCCAAAAGAAGTTTGTCCCTTTTAAGGCTCGACTCATTGCTTGGTTTGCAGCGAAAAATGTGATCTCTACTATTGACAACCTAAACAAAAGAGGTTGTGGAATTGATATAACCACTTGTTGTTTATGTGCTTCTGCATAAAAGGATGTAAATCATCTGCTTTCCCATTACAACTTTACAAGGGATATTTGGGACAACTTTGTATCCATGTCAAGATTTCATTGGACTCACCAAATTACTTTGTAGGAACAGCTCCAGAACTGGTCTGAACACAACGACAGCAAAAAAGAAACTTGTAGGAAAATTTTGGCCATTACTACCTCTTGCAGCGTTTTCAGCTATTTGGGCTGAATGAGATAAGAAAATTATGGAAATAAATAAATAAATAAATAAAATAAAATAAAATAAAAAGGAGAAGAATATCATAATATTATGGTGAAAAAATTGTTCCCCGCAAATTTGATTTCGTTTTTGTAGCTTTAGTGACTTAGTCGTTAGACCATACGTAATTAATATTATTAATTAGTGGGCCTTTTTAGTTTGGGATGATCCGTGGGATCATTTTTTTTGAAGCAAATCTAACGACTAAGTCACTAAAGCTATAAAACGAAATCAAATTTGCCGGGAACCTCATTGAAATAACAATCTTTTCACCTTTAAGATTATGATATCCTTCTCCTCGTGTTTAAGTTTTTCCCCGGTCTCATGTTGTTCCTCTTATTGTATCTTTTTTTTTTCCCGATAAAAAATATAAATCTCTTTCGACTAAGACTGGGTCTTATGGAGGTTCGCAACCTTTTCCCGCTGCAAAAAAACGTCACCTAAAGCCCCTTTTCCAACTCACGTTCCCTATTACTTGGGAATCCTTGCAGAATAGATCACAGACGGATAATGGTTGTCCGTTTTGAAAAAGTGAAAAATGGACAATGGTTATCCATACCAAGTTCACCACCATTTTTTTCGTTTGGCAACCTATGTGGAAAAAACCTAATACAAACGCAAGTAGACCAACTTAACGATCCTTTACAATATGTAAATAAAGTTCATATCTCTATCTCTTCTCAATCAGAAAGTACATAATATGGAGTCCGTGAATTTGATTATTAACAAGAGTACTTGGACGATCTCAAAAATCAATATCCAAGATCAATCTAATCGTATCCAAATAATTCAATCTGAATTCTGCCAAATAATAAACTTGTTATCTATCTTTCAAGATACAAATTTTACAAGATAATCGATCACAATTATACAGACGTATCTACTAAGATTGAACGCGTACTACTTGTGTAAATCCTATTATAAAGATAAATAATATAATACCAAAAAGTAAAAACACACGAAACCAGAAGTTTTGTTTACGAGGAAACCGCAGTAGCAGAAAAGCCCCGGGACCTCGTCCAGATTTGAATACCAAACTGTATTAAGCTGCTACAAACACTAGCCTAATATCATACTTCGGACTGAAATATAGTTGAGACTGAATCCACCCTCTAAGCGATTCACTTATAGTCGCACTCCTTGCGTCTCTTGAACCTTGCAAGGCTCTACGCAATTGATTTCCTTAGCTGACGTCCTTTACAACCTAAGAGTTACTTCAAAATCAGTTACAGTCGCGCTCCTTGCGTCTCTTGAACCTTGCAAGGTTCTACACAATTCATTCCCTTAGCTGACGTCGTTTACAGCCTAAGAGTTGCTTCAACCTAAGTGAAGACTTTTGATACCAATATGCCTCTAAAAGATAAGCCTATTTGATTTCCCTTTAGATCAAAGATCAAGGCTTGCAAATCTGTTTGCAATATACAAAGCTAGCAAACCTCACAAATCCGGAACATTTATACTCACTTAGATGAAAAAACTGGATTCTTTACCACCTCTCAAGAACAATCTTCAACTTATCAATTAAGAATAGTTTTTAGATATCTATCTTGAGGAATTACAAAGTCTGATGCGAAAAAAAACTTTGCAATTACTATCTACCTCGCCTGAAAAAGATTACGAGAACCTCGATAACAGAAAAAGCAAGATTAGGATACACGAACTATCAAGGTAAAAGATAGCCGGACCTTGCTTCACGAATCCCCAAAGCGAAGTCTTTTAGTCGTAAACCTAATAATGTTTCACTGAGTAAACTTAGGTTAAGAGGACGACTCTAGCTATCAACTAGGACACAGAAGTGTCAGGGAGTAAATTTCTCAGTTGAAAGAGAATCTCTATTTATAGATGTTCAAGACTAAGAGTTGCTTATAATTCAAGCTAAAATAGCTTGAGATTCTAGAAAACATTTTTTTTAAATAAAACTCCAATTAGGGTTTAAAGTAAGCATGTGAGAATTTGTTTTGATATCACATATAAGAATATACACTATAAGCAATTTGATGTTCATTTAAACACTTAAGAATTTAATCATGATACATACAAGTGTTTAAGTGATCAATGATGTCTTAGAGGTACTTATGAGAGTCATGGCAATGTTAAACATGTTTTAAAAAAAGTCTTTAAGCATTTGTTAAACTTTTACTTAAACCATTGGTGAAACGATTCGTGAACCGGGTTCGCCAACTGCTTAGCCTTTTACTCCAATATTAAAAATTCAGATCACCACGATTCGTGAACCGGGTTGGTGAACAGTACCCTTCTGAACTTAAGGTTTGGAATAGGTTGGCCGACCTTCCTGTATTTCAGAAACTCTGATATCTATGGTTTGTGAACTAGATCGCCAACCTGCCCTAAGCCGAAATTACAGAAGTTCTCTCTTTTGATGTTTGAAACATTCCCAAATGATAAAATTATTGCTTGGGCTATTTTTAAATAGATCCACAAATTAATTCTTGAATGATAAATTGTTTCGAACTAATATTATTAAGGACCTTTGAACATCCAATGCTTGAGTCATATTTCGAGATGTTTATAAGACATGCTTGACTCGAATTTTTTTCTTTGCAATAAATCTACTAGAAGTCATACGACATAGTATCATAGGATAGAATTGTAAGATAGTGAGTAAAATAAAATGCTTTAGTCTTCACATACCTTGTTGATGAAGTTCTCCAAATGTCTTCGTCGATCTTCAGTCTTCGAGGGTGATGTCTGATACTCAACTATCAAATTCTAACCTAGTCCTATAATTAACTTAGTAAACTAGAAATTTTTATCATGATTTTGTTCAAACTAATATTGAAAACAAGCTTGAGATAACAAAACTTGTGGGTCCAACCGAGCATTGCTCTAACAGTCTGTTTCACTCAACCAAAACGGCTAGTAGTGAGTGCCTGTTCCTTGGAAACAACTAGTCATTGTCCGTCTTAATAATGGAAAGCGGATATCCATTAGCCATTTGTTGACCTTTTCTAAAATGAACGAAATTTATATTGCTAGCTTTTAATCCACCAAGCTTCTCATTTTTTCATGTCTATCTTCTTCATTCTTATTCCTAAAACAGTAAACGTAACAATTATTGGAATGAGAGCATGATAAATGGAAACAAATTCATAAGGTTAGATCACTTGTTATTGTTTTAAATTCAAATTCGTGAACAAACCCAACTTCTCAAACCTCCTAATCCTACCAGAACTTTTATCACCACTTCAAATCAACAAGGATTCATAAAGTTTCAATCAAACAAGGGTTATAGCAGCAAAATCTTGATTTGGGGATTTTATCTTCTCATAAATGCTCTAACCAAAATACTAAAAACCCTAAATCTGTATTCTCTCACATAGAAGAAAACCCTAAATCTATTGATTCTTACCAGTATTTCATAAAAAAAGAAAAAAAGAAGAAGATTATATCAAAATCAGAAAAATCCCTACTGATTTAGCTTCTCGATTTCTTCATAGTCTCTTCACATGAGCACAAGAAAATTAGAATACTTGAGCAGTGAGGAGAGATATTTGATAAACATAAAAACGGGGAGAATATGCATTTTTGGAGGAAGGAAACTGTTAATTCGCAAAAGGTTAATAATTGTCCGGTCATGCATTGTTGACTATTCAAAATAATGTAAATAAAACAGATACATGTTGTCCGTTTCTTAGAAAATGGATAACTATTTGTTTGTTTTTTGTTTTTTCGAAGCGGACAACCATCACTCGTCCGCTATTGAAATAGTGAATTGCCACTAGGGCTAGGCTCTCCCTAAACTGACGTGGAAAGGAAATTGGGAATGGCTTGGGAAGAACCACTAGACCCAGTGCTAAGGCCAAAAAAAAAAAAGGAAAGCCAACACTTAGACTTCAGTGCTCCGAAACAGCTAAGATATGAAATTACTTCTTGTCTTCTTTTGGCTATGACTGGGTGTTTTCAGATAGTGTTAAATCCACTTTATGGGAATGGCCTAACAAAAAGAGTATAATTTTAAAAAAGAAATTATGGGGACTTATTCCTTTTGCAGTTTGGTGGACAATCTGTAGCGAAAGAAATGCAAGGTTGTATGGGAATAGAAGGAGGAATACAGACCAGCTAATCACCTTAGTTAAATGTACTCTTTATAATTGGACTCTGCCGACTAAAATCTTCAATGACTATGTTTTAAGTTTGCTTATTTGTAATTGGAATGTTGTGATTGGTAACTTCTAATCACTTTTTTTCTTCTTCCTGTTTTCTTGTAATTGTCACTCTTCCGGTGACAGTCTACATCTAGAATACAAAACAAAGCTTGGCTAAGTTAGGCTAGATAAAGAGCGGTTGAGATTTGTCTAGGAGGGATAAATCTACGGCCGTGGTTTTTTCAACTAACCATTATAATTACTTTATAAATTAGTATCCTATTAATTGCTCATGATGAATGATTAATTAATGTTTCATGATAAATGTTCATTTAATGAATCTAATAAATACATATTTTTATTAATAAATAAGTTTATTAAAAACTATATATATATATATATATTGATCGGTAAAGAATTTGGTGCTGGCGAGTTTTGAACTCAGGTAGCTGGTATCATCACCCAACGACTTTACCACTGTACCACAGTGACCCCGGTTAAAAATTATATAAATATTTTTTAATGGTGGTGGTGAAAGAAGCAGTGGGTGGTGGAAATAGTGGCGGGTATTTGTGAGTGGTGGAGGTGGTAACATTACTGGTGGTGGAAAAAATAGTGGGCGTGGATGGTTTTTACGTACGGTGGTGGATGTTAGTGAATAGTAGTGGACAATAATAATTTTGTGTCTTTACAAAATGGGCAACATTTTATTGTGATAGATGTAGTTGGCTGTTTTTAGCACAACTGGTAAGGACAAAACACAAATATTTTGAGGAGGATACTAAATCATATAAGACAATATGATCATGATCGCTGGATCACCCAAATGGGATCCTAGCTATTTATAGTACCCGATCGAATAAATCACGGTTTTTAGTATTAAAATAAAATTGATTACATTTCCAGAATACAAAACAAAGTTTGGACAAGTTAGGCTAGATAAAGAATGGTCAAATTTATACTTGCAGAACATAAATCTACCGCTATAAATGATCACGTTTAATTAAAATTTAATAAATGTTCAATTGATATTTCATAATAAATACTTCTTTAATTAATCAAATGAATATATTTTTGTTGATACATAATAAATTTATTTGATAACCATATCAGTAAGCATTAATGGTGGTTGTGATGGTGGGCAGTGGTGGGGATAATGGTGGTGGGTATTGGTGAGACTGGTGGAATGGTGGTGATAATGTGGTGGTGGAAGAAGTAGTGGTAGTAGGGTGAGAAAAGGGGTCCTAAGATAGTTAAATTAAGCACTAATGGTGGTTGTGATGGTGGGTGGTGGTGGTGGATCGGCGATGGGGATAATGGTGGTGGGTATTGGTGAGACTGGTGGAGTGGTGACGATAATGTGGTGGTGGAAGAAGTAGTGGTAGTAGGGTGAGAAAAGGTGTCTAAGATAGGTAAATTATTTAGTCAACCTTGGTTAATTTTTTTTTTTTTGTTTTAATTTGATTTTAGTTTTCAAATTACTCTTTTTTTTAAAATTAAAACAATTTTTAAAGGCCAGATTTTTCCAAAAAAGAAGATGTTGTGATTTTAAGATTTGCCGGGTAGGGGGCAGGAAGAAAAATGAAACCTATAAAAAAATTGACTAAACACAAGGCTACCCGTGAATTAATTGTAATCGATTCAGTTTCTCACATCTCTCTTTATTCCCCTTTTTTTTGTCATGGTTTCTGTTTCTGTCATTATTTCTCCCCTACTTCATGGGATTATGCAAGGCTACCCGTGAATTAATTGTAATCGATTCAGTTTCTCACATCTCTCTTTATTCCCCTTTTTTTGTCATGATTTCTGTTTTTGTCATTTCTCCCCAACTTCATGTAATTATGCATGCTTGAGAAATAGTTCATGATAATAGGTAAAGAGACAAGAAAAGAAATGAATCAAGAATTAAATATTATTATAAATTTTAGGAAAATGAATAAACACAAATTTATGTAAATTGGGAACCCAACAATTTATATCAAAGAGAAAATTAAATTCTAATGCTAACAAATTTTGCAAGATTAATCTAATTGATTTTAAAGTAATTTTAGGTATTTTTAGTTTTGTTACAAGTTTGGTGAATGACCTTTGATAATATTTTTTTGAAGTAGTGAACGAAGTAATGTTCTACTGTCCATAGGATTTGCTCTAACGATTAACTATGTTTGTCCCAAAGGGTTGTATGACTTACATACACAATATTAAAAGATTCGAGGATAAGGATATATTTATTAACCAACTCCTCAAAATATTTAGACCTGGATCGATCAGTTCGATTATTCTCAGACAATTACGACATATATGAATCAATGGATACATTTGAAACACATATCTTTGCCCATGCCGTTACGGCACGGGTTGAGACCTAGTCTTAATATAATCTTACCTTCTCTTGTCAAAAAAAAAAAAAAAAAAAAAAAAAAAAAAAAAAAAAAACTTGGAGCTAAGCAAAAACATGAGCATATGCCAGCACAGGTGTAATATCTTCTTAAAAATCAAGGGTGAGACAATAAAATAATTTATTGGGTAGAAATATCATTCTCCTTTGATCGCGTGGATATTATTTTATGTTATTTTATTTCCTTCCTAGTCGGAATTGCACCGAGTACTTTCCAAAATCACCTTGGTCCCTTGGTTATAAAAAGAGATATCACCTCGATATTTTCTTTCAGTCTCAAAACCAATCATCGTTTCTTACGAGCTCTCCCTGCATCAAATCAAAAAGATCGCAGAATTTCTAGGGTTTGATTTTTCTCAACTCCTCAACTACCAAGGTTTGCCGAAATCTCAAATTAGGGTTTTTCTTTTTCTTTTTCAATTTCATTAATTGTTTTGTCTTCTTCGATTCATAACCCAATTTTTTAGGGTTTCGTCATTCAGTTTGGTGATACTGTGATTCCTACGGTTAGGGCTTCGAACCTTTTTCTTTGTTTCTTTTCTATTGTTCTTCGAATTGTTTTGTTTACCAGTTTTGATTTGATTAAAAAATGGCAGCAGGAAGACATGGGGGTTATCGTGATTATGAATTTAGGGATCGTGAATCTGATCTTAAAATTGGTGGGAAAAGGCAATTTCTTAGTTGTTCAGGTGAAGGATATGATCGTGATCAAAGAAGACGGAGTCAAATTGGGGGAGAAAGGGATAGGATTTCTACAAACTCGAGCAATTCGGGTATTAATAGGAAAATTGGGGTTCTTGATAATGGGGGTAATGATGTCGGGGTTAAAAAGCGGAAGTTTTCTCCTATTTTGTGGGATAAAGAAGAGAAGGAGGAGGTGAGTAATTCGATTAAAACTAGAGTTGTTCCTAAGAGTTCTAGGGTTTCCTCGGTATCTCCAGTAAAATCTGGATATAGAGAAGAGAAGGAGGTGAGTAATTCGATTAGAACTAGAGTTTATAAGAATTCTAGGGTTGTCTCGGTATCTCCAGTAAAAGCTGGCGATAAAGAAGAGAAGGAGGTGAGTGATTTGACGGAAAAGAGAGCTGTTTTCAAGAATTCTAGGGGTTCTCCTCCTGCAGTGAAATCTAGAGATGTACTTTTGGACAGGGTTTTGCAGGAACCTTCCATCAAAGTTAGCTGTTCTCATGCCAATTCTGTCGCATCACCTTATTCAGTTGGATCTACTGTAAAGGAGACACACTCAATGTCATATTCTTCATCTGCACTAGAGAAGCTTAGGAGTGATGATTGCGAACCTGGGGAAATAGAAGAAGAGGAGTTTGTTTCTCGTAACATTTCAGTGTCCCGGTGGGCGGATGTGAGGCTATCACCTGAACAAAAGGACCCTACACCAGAAGTTGGTGAATTCATAAGGGAAGGATCAGGAGCTAAATCATCGGGTTCTGATGAATGTTTGGTTGGGTCAGTTAGCAGTGGTGACCACTCTGACCATCTGTTGGTTATCACTGACTTTGTAGATATCAATAAGGATGACATAAATAAAGATGGTAGTGCAAACTATTCTGATACTGATTCAGATGGGGAAATTTGTAGGGGTAAACGCATAAAGAAAAGTATAAATATGCTTGAAGGGTGTAGGAGTGTTCATGAGTTTGAGAGACTCAATAGAATAGATGAAGGTACATATGGTGTTGTCTTTAGAGCTAGGGATAAGAAAACTGGAGAAGTTGTAGCTTTGAAGAAGGTAAAGATGGAGAAAGAAAGAGAAGGTTTTCCTATGACTGCTCTAAGGGAAATTAACATTCTTTTATCTACAGATCACCCATCGATTGTTGAGGTTAAGGAAGTTGTTATGGATGGCCTTGATAGTATTTTTATGGTTATGGAGTACATGGAGCATGACCTGAAGAGCATAATGGAGACAAAGAGGCAGCCTTTTAGTCAGAGTGAAGTTAAATGTCTCATGTTGCAGTTGTTGGAGGGTGTTGAGTATCTTCATGATAATTGGGTACTTCACAGGGATTTGAAGACTTCTAATATTCTTATGAACAATCAGGGTGAGCTGAAGATCTGTGATTTTGGAATGTCTCGCCTATATGGAAGCCCGTTGAAGCAATATACCCAACTGGTTGTTACTCTATGGTACAGGTGAGCTTGACACCATTTGTGTAACCTTGTTTTGTATTTCCATTCTTATATTGACTGATAAGATTGCAGTGTCTGATTTGATTATCCTTCTTTTCTTACAGAGCACCTGAGCTTTTATTAGGGGCAAAACAATACTCAACAGCAATTGATATGTGGTCGTTGGGTTGTATAATGGCTGAGCTGTTATCCAAGGAACCCCTATTTAATGGAAAAACTGAAGTTGATCAGCTTGACAAGGTAGTTTTTGTTTTCAGAGTCTAGACCTATTTTCCATTTCCATTTTTATTTGCTTGGATTTGGTCTAATCTATCTGCCATGATTTCTCTTAATTGCAGATTTTCAAAACCCTTGGTACTCCAAGTGAGACGATTTGGCCAGGTTTTTCTGAACTGCCCGGTGCCAAGGTCAAATTTGCCAAGCAACAGTAAGTAACAGTTCTGTTAAAAAAATTGGTCTTGTTTGCTGCTACATCTCATGTTCTAATTGTTGCCCCTACTTTCCCAGATTTCCAGCTTTTGTGATCTTGGCAAACTTGCTGGATCAGCTTGGTGGCTGTTTTACTACATAAAACTCACGATCTGTTTTCTAACTGCTAGCATGCTTCTTTCAGGTATAACTTACTGCGCAAGAAATTCCCACCCACAGCTTTCACTGGATCACCAGTTCTTTCGGATGCTGGATTTGATTTGTTGAACCGGCTTTTAACATACGACCCTGCAAAGGTATGAACTTACTGGATATTGTTGATTTATAATATGATCTGGCATTTTCGTCTTTGTTGTTTTTCTTCTTTTGCAAGTTGTGTTACTTGTGCACTAATTTGGTCCTGCTTCTATATATTGCAGAGGATTACAGCTGAAGAGGCTGTTAACCATGAGTGGTTTCGCGAGGTTCCTCTTCCCATGTCAAGAGATTTGATGCCAACCTTTCCAGCTCAACATGCACAAGACAGGTATTTTGATGACTTACCCTGATTATTTGATTATTGTTTTTGTTTGTTAGAACAATTGAGTTTTGCTCATCTCAGGTAGTTTTTCATTTGAAATTGAAATTTTTGTTCTTGTCAACTTAGGCGGGTAAGAAGAGTTATGAAGAGTCCAGATCCATTAGAGGAGCAGCGGAGAAGGGAGTTGCAGCAGAAGAGATTAGGCACCAGTGGTCTTTTTGGCAGTGAGTTGTAGCTGTATTCACGAAATTGTACTCATTCCTGCTTGCATGCAAGGCATGTCATAAATACTTTATTTTTTGGGGAATTACTGAATCTTGTGTGTATGTATTAGATTTAGAATTTGACCGCTTGACACTGTATAAATATTTTTCACTTAAATGCATAATCTGGGTGATTTTTCTGTTTATCTTTGCATTGTGTTTGCGAGATGCTGTTGGTGTGAAGTGGAGGGGGGGTATTCTTTACTTTACATTCCTGAGGAAGTTCAAGGGTGTTCCAGGTATTTTCAAATTTTAATCTTGTGGATGGCCAAAAATTGGAGTATGCTGTGTTTTGACCGTTTTAAGTAAGAAAGTAGTGAAACAAAACTTAAATCAAAAGATCGAGAATATGACATTAATGTTTGTGTGGCTGTTTATCCTTAAATTTCAGTAGTATGGAGAAATTTAAGGATGTTTTTTTTGGATATTTTTCTTTATCTAGTCAATGTATTCTCGCAGAATAATAACTGAAATGATTTTGCCACTGACACCAACATGCAGGAGTTTGAGTTGGTTGTTTGTAAAATTTTGTTGAAATTATGTACAAACATAAAAATTCTAGGTTTCTTGTGCACGAAGGTTGTATACCTTTTCATATAGCTATAAAATTGTTGTAAGAATGAGCCCCCCTACGAACCTTCCAAATGCGAACTCAAAAATTTCTTATATTCCAATCTTTCAAGTTGTCAGTATTACATCATTTTGTGCCAGAAGCCACTCATTTGCCCCCTTCGGTAGGTTTATTAACTAGAAAGATGTAGGGTTGGGTTGTTTAAGTACCTTTTTTTTTTTTTTTTAGAATTTAAGTACCTTACTGTTTGTGCTGCAGTACTTTGTTTTCTTAATGAAACAACTTATTTTTTGTTCTCTTTTATACTCTATACTCTGTTAGTATCAATACAAACATTGACATATTCCAGAGTTCTTTTGTACATCTGGAGTTATTTTATACTCTATAATACTCTGTTAATATCAATACAAACATTGACACATTCCTGAGTTCTTTTGTACATCTGGAGTTATTTTGAATTTAAATCAGTCAAAAAGAAATGTATATACTCATTTGAGATGTATTTTCCACAACTATGCAGTTTAAGTTGTGGCTACTTCCAAGCATTACTTATTTGAGCATCACATAACTAGCGACTATTGAATGATCCAGATGTAAATTTTTGAAGCGAGTGCCTGAACATCAGTAACTTTTACTGCCAAGTGGTCAGTTCCCTATCATCATTCTTCCCCGCTCTGCATCTCTTTATATTATTTGTTTATCTAGACTGTTCGGATTTTTCTGCTCTGGTATTTAGCATGGTTCAGTTTAAGGAATTGGTAATAAATTTCTACCTCCATGAAGATAGATAGTTTAGCTTTGTATCCCAAGCGTGTATGGATCTGTATCTGAGGTAATCTAGATACTTGATTTCTTTCGTTACTTCCTTAGTAACTTCCCCAGTCCCCGATTTGGTAATTCATGTTAATTGCCTCAATATCCATATTATATCATCCATCTTTCCTGGTCAGGTGCATGTAAGTTTCCTGAAAAATTTAATGGGTGATAAAGCTACATTTATTTGCGTTTGTTTTTTGCGAGGGGGTTACCAAATCAAGGACTAGCTGCTAGTCTTTGTTAGGAAAAAAATTGTTAGAGCCAAATTTTCTACAAGAACCACTGAAAGCCGTTGATGAAAAGAGCAGTTGGTGTAGATTTACTTCTTAAGCCTGTTTGAGGTTTATTTTTTATGCTTGTGTTCTGTGTTAGGAATCCATGCTCTGTATTATGAGAGGTAATCCACTCCTTTAATGAAGAGGGAAGGCCATAGGCAGAGCTGTCGGAGGTTTGTATGTGCCAAAGGTGTACTTCTGCAGCTACATCAAATGATGCCCTTGGCATGTAATCCTCTTTCATGAAGAAAGCAGTTGGTGTAGAATTAATTTTTAAGCCTGTTTGAGTTTTATTTTTTATGCTTGTGTTCTTGGTTAGGAATCCATGCTCTGTACTGGTAATCCCCTCTAATGAAGGGGGAAGGCCATAGGCAGAGCTGTCTTATAGACCCGGCCAGCTAGGCTATCAGCCTAGATCCTCTTATTGTTGGGGCCCAAAATTTTAATTTTTCTTACTGCTTGATTGTTTTTCTTTGCATTGTGGTCTACCACTGCTTTTGTTAATAGTCATGCTATCCAGTTGCTATACTAAGCCGTTTGTTTTGCAAGTATCGCGTACTGCTTTCCAATTCCTTCTGGCCATTGCTTCTGTACATTTTTGTGTAAAAACATTAAAATTAACTGTATTAAACAATTCTTATTGAACTAATTTAAGTATCTTCCTCAGTAAATTAATACAAAATCTGATGAGTATCGCCATTACTTTCGTACATTTTAATGTGAAAACATTAAATTAATACAAAATCTGATGAGTATCGCCATAACTTTCGTACATTTTAATGTGAAAATTCACTGTATTAAACAAATATAATTTAGATATTTTTCTTCCCAGTAAATCTGATCAAAATTTTAATCAAATCGTATTAATTTCTGATGCAAGATAGGTCGCAGTAGTAGTTTTTTTTTTTTTTTTTTTTTTTTTGAATAAAGCAATTCATTGAAAAAGACAAAAGGTCCTGTGGGACTTGGGTTACAAAAGGAGTAGATCCATCTAATATCGATCCATAGGAGGATATCTTGATATTAGATTTGCATATTAAGCTCTAAAAAACCAAGGTGATACTCTTTGAGTTACACCAACACCAGCCATACTATAACACCGCTGCCACGGTAGGTTGGGCCGACCGAAGAAAAACGAAACACAGCTGATTGCATAACGCGTTATACATCTTTTTTTTGTTGGAATGTTATTTTTGGGCCATATATATCGTTTAAGTGGTTGCATAACCAAAAATAAGATTCTATAAAGTGTTATGCATCCTTGGTGGCTCCATAATTCGTTATGCACCTTTTTTTTTGTTGGAATGATATTTTTAGACATATACTACCTCCATTTTAGAAAAAGAGATACATTTACTTTTTCAGTATGGCCTATTTTGTATCTCTTTTTCCGAAACGGGATGAAAGTATTTCTTTTTCTGAAACGGGATGAAAGTATCAATTTTCCTGAAACGGAGTGAAATTATCAATTTTCTTGAAATGAAAAATTAGTTGATGCATAAACCAAAAATATGGATGCATAATGTGTTATGCATCATTTGTGGTGGTTTGCAAAATGGCTATGCATTCAATTTTCAAAAATTGTGCCTAAACGAATAAACACCTCCGAATTTTTCGTAAAAATTCTAAATTTGATATTGTTGTTTGTACTCGTTGCGTAGATTTTTTTAAAATCTTTCCAACAATATAAAATTTGTAAAATTCCGAGGCACGGATTTTTAGATATATTATATTCTAGTTTACATTCCAGTTATACCCTTAAAAAATAGGATACACAAGGAGTTATATTAATTGGACTACAAAGGAGAGACAATTTTGTCTAATGAAAAGTAACCATGGACATGGAAATTTCCAATCTTTTTATCAAATTGGACATTTGTGTTACTCTTCATTTACAAAAAAAAGTGGCCATAAAATGGACTCCCTCCCTTCGGACCCTCCGGTCGGTCGGCCCAATTATTTGCGCTAAATGAAAACCATATTCTGGAAAATAAAACAAAATCCCCAAATCTGTTAATACGGGTGAATTACATCCATTTCATTTTCAAGAAATACCCAGCCTACCCTCCCATCCATTTCTTCTTCTCCATACGAGATCTATATTCTCTCTTCACTCACACCACCACCACCACCACCAACAGAACCTCCTCCAATTCTTCCCGCACCACCATCAGAACCACGGTATTCTCCTGATTCTCCACCAACATCGTCTCCTTTTCTACTGTATCTCCCATCACCGAAAGCGACACCTCCTACTCCCGTACCAACATAAATGTATACAGATCGAGAATGGGAAGTGAGGAAAATAAAAAGGTGAAAATCGAACTAAATCTAGAGATTTCATTTTTTGTGTAAGATTGATGTGATTTTTCTTCTCAATCTATCTATTTTCAAGTTGGATAAAAAAAAAAAACTGGTCTCAAATGTCAATTGGGTTGTCGATTTGATAAACTAGGTCTAGGGTAATGAAGAATTGGTCTCAAACGATGAGTAAATCAAGTCTTCCTTTGATATTCTAATTACAGGCTTAAACAGATTCAAAAATTTGTTTTTGAGATGAATTGAATTGATGAGATGAATTTATTTCTTTGTAAGGTTTTCTTATGTTTAGTTATTGAGCTTTAATGAGATAAATTGATACATGTTCCAAGTATGTTGTTGTTTAAATTTACAGTGAGCTCAAATTTAATGAGATGAATTTATTGTTGGTTGTGGCCTGTTTTACGCCCTTTCCATTTCGAAAAGAAGAAAACTTTCAGTTCTTGAGGCTAAAAATGGCTTTGTACCTAACAAGATTCTCTTGATTGTGTAGGCACAACATGGCTGCTCAAGGTCTAGTATGTGAAGATGTTTAGTCATTTTTGTTAAATCGAGATGCCAAGGACGAGGATAAAGACGATATAGTCTTTGGAGGTGTAGACCCAAAGCACTGCAATTAGTGAAAAGGGATACTGGCAGGCGCGTGAATGAAATCATTCTCACTTGAATAATCATAAGCTAGCTACCAATTCTTAAAACTTATTATTGTGTTATTCCCATTCGAAATCATTCAACATGTAATATTGAGTTCTTTGTTTATTCATATTATTACGAGCCATTATTGTTGGACGAAACCATTATTCCAAATGAATCTGATAACAGTGGTCGCACAGCTCTGGCTAGTAAATTGCTTCTCTTTAAGTGCTTTTTGTTGTGTTTCTTATAAAGGATATTGACTAGTTAACTTTATGTGTTTTTTTGTTTATCACCAGTATATAACGGCAGCTAAAGGAAGCGAAATTTGTGTTGTTCTTTTACTAGATTATGAAGCTGATCCAAATAGCAGAGGTATGTGTAAGCTTAGATAACTTATAAACTTATTTTACTGATTCGAGTTGTTTTAAGTTTTATCAGTTTTTGCGAATGTTAGTTCTTCCTGTTTGCTTGTTTAATTTCCTCTTGTTTCCCTTTGAGGCAATTATATGCCGCCGCATAAATTTTTATTTGTTTTTCAATTCATTTCCTGCAAACGAGAAGCCATCCTTAATCCTTACAATATTTGGTTCATTTTTATAATACGAAAATCAATATTGTTATAAACTAATACGACTAACTACCCTAAATTTGAGAGCTACAGTGACGTTTTATAGAAACACCAAGTGAGCTTCAATGATGAGATGGTTCTATTAGAGTTCTGATACTTTGATGCTTATGAAAGATTTTTCACTCGCTCCATGTCGTTTCCTGTTAGTTTTAGTTTACAGAACTTTCATTTTGCTTTATAGTACCTTGTTGGAATTCTCCTTGCGTACATAAAGATAGTTCCAAGTGTGCTGGACCTGCTAGGGATTGGAGAGTACCGCCCTAGTTCGACCAGCTTTCATCGATTATGAAACACTCAAGAGTACATTTATGATGAAATCAATTTCGGTTTCATCTAATTTTGGTGAAACCAATTTTGGTTTCATCTAATTTTGTTTTATATTTTTTAACACTTGACCCATATGTTTTATAAAATAAACCACCTGAGATGAAAAAAGCTTCAACTACCTATATTATACTCCAACTCACATATGAATGCAGTTGTCGTTTGACTTGAAACAACTAGGAGGCCGGCCAGCATTTTTTTAGTTTTTACAGAAGAAGTGTGGAAATGGAGTCTCCATTTAAGGTTGATATAGTGAAAGGGAAAGTAGCTTTGATTACTGGAGGTGGATCAGGAATTGTTTGGTAGACATGGAGCTTCTGTTGCTATCATGGGTAGACGCAAATCTGTTCTTGATTCTGCCGTCTCTTCTCTTCGCTCTCTCGGAATTCAGGTAAACTGGAAAAACATACCCAATTCTTAATTAATGTTTTGATTTCCAATTTTATCTTCAATCTGTACTGAGTTTATTTGTATGTCAAATTTGTAGAAATGAAATGAATGATTTTTATAAGATTACGAACCCATATTCCCTAATTTTTCAATCCATGCTGTTGTTACTGGTGGGTTTCACTGAATTCAGCGTCATTATCAGTAGAATTACCTTTAATTTTTTTGTTACTTGCTACTGTGTGTGACATTTGAGCAATTGATTTCTGTAGTAATAGTTGACTAGTAATTGTACTTTTGACTCACATTTGAGATTTATCAATTCAATGTTTATGGTTTCAGGCAATTGGGTTTGTAGGAGATTATCGTAAGAACGAAGACGCAACTAGAGTTGTCAATGCAACTTTTCAACATTTTGGGAGGATAGACATTCTTGTTAATGCTGCAACTGGAAATTTTCTAGTGCCTGCTGAGGATTTATCCCCTAATGGCTTCAAAGCAGGTTCACATTTTCTTTTATTTTCCTCTTTACTGTGTGTCTGAATGGTTGGACCCGTATTTGGTACATGGCAGTGACATGGTTTTTTTAATTTTAGTTGTTTGGAGTCCTTTGTAGTTATGGACATCGATATTGTTGGCACATTTATAATGTGCCATGAAGCGCTGAAATATATAAAGAAAGGAGGTCCAGGAAGGGAGGACACATCTGGCGGTGGAACCATTCTGAACATAAGCGCCACTTTACACTATTCGGGAACTTGGTATCAAATTCATGAGTCTGCAGCTAAGGTTGGCAACAATGTAGTATTTCATTTTAGTAAACTTCAATTGCATCTAATGTTTTTGCCTAACATCTACCCTCATTACCTAAAGCTCCCTTTTCACCTTCATAGAAATGATACAGGTGATGAAATTTCGTTTTTTTTCTCTGAATAGGCAGCTATTGATGCCATGACAAGGTCATTGGCCGTGGAGTGGGGCACTGATTATGATATAAGAGTCAATGGGATTGCACTAGGACCCATTAATGACACTCCTGGCTTGATTAAGCTTGATCCCCATGAAATGAAAGCATCCAATCTGGAGCCCCTAAGCATCAGTTTATATCAGGAGAGAAGTGAGATATTGTTATGGCCGCTCTTTACCTATCTTCAGATGCAGGTAATTTGTAACCTCATCCTTGTTCCTTATAGCTTCTTCACTTTTTTTCTTTTCATTCTTGTGCGTGTCTTTATCATCTTTGAATATTTTTTTTATCTTACCAAAATCCCGTGAGTTGTATCACTATTAAACTGAGTTTACTAAATGATGATGCAGTTCTACCGCACTGCAGTTCAACAAGTCTGCAGTTTAACATAAAATGTTATGATCTTGCATAGACTTTTAGCTACGTTTCATCCGTTAGTGTTTTCAGAGCTTTGCGAAATAGCATTTAGGCGTGCCATACCAATCATGACATTTCAATGGCGTCTTTCTATCAATGGACATGTATAATACTTCCTGTAATTTTTCTTGCAGTTGAATAGACATTTGCACGAAACCAATTATGGTTTCATCTAATTTTTGTCGACGAAACCAATTTGTTGGTGATATAATAATTTTTTTTTTTGTTGAAACCAGTTTTGGTTTCATCTAATATGTGATTTTTTTCTCTCCAGATTTTATGTCGACGAAACCAATCTTGTTGGTGATACGAGAATTTTATGTTGAAACAAATTTTCATGTTTCATATTTGTCGACAAAACCATATTGTAGTTTATTGTTGGAACCAATTTTGGTTTCAACATATTTTTTTCATTTTGTTGATGAAACCAAAACTGGTTTCATCAAATTTTAGCTATGGAGATGATGGTAGTGGTGGTTGTGGTGCTACTGTGGTGGTGCTGGTGCCGATGGTGGTCGGAGATGGAGGTGGTCGGTGGCAGCAGTGGCAGGTGTCGGCGGGACGGTGGTGCTGGTGGTCGGCGGTGGTAGTGGGCAGTGGTGGCGGTGATGGGCGGTGGTGGCGGCACGGTGGTGGTGGTGTGACAATGGTGGTGGCGCGGTGGTGGTGGTCGACGAAGATTGTGGTGCTGGTGGTGGTGGCACGATGGTGGCTGGCGGCGGCGGTGGTTGGCGGCGGTGGTGGTCAGTGGTGGTGGCGCGGTGGTGGTGCTGTTGGTGGTGGGTTGTTGTTGTTGTTGATGGTGATAATATAATAAAAAATAAAGGTGGGGTTGATTTTTATTTTTGTTGGGGTGATTTAAACTAGAAGGGTAATATAGACAGTTTATGTTAAATGGGGTTTTTGTGAACAATTTGTTTTGTTGGAGTTTTTGTGCATGGATAGTGACACCTTTGGGGTTGTAACTCGCGAACTATTAGATTTATCTACTAATAACTGATTTTCAATACAAGTTGGGGGAGTGTTTCCCCACAAAATAGGTGAGTTTAAGGGTCTAACAAACTTTGCTAGAATGTCTGCCGCCCTGTTTCCTTGTCTTGGGACAAAATAAAAACCTAGAAAGTTGTTACATAATTGAACGCCAAGAGATGTATGAGTTCTTTCCATGCATGAATTTGAAGATGCTTTCACAATCTCCTTCTATGCTAAAATTTTCCAAACCATTCTCCTGAGCCCAAGTAGCAGCTTGAAACACTCCTATAGCTTCCGCTTTTTGTGGGTCTGAAGATATTGACTGTCCAACTTTTCCTCCTCCTGAGTTACCTGTGTCTCCTCCTGTTGCTTCAAAGGGGTTTATCCTGGGATTGGAACTGGCACTTGATTGAACTTTGTGTTCAATAATGTTGGATCCGTATTGGTCAATTTGCAAAATATTTTCTTCCACCGATGAGTTAGAACGACAATTTTTCGAAGAAGATGAAGACAAAAAATTAGAGACTGAGATTTTAAAAGCTGATTTTGTCTGAGTTAGAGGAGTTTTAAAATTGGATGCAATGCAAATTTGGGTTTCATTATCAGGGGAGGAAGGAGAAACAATAGTTTTAGGCGAAATGGAAATGGGTGAAATTGGGGATTCCCTAGCATTTTCAAATGAATTAAAAGAAAGTCTTCTCCCAACTGGAAGGGGAGAACCAGTGCTAGGAACCTGAATCGGGTTACAGATATCCTGTAGAAGGCCGGACCCATTCTGAAGCACTGATTCAGAAGATCTAGACTCAGCAAGAACTCGGAAAGTTTCCGAGTTCGCAGAATGGAACGATTCATCCTATGAGTCTGGCAAAGGGATGAAATTTTCCGGCAAGTTGAAAGGAAAAGTTCTTTTTCCTAAAACAGTGGATGATGCCTGAGGCATATCTTCTTCAATTCCAAAGGGTCCTAGAACTTCATAAGATTGATGAGGTCCTAGAACTTCATAAGATTGATGATGATCTTGAAAAGTTGGCTCTTCTTCCACATAATTTCTAAAGATGTTTGTAAAAGTTTCACGTACTCCAGGATGAGATAGATATGACTCCACTGGAACGGATTGTCCATGGCAATCATGGTTGTTTTTTTGGTTCCAGATTTGTACGAGCTCATCGTTCAACCAGTTCATATCATCGCTTGGGTATGGTGAATCTACAGAGATATCATATAAATCTTCTAGGGGTCTGCCGTTTAGAATAACACAATCACCTACTTTGTGTCCAAGACGCAAACAATGAGTACAAAACTTAGAAGGCGGATTCAGATAGTTGAAATAAATAGAAGTGACTGGAAATTTTCTTACTTTGACTAACAAGTGATCCACTAGAGGCTTCTCTATATTAACCCAGACAAGAACTCTTGGTTGGCAGTCAGGTGTTTCACTTCCTTTGATAACTCTTGAGACATGACCGATCTTACTTGCGATTAACCATATCATTTCATGACTCTTCCTATGTTCATACTTAGTATTTGAAATAGTAAACCATAATGGGATTTCCTTGACCTTATCTGTTGAAATACTCATCCCTTGGTAAGCTGTTGTTGCCGCAAGTACATTTCCAAATGGATACCGTGGTCCATTTGTTGAGATCCACGTGAAGTCGTCTTTATTCCTGAAGGTGATGATGAAGAGGTTAGGATCTACTTCCCTAATTTGAAAGGCTAAATTTTCTCCCCAGAAGTTATTAAGAGCTCCTCTAACTTCCCAATGTTTCAAAACCGAGGTTGAGAAAACTCTAGCTAGCATACTGAAAGGTTCTATGCCATAATCTCTAATGAAGGTTTGTGGAGTTGGTAGTAAGCCAATATTACTTTGATTTGCAAATCTTTGAGCTAGAGAGAGTCCACTGAGATGTTTGTAGAGATTCAAGTAATCCCCCATAATGCAGAAGACTAAAAGAAGAATGTCTGGTGACTAAATGGGTAGAGGGGTTTATAAAAAAGAAAGGAGAGATCAATTATAATAAGAAAGAAAGGAAGAGAAAGTTAGAGAACCCGTGATCGATGGCTATATCGAAAAATAAGATTATCTTATATTTCATTCAAAAGATTCAAATTCAAAGGAAAACTAGGTAGTACGGTCTCCTATCAAAGATCAATAGAAAGAAACCTATGACTGTACTCTATTTTACAGTTAAGGATATCATAAAAGTATTGTCCAACGGTACGAGGTTAGCTGAAAAAGACCATACTAAGATTTTGTGAAACACTATAAAGGTCACGACTAAACTTAAGAAAGCAACAGGCTTAAAGTTTTTTATAACTAGGATTACAAGGAATGATGAGAATAAAGACTAAAGAGAGTTTAGGTGAAGCCTAATAACAGAATTTAAGAAAATTTAGATTATTTAATGAGGTAATGGTTCTCATCGTGAAGTATAAGCCCATACGAATTACACAAAGGTTGAGGAGAAAAACAGCCCAAAAAGGAGAGAAACCTAGGGTTAAAGTAATTGTTGTATATCTTAATTTAAAAGTGTTACACTAAAACAAAATTTTAAAAAGGATTAAGATTCCTCTTATCCTCTTGTAGCTTCATACTTTATTAGAGTAGGCATTAGTCCCCCCGAACAAGGCATAGGCTAAGGCACTAGTGATAGACCAAGCAGAGTAGTTTTTCTCGGTTTTAGAAATTTGAGGCAAAATCCTGCATAGATCAATTCAATAGGATATAATTGATATTTTCCTAGCCTATAGGTCAAAAGACCAAAAACATGATAGCATTCTATCACGTCAGTTGAAGGCTTATGTATTATTGAAGGGTAGATAAAGAAGTTAAAAATAAAGCACTATTAAAATACTTGTAATCCATAATTAAGGTAATACATTTCAAATCATAGAGACATAAAAGAAAACACAAAGATATTTAGCGTTTGATAGAGTTTAATCTAGCAAAAAACGAAGAGATTTGTGGTACAGAGGTATCTAGGCAAAATCTATAGGATCAGATACTAGTTCTAGAGGCTTCTTATAATAAATATAGAAATAGATATATGGGTTTGCTTCAAAAAAATGGTTATTAAAGATGATTAAAGCTTAAGGGGAAATAGTTTGGTTCCAAAGGTTGCACTAAGGAGAAGTTACTATCTAAGGAGAGAAGTTACTATCTAAGAAGATGGCTTGTGATCACACCAAGGTGCCCGAGAATGCTGTAGTTTCTATCACTAGGGAAATGCGATGTAGGGATAATCATCTCCATCGGGTGCAGTATTACTTTTGCTATTTATGCGACACTGACCAGTTCTTGCATTCTGAGCAAGCCAAGCAGCTTGCATTCTGTAACATGAAGCCAGAAGAGAAGGAGAAACTCGATAAGGAATCTGGGGCAAAGATTGAGAAAGATCTAGCACTCGGTTTTCCTATTGATAATACTCTTTTGTATTACGAGATGCCACCTGGATTTAATTATGATTATGTGCTAAGAATTAAGACTAGGTATAACTGGAAGAAGGGTAAGGGGAACTTCGAAGAGGCCGAGGAAGCAGAAGCTCGAGAGGGAGATACATTTCTAAGATGGTGAAGCGTATTTAACTAATGTGTGTTATGGGTGTTACTATAGCCATAGTTTCTATTCTTTATGTTTTAATGTGATGTTTTAGTTTCTGTTACTGCACTGTTGTCTAAAGTTTGTTGATGTGAATGGTAATTTCTACATTTGAAGTGAAATCTATTCTAAGATTCTCTTAATTTCCTGTATCTCAAAAGCAAAAGCAGTTTCCTTTAAAAGTTATAAATTACACACAAATGTTTTAAACAAAACAATGAGAATTGCCAAACCAACCAGAAGTTAGAATTCCTAGAAAAGAGACCAATTTCAGAAGGGAGAAATTTAGATCAAAGTTCTGACAAACTAGAAAGTCAAGCACCGATTTAAGGGTTAGAGCCTCTAAAGTCTAGGTCGATATTGTCAAGTTTTCACCGGCGACAACTATAAGATTTAAATAAAATCTTATAAATTAGATAAAGGTCTAATATGATAAATTTTCAAATTTAATCAAAACACAAAGGTCTTAATTTAGGAGTTGAAATTCAATTTCCAAATTAAAACCAAGATCCTAGCCTAGCTATGACTAACTTATGGTAAGTTAAGAGGTATTTAGCTACCAATAAAGGGAGATGTATGAAGTCCAATTACTTGTTGGGACATCAATAGGGAGATAAGAGAGATGCAAGTCATAAGGTTCAAAGAATACAGAGAATAAGAGAAGTTAAGGAGGGAAGATGAAGAGAAGGAGGAGGAAGATGAAAGAAAAGCAATTAATGAGGGATTTTACTAATCTAAGAAGAGAAGGAATTTAAGCTATAAGTAAGAGACTTAAGAAGGTTTAGGGAATAGACAAAAGGAACAGAGCAAGGATTTAAGAAACAGATACAAAGGTAATGGCTTGCGATCACAATATAATTCCTAAAGATGCCCCAATTTCTAAAACTAGAGTGATGCGATGTGGAGATAATCATTTACATCGAATTCACTACTATCTGTTCTAGGTGCGGAAACGAAGCATTCCTTCATCGTTATCAGGCACAATATTTGTCTTGTTGCAACATGAGAAGATAAGATGCATCCTAGTATAAAACGGAGGATGCATGTGAAGCTAGAAAAGGGTCAGTCTCTAGATGCTACTATATTCTATAAGGAGATGTATCCCGGGTTTGATTACCAATATATTTTGATGAGGGAAATCAGATACCATCTAAAGAGGGGGAAAGGCCATTACAAAGAGATGGAGGGAAAGGAATCTACAGAGCAGATTAATTTAGAAGGTTAAGCCGATCTAGTATCGACAACATCGAATCAGAAATCAATTCTAATTCTACAATGAAACTTATACAAGTTTCATGAGACGATAAAGAAGAAATCTATCTATTCTGTACTATTAAGAATTTAAAAAGTTTGGGATTTGAATTTTAGTTCAAGAATCTTGATTTAAAGTTAAGAGTTTTGGGTTATTTGATTTACTATTATATTTCTAGTTAATCAATAGATTTCTGAATTTTGTAAGGAAATAGAAATATAATAAGAAGAGATTTTGGAAAGAGGACTTAAAAAGAATTTTCCATAATCCAAAAAGATTTTATGAAAATAGAAGAAAGAATTTTTATAGGTTTAAAAATAGAAATCTGTTTTTTTTGATCTTGTTTGCCTCTCAGTAACATTCTCATTCTTGTACCCTTTTTAGCTGCGGATTCGACACAAGTTAGAAGATTACTCCCTTGTCATTGCATTAGCAGGAAGAAATATTTTGAAAAAAGATGAAGAAAAATAGCCGTTGCTCGGATAGAGGAGAGAAGAGAGAGAAGGCAGAAAGAGTCATACGCGTTGCTCTGTAGGCTTATTATGGTGTATGAGTCCGGATGGTAATCAATTGGGCGAGATTTATTTTAAGTTTGAGTCTAAGCAGACTTTTGTCGGTTTTTGTTGGTGTTTTGGCCGCCTGATAGACACATTTATGTGTCTATTTTCATCTCTTTTGTGTATACTGTTAGTACCCATTTCTGTACTAATTTTGGTATTTTATCCCTTTGTAGGTGTTTTTGGAGGAATAGGCTTTTGCGGCAAAATTGGCTCGAAAAGTTGTTAAAGGTACCTGGGAGGACATTTGCTATTCGGACTCTCATTTTGGATAAGGGGTAACCCATTTCCAAGCAACTTCTAAGCACAGACCGGGACTGGATAGGGGGAGGTCACATTTCTTCACATTTTCAAAAACAGAAACTGGCGGAAAAAAATATTTTTTCACAGCAGAATTTAGGGTTGGATTGTTGATCGACTTTTAAGGAGATTCAAGGGCTGATTTTCGTTGGGTTAACCATGATAAGGATAGACAGGCTTGGTATGTGGGTTTGGATCGATTGAATTGGGTTAGATAACACGGTAGAATCGAAACAGAGGTGATGGAAGTTTCGGAATTTCTGTTGACTATATTTGGCAGTTACGGGAGATTTAAGGCAAGATAACCTTTCCAGAGATTCGTATCAATCTAATAGAGGGACTGGAATGACTTATACGGCTTAGAAACGCGTAGAGAGGAATTTGGAAAGTGGAGAAGTCCGAGACTTTCTGCCGAAGAAAGGAAGGAATTAAATCGAGTTTTAGGGATTTTGTTGGATATAAAAAGGGTTGCTAGGAGTCACAAAAAGGGAGGAAGACTTTAGGGGAAGTTTAGAACACCACAAAGCCGAAAAAATCAACTTGCAGGAAAATGCGTTCTGCTGCTGCTGCTGCTGTTGCCGGAGAAGACGAAGAAGAACATACGACCCACATAGGATCGTCGCATACAAGTATCGTAGTTCAACTGCAGCAGCTGAGTATCGTTTACAAACAGTTTCCTGCAGTCACAGAAAGCCTTTCAGCAACGATTCGGTCTTCTGTTTTAGACTTTCAGCGACTACAGTGTATTCTTTTACTCTTTTAATCAACTTTTGAGCTATAAATATGTACTTTGAGCAAGTGATTAATATGAGGAGCTAAACCCCTTAGCCGAAGCGACGGAGGAAGACATTGTTCCATGAAAAGTGGTATAATTCTATTTTAATTATTTTTGCAATTTCTTATATGATTATTTGCTTTGATTGAATGATTTTTCTTAAACAATTGTGATTTCTCTTGATAGCTTATGCTTAGACTTATGCTTTTGATATTCCATGCTTTCGAAATACACTTGTTATTCCAAAAATCTACTTTTGCAAAATATTAGAATCACTTTAAACTTAAAGAGTTGCATGAATATTGATTAGATTATATCACTTAATTGGTTAATGGTGGAATCCAGAGTCTCGGTGTTTTCTTATTATTGTTGAAACAACTTTATTTAATTTTCGAAAATCCTTCACAAGCCCGAGTTGAACGAACTCTACTTATCACTTTTTACAACAACTTAAAATTCACATCACCGCCATAAGCATGGCCCACGTTCTCGCCCTTAAAACCATGTTACAATTATTGAAAAAAGAAAAGTATATTATAACAAACCTATTAAATTGAAAAAGACCAAACCAAGAAAAGTTTATTATAACAAACTTATTAAATTGAAAAAGACCAAACCATCAAGTCTCAATTTTTTAAAATCAAAATTGAACCTGGTCCAAATCAAAAATACTGATTGGTTTATGATAAACCATGATGATTGATGGGTACTGACAAGAAGTAATCTTGTGGAAATTGAAAAATATAGTTTTGTGTTTATCTGATATGATTTTCATGGTTCGAGAAAAACACAATCTTATTACAGAGTCTTTAGAAAATAAGAGGTCAATCCATCAGAATTTGGATGGATCGATTATTATAATCGAGTTTTAGGGCTTGTCTTTGATGAGGAAGACGACCATAGGAGAACTGGACAATTTTGATTTGGATGGATTAATTATTTTAATCGAGTTTTAGGGCTTGTCTTTGATGAGGAAGACGACCATATGAGAACTCGACAGTTTTTGTAAAGGCCAATAAGAAAAATAATTGTATATTTGTTAAAGGATTAAAAACAAATATTAGCAATATTAAACATATAGCGGAAAGGAAATGTTATTTGATTTTTGCTATTCAGATAATGATTGATGCTTATAACTAATATGACTGTTTATAATTGAAGAAACATGTTATGATTGATGCTTTTAAACATGTTTATAATTGATGCTTGGGTGACTGTTTATATGTTATAACTAATATGACTGAAAACTAAATCTAGTGTAATGATTTTGAAATTATTGAAGAAATATTGGATTTTCTGTCGTTTGTTACTTAGAATTTATTCAGATAACGTTTGTCCAGGTTGGAGTTTAGTACTTGAACCGTACATTGACTATTATTGATTATTATCGATGCTATAATGATTTATTTTAATTAAGTAAATTAGATATTTTATAAAGACTTAAGTAGTTAGAAAATTTTGAGTACAAGATCAATAGATCCATCTAATATGGTGTTATGCATTTTACTCCTAATATAAGATTTATCTACGTGAGTTTTTTGCCTAATGCAAAGAGGAAAATATATGACCAATTAAGATTGCAAACATAATGTATTGTTTGCTTAGCTAAGGCGTCTGCTACATCATTGTCTGATCTAAAAACAAAATAAAATTCTATAAAATTTAAACGCAAAGATGTTGTCTTATATGCTCTTCCAAAATGACTTTTATTTCTTTATTTCTAGGAGAGAAATTTTAACCATTCAAGTTCTTACAATTTCCTTTTATGATGAAATTGATCATCTGTTCCTCCATACCCCATTGTGTTTCCTGCAGCAGTCCTAGAAGAGCTTCTGCTTCTTCAAGAGTTATTGTTGTAGATGGTGAAATTTGGATAAGGGGAAAAAGTATCATTTCAAGACCATAGGAAAAAACTCAATTTTCACGAGAGAGATTAAGCCCTTGGTCCTCAAGGCACTCATAGACACGATTTCTAGTATACGTCCCCGCGAGACATTGCTGGTCTTGATGCAGTGATTGCTAGCGCACATCCTCGACGAGATACTGCTGATCATGTAGGCTCTGTAGATGCATAAAAACGTCCCCTGCGGACTTATGAACCAGAGCGGAGACATACATGTCTCCTGTAAGCACGACTCACCCTATTTGAGATCAAGGACTGATTCCTAGTACTTCATCGCGAGATACACTGGTCATGTCCACTCTAGGATCTGAATCGATTTACTGAGGCTTTCGAATAATTCCCAGGACATTCCCACGAGATACGCTGGTAATTATGCCTTTGGGCCCTTTCGACAGACTCCTAGAACATCCTTCCGAGATACACTGGTCATATCATCCCCACAATACGGACACAATTGACTCCTAGCACATCTCTAAAAGATACGCTGGTCAAAGACAAGTGAGCCGAAGTCTCGCAGAGACATTATCATGCGTGCAAGCCTTCTTTTCTCTTCCAAACATGTTCCACCTGACTTCGGAGAGATTCCATTGTGTTGGCCAAGTCTCGAACAGACCTTATCACATCAGCCAACTATCAGACGACCCTAGACCCGTCGTCCAAATCTAAGACGGCCCTAGACGCGTCGGACAAATCTCATACAGCTCCATAAGCGTCGGCCAAATCTCAGACAGCCCCAGCTGTGTCGGTAAAATCTCAGATGGCCTCATCCGAGCTGAGCCATCTCGCCTGAAAAGTCTTATGCAAGTAAAAGACTTAGGCACAAGCCTCTTTCTCAGCGTCTCAAAACACTCAAGGCTAGTAAATTGGGCCTGAACTGTACACGTTTATCCAAAAGCGTGGATAACTTCTCTTGAGATCCACATACTCAACAACGGAACCCACAAGCAATAATACGGTCTCCACGTGACATATGTGACCTTCCATGGGGAGAGGGAGCTCAACCTCAGCTTCTCTCACATTTTACACACGATTTCTGAGGCATTCCATGTCTTTTCACGTGACTCATCCTAGTCATTCTCACAAATCAGAGAATATCTCTCTATCTTGGCCAACTCGGCTAAAGAGAATATTTATCTCTCTCAACACATCATCACAAAGGCTGACTCATCTTCACACAAACGGGGGGATATCAATTAGGGTTTTGGTCTGGCGGTCTACGACACGTGTGAGAAATACCCGGCCTATTTCTCAATGCAGAAGAGAGTAAAGGCGGCGGGATAATGAGATAAACTCAACTTAGTTTATCTCTATTTATTCCTAAAGAGACGGAGAAGTGCTTCGCATGACAAGCAATCCCTATCTTCACCGACCCGAGATTAGAGAATTCAGCTATAAATAGGTCCTCTATTTCTCCAAGCTAACACACAACTTTTCTCATAAACTCTCAGAGCAATTCTTCTTCAAGCCCTAAAATTCTATGATCTCTCTCTTCATCTGCTTCCCTCTCTAAGACCAGCCCTAACCTCTCATATGAATGAAGCAGCCTTTGAACGGTCATTGTGTGTGGTTTAGGTGAAGATTATTCGTGCTCAACCTCCCGTAACTCACTTTCAGAAACCCTAGAATCCCACTTTATCCTCTCACCTATTTTTGGTAACTACATTTTGGCGACCACACTGGGAGGTTGTTCACTCAGTTACAAATCTCAATCATGGTCGCTATTAGGAAGGAAGCCGATTCCACCAATCCATACACAAAAATATTTCATGATTCAGTATATGTAAATCCATTACATATTTAACCGAGAGAGTTATCCCTACCAGCAGTGTTCTCTCTCAGACGAGTGTTTGACCTTAGTGATAAGGTTAGTACTTCCTGTATCAACTGTATCTTTCCCTTAAATGCACCAGTAAACTATTTCCATGAGAATATATTACTAATCCTTGAAAACGTTGGGTAAGGATCAAGGAGAGATCCCGGGGACTCAAAAGAATCTTGCAAAATCTCAGATTAACATCCACACTTATCTGAAAACGCCTTTAGAGTTACCACTAGGGATATATCCAATAAATCTAGATCGAGTACATGTTCCCTAGAAAAAGGAGTACTAAAACTGTTGGGAATAACACGGACGAGATCCAGTCTGTCAGCAATCAACCTCACCGGAGAAGATAAATCTTGTTACGAACGTGACAGAGCAAAGGAGCAACCATCTAGACGATCTTACCGATCTCAAGGACCATATGATGCTCTAAACTTGGAGATTCGGATGAATATTTGCTTCAAAATTCTTTTAGGTTAAAGGCCCTCAACTTGATCACAGGGGACTCGGGAAGTTTACTATTTTACTTATAACTCTTTCATTCTGTGTCCAATTGACCTCGTTATTTTTCTGTCGGATTTGTATTTTCTTCGTCTACAGGATAAACTTAGCGAAAACTTGGAAAGGCTCCAATAAAATTCTTGACCTAATCAAAACGTTGCAGAGCCGCCTACTTTCACGGATTACCATATCCGACCAAGGTGCAACTTGTCGTTCTCCCTTCTCTAGAGGATCATGACCAGAAAGCAACAAAGTATCAGATAAGAGTAGTTTCCAAGACGACGCTTGATAAGTGCATAATTCATATGATTTTAGTGTCTATTCCATACTTGTTTAAGCTATTATTCTTGCATATTTTCGTATTATTACTCTTGTTTTCCTCTTATTTATCTCTATTAGGAGAATCATCCAAAACAGAGCTACACAGTGCTAAGAAGAGAAGTAATCCAAGTATCCAAGTGCCCAAGTCCAAGAGAAGTGGAAGAAGTGCGACGAAACGGAGCAAAGATGCTCAAAATCAAGATACGGGACAAATATCAAGCTTAACTCATTCAAATTCTGGATTTATTATCACCGTTTTGAAGAGAATTGAAATAGGAAAAGAATGCAAAAATAATGAGGTCATTCCGAGTTCGGACGAAGAAGTTAAGACCAAAACAAGTTTACCAAATACCGAAGAAAACTCAGTTCACGAACTGAGTTCGCAAACGGGCGTAACTGGAATTCGTGAACAGGATTGTTCGGGAACTGTGTTCGCGAACAAAATTCCCTGAACCTATATTGAAAAATAGTTCGCAAACCATGTTCGGGAACCATGAAAGCCAAAATTCACGAACTATTTTTAGGGTCTTTCTTTCGTAACTTTGGGTCGGGTTCCTTAACGGACTTAGATACTTTAGGTCCAAGCAATGTAAACCTATATAAATGGGTATCAGGTCATTTATCAAGGGAGCACGAAATTATAAGTATTGGAGAGAAGAAACAACACACCGAGCGAAAGCTAGGGTTTCAAATCGGTTCATCAATCATAACGATATCTCTTAACTTTTCTAATATGTATGCTAGAATATGACTCGTGCCGTAATGGCCCGGGATTGGATCTGTGGTTGGAAATATAGATGCAGTGTTAACATGCGAAATATGAATTTAAATTGGTGAAACTGAACCATGAGATTATGTTTTGATTTAAAACCTGGGTTATGGCACGGGCTTTGGGTTGTTTGCATTATTTCCTAATGTAAGATTCTCGACGTTTTCGCTTCGGCCAACGTGTTTCTGTTATCCCTGCAAATCCATTTAGTACAAAACTATACCTGGTAACTTTTCAAAAAAATTGTTTTACTTTTAACATTACCATGGGTGAGGGATCAATCCTTTTTATACATAGTAACCATTAGCGTGAACTGTCAAAGTGTGGGCATGCACAGTGCATTTTAAGCACTTCCCATTTGAAATCTCACTCTGGTGCTTCCTTACTCGCTATTTAACATCTATAGTCAGAATCCTAGTTCTGCAACATAGAGGTGACACTTAGTAAAAAACATTTCGGCAACGTAATACTATATGTGATTCCGAAATGTCCTTTAATAGGTAATAGTAGCCAATAACAACACATAGTTTGGAAGCTGAAACCTCCCAACTTATTAATAGAAATACTTCATTTACCGAATAATGGTAAAACCTAAAGCCCAAAGTGCAATAACAATAACTCCCATCACCATGGTAGAATTGTTTTTCAATAATAATCCAGCACATACTACATGCCAAAAAAAATGATTAAGAAAAAAGAAAGAAAGAGCTTTGCACTCTAATATTTGCAACAAATTTTCTAAACGGACCACACCAAAAAGTTAGTAGGGGGTCTCCACAATTACAGAAAAAGAAGTTATCAATCATTAGTTATCGGAATTCATCTTTTATTGACATATCACTCATTGAGTTTACCGTATCCAGAAAAGATAATAGTGCATGATTACAATGGTTTGTGTAAAGGTTGCGAAAGAAGCTCACCAATACAGGGGATAAAAGTCTCGCTGATGTTTGTCAATCCCGAGCTCCTGAATCAATGACAAAAAATATAAGGACATGGATAAAACCACCAAGGCATTTGGATGACATCATTGCAAAAGACCGTTACCCTGCCTAATAAAGGTACGATATTTATCTCCGCATCAAATGATAAACTCACAAAGATATTGAAACCAAGCTGAGAAAAGAAGGGAATAACACTTACAAATGATAAAATCAATGCTGAAATAATGCAGGTGAAATAAAAAATGCTCAAGTCGGATGTTCTTACTGAGTTGCCCCCTTTGGAAGATGGATGTCATTCTCCGCCATTTTCCTAGCTGACTGAAATTTTGATGTTATGATCAAATGATATATTCTAATTTTACATAAATACGCAATAATTTTATCGGGGTCCTGCATAATTTATACAGTCATAATTTAGCTTAGAAAATATGGATAGCGTGGAAACCAAGCATGGAAACTTTTGCTCAAATGCCATGTAATATGCAATAGATTGCATAGACCAATATTTTGGGGTAAAAACTGATTCTGCTGGTTTTGGTAAATTTGGGTGTGTTGATGAGAAACGAATTCAAACCCTAAACAAATGCACTGCACGGGAGTACTTTAGATTCGAGAGATCAATCTGTACAATTCTGTCCTAAACCAAGAAATGGCCGTTCCAGTCTTGTTTCGGTCACAAAATGAAGGAGAAGGATTGATCTTAGGGAGGGAAGCGAAGAAGGTGTTCAGATCAGAATGGTTAACTCTGAAGGTGTGGTTGTTTTATGACTTGTATCAGAATGTGGAACTCGCCTGCGGGATGCAAACTATGAGTTCTTTGGTGTTTTTCTGGATACTGTATATGATAACCGTTGTCGGTTGAAATAGGTTGAAAACCTATTTATATCGTCATAGTTGCACGCACCCTAATCTCATAGGAAATAGGAGTAGTTGAGTGATGGAGAAGCGGGATCGTGTGAAAATGCTGAAAGCCACGTCTTTCAATAAGGGAAGACAGGTCGGTACACACCCACTACTTCTCTGCTGCCACTAACTGTCCGCTTTTCCTGACACTTTCTCATAATGGGCGTGTTGCACGCCGCACGCTGTAAACCGCCAGACCAATACCCTGATGAAAATCCCCCAGTTTGTGACATGTTTGATGTCTCGAGTATTTTATAGAAAATATGTAGCAAGTTGCTGAGCGGGTCTTGCCTAATTATTCTGACCAATCACGCGCAAGCTAGGCTTCGGGTAGTCATGTGTGACGAGCCAAGTTATGAGACTTGTCGCAAAGAATAGCACGTAACGCCATTAGTTTAAATAACTAAGTTATTTGTGAATCCGATACTCATAAAATATCGCATGTATTCGATGCATGTAAGGCATCGCTTTTAAGCAAGCAGCTCAAAATAATCGATGCATGTGAAGCATCCTTGTATTGAGCCTGTCTTGGTTGGTCGCGGAACCTAGTGTCTTAAAAGGAGCATGACCGACCACTTTCAGGAAGCTACTGGGAGCTATTTATGTATGCCATAGGTAGGCCGGTCGATCGCTATAGGAGAGTGATGGTTGGTAGCCATTTTGACATCCTGTTGGTCGGCCCAAGTTAAATCTAGACCGGTTAAATTGGCTAGCTGAGATGATTTGCGGTAGTTATTGGTTGCCGCTAATTTATTTAAGACTCCTATAAGAAGCAAGGCCAGCCATCTTTGGGCGATCGTTTAGGAGCCATATGGGCAGGCCGCGGCATGACCGATTGTTCCTTATGGAAGGGGGGGAGGCCGGTGATCATGGCCACATCTTTTTGGCTGCCTAAAATAGGAGTTAGGCCGGCCGATTCGACTGGCGAAGTTGGGCGGCCGAGATGATTTGCGGCAGTTAATGGCCTCCATTGATTTATTTTAGGTTTTAAAAGCCGTGTGGCCAACCCATTTTGGGCCAACGGTGTTTGGTGTTGGCGGCATGCTATAGACTATTCGACCGGCTAGTGCTATAATAGGCCGTTGGTGAGTGTATCCGCACCTTACCCGTTGATTAAGATCGAATCTGAAAAGACGAGGGTACCCAAATATACCTCAATCTAAAACTTTTCCACCTATAAGTCCTTTCTCCGAAAGTGATTGTCTATGGACTGAGTCGAGACAATACAACTAATTGGTCCACACTTCGTGTGATCGTTTATGGATACGAGATCGATACAATACGACAACAAGATAACTTGCGTGATTGACCATGGATACAAGATCGAGACAATATAACAACGAAGTATGTTTACTTGATAATCGGTTCGGACTTAACCAAACATAATAGGATTGCTATCAAGTAAATAGGAATTAACGTTTGTGTATTTTACTTCTAATTATAATAAAACAATTATAATTGCTGAAATAGAAAAGTAAAAGACACAACAAGATTTTGTTAGTGAGGAAACCGCAAATGCAGAAAAACCCCGGGACCTAGTCCAGAATTGAATACTCTCAGAATTAAGCCGCTATACAAAATCTAAACCAACTTCATATAGTTGAGACCAAACAACTAAACCTATAGTTCACTTAGTTCCCTCAGTATCCCTGCACCTCCAACTTGTAATAAGTCACGCACTTGGAACAATTCTTTTGGTTCGTATTCCAAACAGTAAAGGAACAACAAATCTGTTCGGTAACAACTCTTTTCAAACAACGTGATATGAGTTTGACAAAAGGCTCTTCCGTTTATCCCAATAAACTCCTTTGTCAGGTTCTTAGATCAATCTCTTCAACAACTACTAAAGTAATTGTTTTAGACTATGCAATCAATACTTTAAATCACAAAGAATTGTATTGATGCCGATTACTCAACTAATCAATCAAGGTTATCACAAAGATAAACCGATTATAGTTGGATCCCCAGCCGATCAAGTTTTGTGCACACCAAAGATTATGAACTCAAATAATAAATCTTATTTGTCTTCAAATCTTCTTAGATCTTCAATAAACACCTGCACACAAACAACTTTAATCTCTTGTGATCAATCACACACAGAACGGGGTCTGTTAACAATGGATTATCACAAGACGTCTTTAGATCTATAAACATTTCTAAAGATCCCCGTCGATACTTCGATCTAGTTTGAGTGAATCTTATATCAGAAGAGAAGATTCTCAAGCATAAACAAACTAGGTGCAATCAAAGTTCAACAACCGTTAGTCAATCAAATCAATCGAAAACTAATAATAAACCGCAATTATCTAGTTTCCCACCAATGATACTCGTAGAGCTTCCCAATCCCAAAGAAGTCTTTAAAACGAGCGGTCGTAAGAGATTTCGCCTAATTAGGGTACTTTCCTCTCCGAATAGACGGCTCCACCAGTAACAACACAACTAGGTAGTTTTGCTGGCTCTGAGGATTAGTTTGCTTGAAATGCAAACTTCAATATTTATAGACCAAGGAAGTTTGGACACCAAGGAATTTCAAAAACCGAATATTCTCAAAGATATGCAATAAAGTCCAAATCGGTTTTCATAATTTCTAGAAATGCTCTGTCCAAATATTGGCCGAAATCTCATTAGAAAATCTCCAATTAGTAAATGCACATTACTAATTTTTATTTTCTAAAGATATGCATTTAATTTCTGGAAATTAAAAGCATATAAAAACTAAAAACCTTAATTAAAAGATTCTCAATTTATTTCGATCCGGGATTCTCCTTTAGCTAATAAGGAATATCTTTGAAAAATAAAAGATAAGAGTTACTGCACATGTTCAAAGTATGTCGACATCTTTATTTTGTAAATCCTTTTTCATATTTACAATCTTGGAACCGATTAACCATACTTCCAAACAAGTTTAGAATTGGTTCATCTGACTTCCAAGAACTATGTGATTGATTATCCTATCAAATCACCAATCATGGGTTTCACGGTTCTACCAAAACAAGTTTCGGTTCTACCTCCATGTGGGTACTAAGATTAGTCGCGCTAGTTACCAAAAGTTGGTTGACTAGGTACTAGGATCGGTTACCACATATTTATGGTATAAACTTGTATTCGGTTGCACAAGTCATAGGATCGGTTCCTCAATTACTAAAAACTTGTTGTACCTCTTACAAGGATCGATTCCCTCTTGTGATCGGTTGCACCTCTTACTAGGATCGGTTCCCCAATGTCTAGAGTTGGTCATACCAATTACAATAAATCGATCATACCATCTTAGGTGATTACTTAAGATCGGTTTCACTAATAAAAGTCATACCAATACAAAAGTCATGCCTTGTGAATAGTTTTACCAAGATACATAAACAAGTTATGAGTGGTTATACTAAACACACATATTGGTAATCCAAAGATTTGCAATGAATAACAATACCAATAAGCCTAGCGATTTCCCTTTCGATTCACAAAACAAGTTTATGAATGTACTTCCTTTAAACGAATGTAAAACATTGTTTCCTAGGACAAAATCTTCACCCATACCCATACATAATCACAATAGCATTCATACGATTATGTCGATGTCTTATATATTAAGTTCAAAAGATAGATGTTATACTTCGTATTGAAATTCCTTAATACTATGTCTAACTAGAGTATAATCATTCACAGCTTCGCAGTTATGTTTTCAATATGCACGACTTGAAAGATACGTTAGGAATGAAACAGTTCAAGTCAAATATTACTAACCTCAAGTGGAAGGATGATGTCGTCGTTGTAGTTCTTTACTTCTTCACATTCTTCAAGTCTTCACGTAATACTTGTAACTCTCATATCCTAGTAACTTTCTAACTAACCTATACGAAGTTGACTCTAGTAAATAATCAAGCGACTCTTTAAATGAGTTTTGATTCACTAAAATATGACAACCAAACTTGACATACCAACGCTTGGTGGGTTCAACCGAGCTATGCTCTAACAGAATCTAGGCCGGTCAATTCGGCTGGCGAAGTTGGACGGCCGAGATTGTTTTGCGACAGTGCTGTGCTGCCGTTAACATAAATTAGGGTTTTGTAACCCGCGCAGCCAACTCACTTTGGGTAATCGTTTAGTGGATCCGCTTGCAAGTTGGAATGATTCCGATTGCCCAGGGCATTAGTGGGCCCGCCGGTGTGCATGGTGGTGCTTGTCCGGTCGCGTCAGGAAGCGGCCAAGCTTAATAAATCCGCCGGCCAAAACATGCGGTTGTGATCGTTTTTGAGACTGACATGGGCACCCTATATTCGGTTCCTTAAGGAATTAGGCGTGTCGACCAACCAATTTCCAACTTTAATTAAAAGTGTGTGTGGCGCTTTTGAAGCAATCTGATCGGTCGATGGGAAAGGGGCCGGCAAGCAGCAACATGGAGTGTGGCGCCTGCTGAAGCAAATCGGTCGGCTAAGTGGTGCGGCCATGCCTCCTTTTGCCGCTGCTCTTACTTGCCGCAGTTCCTCTTTATTTCTTGTTTTCTGATTTTTGGTAGGATTTTGCTCCTACTAGCTCCATGATGGATCAATTTCCTAGTTTGCCTAGGTTTTAGATTCGACCAATAGGGTTCGAAATATCGCGCAGGGCGCAAAAAACCTAATTTTGTAAATTAATAAAGTTAGGTTTGAAAGATTGATTTTTGTGAGCTGACACAAAATCAATCAATTTCTGGTGAATTTTGTGTGTTCATACAAAATCACTAATTATGTTTCAGAGGGCAGCATAACTTTGCGTGCCTCTAATTGAGTATTTCCATGCATATCTTAATCCTGATACTTCGGGAAATTCATGCTACTCAGTTGCAAGCGAACATTAATTGTCATGTCATGTCAACATCAAGAGTTCGTCTGGGGAACATAGCATAGAATGAATACTCGGCAGGCTCCGGCATTGGTGAGTAATGCAACTAGGAGCTTAAATACTCATTAGGCTCTATACTAGTGAACAATTCATCTAGGAGTTTGAGTTTCAGTATAATATGAAGAGAGATATAGACACTCATCAGATTCTGATATATTCTTCAAATTCCTTGCGGAATATAGACATATCAAGGTCTACTACTTCTGATGCCGGGTCAGGTAGACAGACTTTTACAGTTTTTGCCCTATACTAAAAACCACCATCAACAACCATTTATCATTTTTATCCAAGTTCATGTTCTTTTCGTTCAAATTTTTATGCGTCATCAGTTGCAGCAACAATTTCATGAAGCAGGTGCAAAAGTGCAGATCGGAGCTTTGTTATCTAGATTGTATATTTCCATGGCAATCATCATTTTATAAATCCTAGAAAGACACAAATTTTTAATCAGTTCAACAAATTATTATAAAAGACATAACGGATTTACCAACATCTATTACATTTTAGAGTTTGGAATTTTTCAAAAATTCATCTTCTCAACTAATTTTTTTTAGAACCATACTAAAACGTAAAACGTTAAATTTATGAAGCTAAGCTATAAATGTCTAGCTGCTCAGGTGGAGGCATCCAGATCCATGCGTTTTACGACTAGACGGCCACTGACTTCTTAAAACCATAACCAACCACGAATGATGTTTGAACATAACCATGGTGCACTGATGTCTGTATGCTCCACTGGTCAAGTTTTTTGCATCGAATCTAATACATCTCCTGGATAGAGCTCACCTAAATTCTCAAATTTTCTGACATCGTTAAGCACAAAAAAAAAAGCGTTATCAGTATCCTAAATACAAATGAATTGAAGGGATGATAGCCCACTCCATCAGCAAATCTATAAGAAATGTGCAATTTAAACTTATAAATTTCCCGTTAAACATGAGCTTGCATATTTAAAGGTGTGTAACTTCTTGCTACATAAAGATACCCGTTAAGAACAAAGGCTGCAGAAAATGTAATATATACCCCCAATTGATCATACACATAATTCCATTTTGAAGTACTACAATTGCCACCATTATGAACTGTTAGAGCACTGTTCGGTCGAACTCGCAAGCGTTGTTATCTCAAGTTTGTTTGTCAAGTTTAGTTGCAAAAACTATAAGTCTTGATTTCTAGTCTACTTATAGCTAAGTCTCGGACTAGGATAGAAAGTGTAGTTGAGCTCTAGACTCCACGACGTTCATCATACAAAGACGAAGAACTACTCAAGGAACTGGTGGAACTTCATCGACTAAAATGTATGTGGAGACTTGAACTTATCTATCACTCAAAAAGTCTATCTACTCTATCTCCTATCTTGAGACAAAAGTCGTATTGCTATATAGACTTCGATTATACACATTTGCTATTTCGAGCCGAGTTTATCTCGCTTATCTATTTCTCGAAATATGTGTTGGTAAGCTTTCGCTTTGGCCAAGTTCATCTTTACAAGTGACGAAAGTCATGTTGATTATTTCAATATCTTGAAAATCGCTTTGATGAAAAATAGTGTGTGAATAACCTCTATTTAACATCCTCTAAGAATGTTTCAATGATTGAAATGAGAGTTTAGAATATATAACCTTGAATGGATATAAACATTGTATGTGAACTCATACGTGTGTAAGTCCAAAATCCTTGAACCAAAGTATGCGTACTTTGCTGCTCAGGATAATCGGAACTAAAGTCCGCGTACCTGTAGGCGTACTGCCGGAAGTTCACGTCCCGTGAATTTCTGCTGGAGTTTGTGAACTGAAAACAAACTCGATCCGGGTACTTAAGTATGCGTACCAGTATGCGTACTTGAGTGGGTTATTTTCTAAAGACGTTTATTCGTGAACTTAAACTTATATAAACTAAGGAATGCATATTTGCAAACCGTGGCTATAAAGTTCATGAATCGATTCGAGTGAATCAAAATCGTTTTTGCTTCGATTATGTCTTGTATACTTCTATGAGATCTAAGCAATTGAACAACTCTCTAACTAGTTCTTTTGAGTCATTTGAACTAGTTATGGTGAAGATGAATATGGTTGATATGGAAGTGCTCATATGGCTAACCATTTGGTTAACTACTGTTGAACCAACTAGGTGTACACGTTTAGGTACGGTTACACAAACCTAAATGAACGTGTATTTCATTTGTGTATAACAAGCTAAGTTCGATCTAATGGTTGAAAGATATTAGCTTGAATCTAATCAGGTTTTCATCTAACGGTGAATATTGAATGCTTTGTTACCAAGGTAACTTAGATTGCAAACCCTGATTTGGAGACTATATAAAGGAGAACTCTAGCAACTGGGAAACCTAATCCCCACACCTCCTGTGTGATACTAGTTGTATAAGCTAGAGTAGATTCTCCTTTAACCTTAGGTTTCTACCGAGACCCTGTAGGTTAACGCCTTGAAGACTTCATTGGGATTGTGAAGCCAGACCCAACTATTTTCTCTATGGTTGCGTGATCTGATCTTGTTGTTTCTATGGTGATTGAGTGAAATCGTAAGATTGGCTTGAGATTAATTTCTCCGATAGGCAAGATAGAAAAGTAGTCACAAACATCTTCGTCTCATCGTTTGTGATTCCGCAATATCTTGTTTCGCTAGTCGATTAAGATTATTGTGAGGTGATTGATAATTCTTGGCTGTTCTTCGGGAATATAAGTCCGGGTTATCGATTGGTTCCTGTTCACCTTGATTTATCAAAAGACAGAACAAAACTCGTAGGTATTTCTGTGGGAGATAGATTTATCTATTCCTGTAGACTTTTCTGTGTGATATAGATTTGTTTATTAAAGTCTTCGACTTTGGGTCGTAGCAACTCTTAGTTGTGGGTGAAATCAGCTAAGGGAATCAAGTGCGTAGTATCCTGTTGGGATCAGAGACGTAAGGAGCGCAACTGTACCTCGGATCAGTGTGAGATTGATTTGGGTTCAACTACATTCCAGACCGAAGTTAGTTTGTAGTAGGCTAGTGTCTTTAGCGGCTTAATACAGTGTGTGTTCAATCTGGACTAGGTTCCGGGGTTTTTATGCATTTGCGGTTTCCTCGTTAACAAAACTTCTGGTGTCTGTGTTATTTATTTTTCGCATTATATTTTGTTATATAATTGAAATATCACAGGTTGTGCGTTGAATCGATCAATTGGTAAATCCAACCTTTGGTTGTTGATTGAAATTGATTGATACTTGAACATTGGTCTTTGGTACCGTTCAAGTTAATTTCTCTTGTATTCAATTAGACTCGCAGATTTCTATTTGCTTGAGTATTGAATCGAGAAATTGAGATATAACTCCTTGATATACTTTTTATTAAGATTGAGTCTGACTGACTAGTTGATTCTCTTAAAAGTATATTAGAGTTAGTCCATACAGATTGCTAAGCGAATTATTGGGTGAGGTTGTTGTATCCCCACTTTTTCAAGAACACTCAGTTTATATAAGTCCTGCAAGTTATTTAACTAAGGGTAGCAGTGCATTTGAAATTATGAAGCTTCCATGTCTTGGCTAGAATTTTATACTTAGAAATATATAAGTATGTTACCCAAAAAGAGCATCGCGTATAAATTACAACCTCTTTGGTTTTAACCATTCTGGAGTGGGGCTTCGGTAAGTACGTAGTCGCGTGGACTTATCGAAGAATTTCTTATGACACGCTAGATAGTGCCAACCATTTTCTTGGAGTATTTAAGTAGCAGTCGCTATATAGAATGAACTGCAAAACTCGCCAAACATATGGAATCCCATTTCTAAAAAATGTTATGGGGTGCTTTCCTAAAAGTATATTAGAGTTAGTCGATACAGATTGCTAAGAGAATTATTGGGTGAGGTTGTTGTACCCCCACTTTTTCAATTGGTATCAGAGCAGGCAAAAATATTTAAAGACCTTATAAGTTTGTGTTTGTAGTGATCTGACTCTATGGACAGAAGTACTATCTCAATAAATGCACCACCAGATCTAGGGATTCCAGAATTCTCTTCCATGACTGATTTAATTAAATCTGTAGAAGAAATTCTATCCAAACCTCCTCTAGGTTTAAAATCTCTTGAAGTTTTCTCAGGTATTGAATAAAAACTTGAAAGCCTATACTTTGATGTTGATCTATATCTCCAGAATGAACAAGAATCTCTTGACAGGCTAAATCAAGTTATGATGAATAATACTTATATTGAGGTTGATATTGATTTGTTAATCAGTGAGAGCAATGCTCCTTCTCTGTGTAGTTCAATTAGTTTCAAAAACTAATTACAACAGGAGTCTAAGTCATCTGAGTATATCACCTCAAAGCATGAATTGATTCTTTGCTCAATCCCTGATACTTCATATCAAGATAGTAGTAGTACCTTCTCTTATGAAGAAGTCAGGACGTCTCTTTTTGTCAAAAGAGTTTCCCTTTATAGTACTAAAAACTATACAAAAGTTGTGTTTTTCAAGTCGGAAAAAGAAAAATCAGAAAAACAAATTTCCTTGGGTTTTCTTAAAATTCTTTGATAGACTTATAAAAACAAAGTCTTGGATTTCTCTCGTTTCTGAAGATTGTAAGAGTTATTGGAAAGAGACGCTAACCTGGTGTCATGGCACTCAAGACTAGTACACTGTGTCTTGGTGACCATACGTTTCTGCTTTAGATATCTATTTGTTGAGTACCTACTCCAAATACTTTGTTTTGGTTATCCAAACAAGTCCCTCTTGCGCTCGTGTGGATCACACAACTAGAACTCGGTTCCCGTACGTTTTTAATCCAGAACGCACTTGAACCAGATCAAGTCCACCGCTCGACACATTAAAAGAGGAAAACTATCCTCGTTCTCCTCGCCTCTTTTTCTTCTCAATAGTTTGTAAACGAAAGAGAAACTTAAGCTGTTCGTGAACTATTGATTCTCATAAACTCAATTCTCAATCTTTCTGAGTGTTCTTGGGTTCGTTGTCTTCACTACAAAAAATTACTCTACGGGCTAGCATTTGTTGCTTGTTTCCTTGCTATTCAAGTGTTCCACCATTAGCATCAGTTCGTGAACAAAGAAGGAAATTCCAACAGTGCATAAACCAAGTAAGTTACTCAACTTTCTTTGAGAATTCTTTGTCAAAAAATGGCACATAGGAGAGCTAGTCATGCTGGTAGTTCAAGTGGTCAAGCAGGGGATAGTTCCTTTTACGATCCCAGTATCCGTGCTAGGTTTGTCAACCCTGCTGCTCGTGTACTCTATTTTGAGTATAAGAATAAACAACCAATTTTTGAGAGGTATTATGATGAGTTAGAAATTGTGGTACAAGGTTTATATGATTTTTTCAAAAATCACTCCTGGGGTATTATTCACAAGCCATTAGTAACTGCCCGTATTGAAATGGTTGCACAGTTTTATGTTAACATTCATGATCAATACCCAGCTAATTGCATGTTAAAGACTATGGTAGGTGGTATTACTTTCACCGTGGATCGTCATATTATTGCTTACTTGTTGGATTTAACTCATATTGGTAATGCTCGATTCCCTCCTCCTGAGAATGAAAGATTGACTCCATAAGTGATGTCAAATCGTCTCTTTAATAGAGATGTCTCTCGGAGAGATCAATATTTTTGTTGGTGCTACTGGTTTGTTTCTCAAGGTCGCTGCAAAACTTATTGTGGCCAATATGATGCCAAGCACTATTGACAACAATCTCTGGACAAGGTCTCTTACTGAATTTATCTGTTATATTGTTGAAGAGAGAGAGACATTGACTTCTGTGGACTTATTGTTAATCAAATGATAAGTGTGAAACAGACTTCAAAGAAAACTCCAGGTGTTGATGGTGGTTTTCGGTTTAGGGCTAAAATCGTGAAACCCTGTATTTAATACGCTTTCATCCTGCAAAGGAACAAAATCCATTTGAAAGTGATGAGTGCATAAACCTCTTCACTTACATATGTATTGAGCAATTCAACATATTTATGAAATTTATCCAGAATGGTGCGTGAAGCAACAATCCCAGATATTCTGTAAATTTTAACCTATTGCATTATTCACTAATGCATGACCTGCCTGGTGTTTTACTATGCTATGTTCCCAACCGAACTCTCAATGTTGGCATGACATGACGATTAATGTTCACTCCCAGCAGAGTAGCATGAATCTCCCGAAGTATCAGTATTGAGACCTGCATCAAAACACTCACATAGGCTATACTACCTTCTGACAAAGAGACCAGCGTGTTCACACACCTTTTAATTAAAAGTCAGCGCGATCGAACGCGTTTAATTCCTTAAGGAAAATCTAGACTATCCATATCAGTCTTAAAAAATGATCACGGCCACACGATTTGGCCACACAATTCAACCAGCCTAACCTACTCCTAACTGAACTAGGCGATCGACATGATAAACACCGGTGGACCCACTAACATCCCAACCGTCGAAATTCCTTTAGCTCGTCCTCTACATCCTTGAACGATCACCAAAACATGGGTGATTGTGCTGTTTAAAAATAGCTCAAACGAGCTAAGACCGACAAAAACGGTCTCAAAACCCATCGCATCCGTCCAAATTAGCCGGCCAAGTTGGACGGCTTAGATCGCATCTCGAACGATCAAAGAGGCACCAATGTGTTCACCGGCGTCCCAATTTTCTTCCCAGTCGACCGACTTGCTCATGGCAAGTGAATAACGCATAAAACCATTCGATCGAACTAGAGAAGACGCGACTGCTTTGAAACCCTAATTTGTGTTTGCGGTAGTATGTTACTATCGCAAATCAATCATGACCGCCCATCTTTGAAAGCCAAATAGAATGGCTTAGATCTAATTTCAGACGACCCGAAGGTATCAGCATGATCACCGGCAACCCACCTTTGCACATGATCGATCGACCTGTTCGAACTAACGTTCAGTGCTTTGAATCTCTCGCCTTAAAGAAGGTTGGCCGCGCGGCCACTAAACCCTAAATTACATCAACGACAATATGTAACTTCCGCAAATCATCTCATCCATCCAACTTCGCTAGCCTAGTTGGATGGTGTAGATCTATTTTCAGAAACCAACAGGGTAGCATTGTGATCGCCGGCCACCCCTCCTCCACAGGGAGTGATCGACCAAGTGGTAGCTCGCCCATAAGGTCCTCAAACGATCACCCAAATGTGGCCGGTCATGCTACATTTTTGAGACGCTCAATTCGCGACTGATTCAATCGAGCTCTAAAGCAATAATGCTTCCTGTACATTGATTATTTTTCAGCTGCTTGTTTGAAAGCGATGCTTTATATACATTGATTATAAGCGATGTTATGCAAATATTGATTTCACAAATAACTTATTATTTAACCTAAAAGCACTATGTGCTGATTTTAACGGCGAGTCTCACGACTTGACCCATTCACTCGAGACATCAAACATGTCACAAAATGGGGGATGCTCACTGGGGTATTGGTCTGGCGGTTTACAGCGTACGGCGTGCAACGCGCCCATTACGTGAAAGTGTCAGGAAAGCACGGACGGTTAACAAGTAATGAGAGTAGTGGGTTAGAGTGTGACTAGTCTTCCCTCATAACGGAAACATGATGATCACCACTTTCCGCACAACTCAACTTCTCCACTACTTAACTTCCTCCACTTCCTATGAGGTCAGGGTGCCCTCAATGACTTGTATAAATTGGTTTTGAACTTATTTCAAAAAAGAACAAGTGTTATCCACACAAGTATCCAGAAACCATATTCTGATACAAGTCATAAAACAGTCACACCTTCATTATTCAACATTCTGATCTCAAACACCTTCTTCGCTTCCCTCCCTAAGATCAACCTTTCTCCTTCACTTTGTGACCGAATTGAATCTGGAACGTCCATTTCTTGGTTTAGGCCAGAGTCTTACAGATTAATCTCTCGAATCTAAAAGTACTCCCGTGCAGTGCATTTGTTTAGGGTCCTAATTCGTTTCTCATCAACACACCCAAATTTACCAAAAAACAGCAGAACCAGTTTTTACCCTCAAACAACTGGCGACCACAGTGGGAGATTAATCTCTCGGTTGCAAGATCAATTTCCAATTTCATTTCAGTTTTCTCAAATTCAAAATGGTAGATCTTAGGTCCGGGTCAGTTACCAACCCTGATGCTACAGGCGCTGATAACACTCCTGTTGCAATATCCCTGCCGTTAACACCAATGTACCGCTTGCCAGCACAGTCAACACATCGCTTGGTGCTACATCCTCTATCACCAACACCAGTAACGCTGGAAGCATCCCCTCCGGTGTGACGCCTCCTATTACCAGAGATAGAGCCGTTGCTACTCCTAATATTTCTTCGAGCATGACACCTCCAATCGTCACCAGGGATGCCACCATTTCTTCATCGGGACGAGAGGATGGAGGAGTCAGAGGAAGCCAACCCCCTATCACCATTGTCAATTTGATGGAAAGACAAGAAGTTCTCGCTAAAGCTCAGATGGACATGGCAACAACTCAGAAAGAGGTACCCACTTTCCTCAAGACGCTGACAGAACGACTACCATAAGAGCCTCGTCAACCCTTGGAGCCAATAAGGAGTACTTTTAACACTCATGGTGCGAGTGCTTCAACAGGGCGTGCCTTCATAGATGAGGAAGTTCGTGTGGCCCCTGAACGCTGCTCACGAGAAAGGAATCATCCGTCCAACTTCATCACACGTGAGGATCTGGAGCATCTTCTCCAAAATCGAGGCAAAGAAAACCCAGTGGGCCTGCACCAGCACCAACCTCCTTATCCTCCTAATGTGCAAAGAGTTCCTCTCCCGAAAGGATACTCCTCGCCTCAATTTTATCTCTATGATGGTACGGGTAACGCCTGCGAACACATCTCTCGTTTTTTGGAATCCTTGGGGGAACACCAATACAATCATGTCATCTGCCTGAAAGAGTGTTCAAAGTCGCTTACCGGAAGAGCGTATACTTGGTACAACAACATTGCACCAAACAACATATCCAACTGGTGTGAGATGGTCACCGCTTTCTATAAGAAATATTTCTTCGTATCTGAGCAAATCACTTTCTCATACTTAGGAAGAATGTTTCAATGAAACAACGAGCATCCAAACGATTATGTCAAGATATTCAGAATTCAAGCTTTAGATTGTCACGACCCAAATGTAACCGAGCAGCAATTGGTGGAGTCATGCATCAACGGTATGGTTCCCATCTATCGTGCTTTACTGGAAAACCTGCGTTTCCAAACGTTCTCTGAACTCCATGAAGCTGCTAAGCAGTCGGCTACAACCGCACCAGCGCTGTTAGAAAGAGCCAGACTAGCCAGGGGTGAAGATGCACGCGAAACTCGAGGAAACAGACGCCTCATCAACAAGCAATATAACACCGGTCCCTCTGTAAGCGTGGTAGGTGAAGGAGGGAAAAGGAAAGATCTAGCAGCGGAACAACAACCCAAGCGTGCAGCACCAGTGCAGACAACTCCATCCCGAAAAGCTGCGGCTAAGACTCTTGTGCAAAAAACTGGAGATGCTGCTCCAGACTTCCCATTTCCAATGGATGAAGTCATGGAACTCCTAGAAGCATGGATTCAAGATGACGCCATCAAGCTACCTCCTCTCCGACGTCCGCCAACTGAAGAAGAGATGGAAAATTTCAAATATTATCATTACCATAGGTTTGTCAACCACCCAACCAGTGACTGCAACAAATTGAAGCGCATTTTCAAAGATAAGGTAGATGCAGGAGAACTTCAATTAGGAAATGAAGGAGTTCAAAGGGACCCTCTTCCTTTCAGGAGATGCATGATTTCTGGGGACTCCGTTCACAAAATTGTGCAGTCTATGATGGTGCATTTATGTGAGATTCTGTATTTCTTCAAGGCGCAGCGTCAAGACATGTATGGAGCCCTCAACCGTGTTGTATCAGGCAAGCGTCTGTTTCCAGTCGGGGAAGTCACTGCCAAACCCCAATCTTTCCTGGAAAGCGTGACTAAAAAATGCAACTGGGGACTCCTAACCACCTCTCACTTAGAGGATGTCGAGTTTGACAGCACATTGATTGATGCAGCATCATATTTCAATATTGTCACTGTCAAGACTCTGAGAGCTGTAAAGATTTCAAAGCATGAAGTTGTTCACTGCCCAACTGTGATTAAAAGCACAGAAGAAGAATCAAAGGATGCTTACGGGTACATTAATCTCGAAATCAAGGTAGGATATGCTCTAACACGGGGCAAGTTTCATATTGTTAAAGAATGCCCGAACTATGATATGATTCTGGGCCGTTCGTGGGTGCACGACAACAAAGCAAAGCTAGGAGTGTGTCCTTTGCCAGTGTCTATACCTGAAAGGATTTCCAATAAGCCGTCTAACCCCGAAAATCATTTGTTGCCGTATCAACAACTTGCCAATGTGACACAACTACCTGGAGAGAGCCCATCGATGTATATTCGAAGATTCCGAACCGAAGTAAGTCTTATTGAACAACCTTTTCTGCAACCAATCACTTCTCTTCCCAACTATCAACCCAGCTGTTACTAGGAGATGTGAAGGGGATGTTGGTCCTTTCAAGTATTTCATCAAGAGTTTAGAAGCTGTCACAGTTAGAGGTGAGGAATCTGTGAAAATAATGGCACAACGCCCAAATCCATTCCAAGTTGGAGATATGGTGGTAAGAGTTGCGGCTCAGCATACTTCATCCGATTCCACAGAAGGGAAAGACGAGCCATACCTAGTGGAAAAAATCATTTTGGGAGGTTACTGCAAGCTCATCAATATTGACAAGCTAGAAGGCGTAATAATACAAGCCCGCTGGCTCAAACCCTTCAATACCTAAGATGTCGCGCCGCCCTCTCTTCCAAGATTCCTTTTAGTATCTCCTTTAGCAATTTCCCTTTCATGCAATATTTGTAATTCCTCCAAAATGATTGCACTGCTTGCATTCATGATTAGGATTTCAATTTACCAAAGCATCATTTCTTTTAAAATCCTTACTCATGAGTCATCTCGAGGCAAAATCTCAAGTAAACCTAAACCATCATGAAATCATTACCCATTGATTCAAAACCTCAAAAAAAAACACACACACGAAAGAGGCACCTTGTATCTTTCAAAAACACCAAAGAAGGGAATACATGAAGAAAAAGAAGGGTAAGGAAACCAAAGGAAATTGTCAAGCATCCAGTACACGATTTTGGGCAAGCGTCCTGAAGTGCAGCTTGCTTCAACAAAGAAACGACCTCTCAATCATCATGTGCTTAGATCTAAGAAAGAAGTTTCGCCACCAGTAATTCTTCGGATTTTGAAAAATCCCTTCACAGGACCAAGAAGCTAGCGCATGGTACTCCTGGATTGCAACCACTTCTTCAGACGCATTCAATCACGTCACACAAGCTATTAATTGAAGGAAGAGCCTCCATATCTAACAAATAGGACTCTTGAATTTCTTGTTCACGGAAGCACAACACATGTGATATACAAGGGTAATACACAGTTCGTGGCCGAATCCTCTTTCACCATTACCTCCCCCACTTCAAGCTATTGTTATTAGGGTCACACATAATAAATATCATCATGGAAGTGGTATCCAGTCACATGAAAGGAAAATACATCATCACTTATGTGTGTCGCCTCCCATCGCCCCCATCAATGGAAAGAACTCATTTACGCAATCAAGGCACTAGTCGTGGCATTCGAGGAACAAGTACGAGGCTCTACTGTAACTCTATTGAAGGATGTGGCGACTAAAATTCCAAGATGTTATGAGATTTTTACGAAGATTTGGATTTCTCAGTCAAGATATTTCATTCATTCACCCAATTGGAAACATAAGGTTGTTAAAGCAACATGAATGAAAGATTATTATCCGATGAAGCCCTGGCTCCAGTCATATAAACAAAAATCACTGAAATATCAAAAACATCTGCAAGCAAACTACGAAAAGATATTCTTCTACGAAAGAAAGTAACAAATGGGAAATCTAATTATCAGCGGGATCAACAGTGCCTTCACTAGAGCCGTTGTTGACGGCTGCTTCAACATCTTTTTCATAAGGCGTTTCCCCTTCGGACGCCGCTTCAACACCTCTCTCAGCAGATGCTTCAATGTTCCTTCCAGGAGACGCTTCTACATCTTTCTTGGGAGATGCTTCAACATCTTCTCCAGATGCCTCTCCCATGTTCTCCCTAGCAGCCATTTCGTTCCCTCCAGCAGTCGCTTCGATATCCTATACGGAAGCTACTTCAACCTCTTCCTCGGAAGCTGCACCGACATCCTTTTCAGAAACAGCCCCAACAGTCTTTTGAGGATGCTCCGGTTCGTCCACATCGGAGTCGAGAATTATGATCCCATTATGAATAAGGTAATCATACTTATTCCCACCTGGATATTGCTTATGCTCAACCCTCCGCCGCTTCAATCGAGCCGCGAATCTTTCAGCCCTGGCACTCGGGGGATGAGACGCTTAATCACGCTGAGACGCTTCATCACGCTGAGACGCTTCATCACGTCTCCACTTCTCCTCCATACTAATTGAAGCCAGAAAAGCTTGAACACACTCTCGAACAACGCATAAGTGCACAAGAGACATACCCTGTATAACACGACCAGCTTCGCGAAACGGAGAATCTATTTTTGCCATCACCTCCTCGAATGCGTTAGCTCTTGGTTTGTCGACTTCAAAACTCTTCTCTGGAGAAGTTGAAGAATAATCATCACCGATAGTTCCCATTATATACTGCGAAGAGGCATCATAATTATATCAACAATCAATAAAAAAAAAGATCAAAAATCAAATTACATGAGACATATGGAGCAATGCCTGGAATGAAGAAGAATGCAATTATGTAATGATTAGTGTGGGGAGAAAGGCTCAAACCCTTCTCTTTATATTCCACAAACCAGCAGGATCCCGAGAAGAAAAGGAGTCTCTACCTGCCGTGAATAAAGGCTTCAGACGCGGGATAACAATAAAATAGGTACTTATCTACCTGAAAATAACTGACATATGCTGAAAAGAAACGTATCTTGCTCAAAAACCGAGCCAGCCTCTATCCGGGTAATGTACGCCGAACTTCTCTTGTGAATTTTTTCGTCTGTCACCATCTAGTGCTTACCCCGCAATAGCGTCACTATTACGTGCTAAGCAGGGGACTTAATGTTGATGGTGGTTTTCGGTATAGGGCTAAAATCATGAAACCCTGTATTTAATACTCTTTCATCCTGCATAGGAACAAAATCCATTTGAAAGTGATGAGTGCATAAACCTCTTCACTTACATATGTATTGAGCAATTCAACATATTTACGAAATTTATCCAGAATGGTGCGTGAAGCAACAATCCCAGATATTCTGTAAATTTTAACCTATTGCATTATTCACTAATGCATGACCTGCCTGGTGTTTTACTATGCTATGTTCCCAGCCGAACTCTCAATGTTGGCATGACATGACGATTAATGTTCACTCACAGCAGAGTAGCATGAATATCCCGAAGTGTCAGTATTAAGACCTGCATGAAAACACTCACATAGGCTATACTACCTTCTGACAAAGAGACCAGCGTGTTCACACACCTTTTAATTAAAAGTCAGCGCGATCGAACGCGTTTAATTCCTTAAGGAAAATCTAGACTGTCCATATCAGTCTTAAAAAATGATCACGGCTACACGATTTGGCCACACAATTCAACCAGCCTAACCTACTCCTAACTGAACTAGGCGATCGACATGATAAACACCGGTGGGCCCACTAACATCCCAACCGGTCGAAATTCCTTTAGCTCGTCCGCTACATCCTTGAACGATCACCAAAACATGGGTGATTGTGCTGTTTAAAAATAGCTCAAACGAGCTAAGACCGACAAAAACGGTCTCAAAACCCATCGCATCCGTCCAAATTAGCCGGCCTAGTTGGACGGCTTAGATAGCATCTCGAACGATCAAAGAGGCACCAATGTGTTCACTGGCGTCCCAATTTTCTTCCCAGTCGACCGACTTGGTCATGGCAAGTCAATGACGCATAAAACCATTCGATCGAACTAGAGAAGACGCGGCTGCTTTGAAACCCTAATTTGTGTTTGCAGTAGTATGTTACTATCGCAAATCAATCATGACCGCCCATCTTCGCCAGCCAAATCGAATGGCTTTGATCTAATTTCAGACGGCCCCGAAGGTATCATCATGATCACCGGAAACCCACCTTTGTACATGATCGATCGACCTGTTCGAACTAACGTTCAGTGCTTTGAATCGCTCTCCCAAAAGAAGGTTGGCCGCGCGGCCCCTAAACCCTAAATTACATCAACGGCAATATGTAACTGCCACAAATCATCTCATCCATCCAACTTCGCTAGCCTAGTTGGATGGTGTAGATCTATTTTCAGAAACCAACAGGGTAGCATTGTGATCGCCGGCCACCCCTCCTCTACAGGGAGTGATCGACCAAGTGGTAGCTCGCCCGTAAGGTCCTCAAATGATCACCCAAAGGTGGCCGGTCATGCTACATTTTTGAGACGCTAAATTCGCGACTGATTCAATCGAGCTCTAAAGCAACAATGCTTCCTGTATATCGATTATTTTTCAGCTGCTTGTTTGAAAGCGATGCTTTATATACATTGATTATAAGCGATGTTATGGAAATATTGATTTCACAAATAACTTATTATTTAACCTAAAAGCACTATGTACTGATTTTAGCGGCGAGTCTCACGACTTAACCCATTCACTCGATACATCAAACATGTCACAAAATGGGGGATGCTCACTGGGGTATTGGTCTGGCGGTTTACAGCGTGCGGCGTGCAACGCGCCCATTACGTGAAAGTGTCAGGAAAGCACGGACGGTTAACAAGTAATGAGAGTAGTGGGTTAGAGTGTGACCAGTCTTCCCTCATAATGGAAACACGATGATCACCACTTTCCGCACAACTCAACTTCTCCACTACTTAACTTCCTCCACTTCCTATGAGGTCAGGGTGCGCTCAATGACTTGTATAAATTGGTTTTGAACCTATTTAAAAAAAGAACAAGTGTTATTAACACAAGTATCCAGAAACCATATTCTGATAAAAGTCATAAAACAGTCACACCTTCATTATTCAACATTCTGATCTCAAACACCTTCTTCGCTTCCCTCCCTAAAATCAACCATTCTCCTTCACTTTGTGACCGAATTGATTATGGAACGTCCATTTCTTGGTTTAGACCAGAGTCTTACAGATTGATCTCTCGAATCTAAAAGTACTCCCGTGCAGTGCATTTGTTTAGGGTACTAATTCGTTTCTCATCAACACACCCAAATTTACCAAAAAACAGCAGAACCAGTTTTTACTCTCAAACACCAGGATTTCCTTGCATCAACATTACTCCTTTTGGAACTGAGATTGGTTGTTTAAAGGTTCTGAGTAAGGCTAGCATCAAAAATATGAAGCAATCTTCAACCAGTATCCCAGCAAGTACCTATGCAGCTACAAACTCTTAACTTACTCGCCTTCAAGATAAAGTTGATTGCTTGAAAGAGCAGATGAAGTATGTTGAGGATATGGAGTATGCTGAGGAGATGAAGTTGATTGCTTGAAAGAGCAGATGGAGTATGCTGAGGAGATGAAGTTGATTGCTTGAAAAAACAGATGGAGAATGCTGAGGAACCACATCCAGATCTAATCAAGAAATTTTATTAAATTGCTAGAGATTATTATGGGAGAAGAGAATAATTCTAACTCTAGTAATTCTGTTACTTGCTTTATCTGTTAAACTTCTTGTGTTGATTTACTTTCAAAACCTTTACTTTAATGATTGTAATAAGTCTTATGTGTAGCCTTGAATTATTCTATCTTTCAATTAAATTGCTACATATGATAGATAATGTGAATGAGATTGAAAACCTTATTAATTACCACTATTATATGATTGATCTTGTGCTCCGTACATGTTATTTCCGTAAGGAAACATGATGACTCACAAGAAACAAAAAAGAAAAACAAAAATCTAAAAACAAAAATAAAAACAAGCTAAACAAATAACAAATCAATTAGCGACTGCTCCCCGGCAGCGGCGCCAAAATTTGATGAGTGTCGTTAATGCAACAAATTAATAAAGCTATTTCCCACTAATTAACTAGTAATATAACAGTAGTAAGAGATTGTTCCCACAGAGAGCTGTGTAATTGATAGGTTATTTTAAATAGCAAAACAAAGTAAATAACAAAGGGGGTTTGGTTGTAAGATAAATAAAAAGACAATAATAAAGAAAAGAGATGATTAAGGAATCCTTCGCTGTTACCAAGCGATAGCTGGATTAGTATACTTATCTATCGTTCGTAAGAACCATTCATCACCAACCGTAGAATAACATCTAGATCAGTGTTATTCCCAAAACTCCTTCTATCACTGAATACGGAAGTTCTCGACTACCAGATTCTATCCAACGAACCACCAAGTAGTAGATCACTCAAGGTGTAATCAAATCGAATGCCTTCAAATTTGTGAATTAGGTTAATCCCAGTAGTTAAACTCTTGGATCAAGGTTTACTTGCTGGTGTTGTCTTCACTCGCAATCGCTCCACCGAATCCCTCTGCGAGGTCTCTCAATTTCTACTTGTGTAAAGAGTTAATCGACGATTACTTATCTCATAACTTCTACTAGCGATAGAACAATCAATAAACTAATCTAGTATGCATCCCAAATCAATCTAAGAATCACACATAAACCCTGGATATGGTAAATACAAACGATGATGATAAAAACTCTCAATAGATTTGTATTATTAATAAAGCTTCACGCTTAGAACATTGAATTCATCCTTAATCAACAAACGATTTAACTACTCATATTACAAAGAAGATGAATAATGGTGGTTTCCCACTAAAGGGGTAAACCCTAGCTTATGATATGAGATTATCCATGATTCATTTTCTTTGGAAGGCCTAATACCTCTTTTTATAGGTTTACAATGCTTAGCCTCCAAGTATCCTAGTCGGTTAAGGAACCCGACCCGAAATAACGACCCCAAATGTGACCTTAGGCCTTCACAAGTACGCATACCCGTTTTTATACTTGTTAAGTATGCGTACCTCAAATTCCAGCAGAAATTTTCGGAATTAAAGTATGCGTACCCGTTTGCATACTTTACTGTCTTCGGTATTGGATAAAAACTCGTTTTGGCCACAACTTCTTCGTCCGAACTCGGAATGACCTCATTCTTTTTGAATTATTTTTATATTTAAATTATCTTCAAGATGGTGATGGGAAATCCTTAATTTGAGTGAGTTAATCTCGGTCTTTAGCCCGTGTCTTGATTTTGAGCGTTTTGCTCCTTTTCGTCGCACTTCTTCCACTTCTCTTGGACTTGGGCACTTGGATACTTGGAATACTTCTCTTCTTAGCTATTTTCATAACTTTGTAGCTCCTTTTTGGATGATTCACCTAATAGAGGAAAACAAGAGAAAACAAGAGTAATAATACGAAAACATGCAAGAATAATAGCTAAACAAGTATGGAATGGACACTAAAATCATATGAATTATTCACTTATCAAATTCCCCCACACTTAGCCTTTTCTAGTCCTCGAGCAAACTAAATAAAACTAATCCTAAATACAACAACTCCATGTCGTTAAGAAAACGGGTTCACTTAGCTAATGCAACATGCCTTTAAACCCCTAGGTGTCCCTAGTGGACGAGTTATAGTCTCGTGAGGGTTTACAAGAGGTATACCCACAAAACCTACTCCAATTTCTCGCCTTGGAAGAACTACTAAGGATAGACACAAAACTAATAGCTAAATAATTAGCCTGCATAAGTTCTTTAGCTGCAAACATCCCACATATATTCCAATCATCACACAAAAGCAATTACTTACGTGTGACATTCAACCTGATTGCAAAATTCTACTAAGATAATCATCGTACTTGTTGCAACGTTTGTCACAACACTCGCATACTGAAATCACATGGATAGATAAGAGAATAGAAATAGAAAAATGAAGTGTGCAAATGTTGACTAAAGTGAAAGATGTTACCCACAATACTTGTATGAATGTCGTCAAAGGATTCTATTGATTGCGCAATAGTTGAGAGAAGCACCGATTTAACTCGACCACATGATTAGGTACTCTAAGCGCATGTTCCTTTTCAGCAAGTATGTGATAGTTGCCTTGGATCCTGCATTCCACGCTTGTTTAGGCGACGGAGACAGGGACAACGTTTCACACATACTGCTATCCAAGTGTCAAGAACCTCATCAATAGTCTTTTTGACTTGCTATACAATGATGATAGGTTTTTATTTTCATCGACTACATGATTAGTCCATAATTCCGGACCTATCATTTATTAGTATCAATAAATGAAGAGGAGCCTTATTTTATTTTATTTTATTTTTCTTTTCTTTTCTCTCTCTCTTTTTTTTTTTTTTTCCGGCTCACTCTTTATGAGTGTAAGACAATTGCCTATGGGGCTTTTATATACTCAACCAATGATTACCTTGCTACAACATCCACGACAGTATCAGGTTCCCACCAAATCACTTTAGAGAAACATATAACTACAAAAATAAAAAGAAAGTGATTCAGTAATGATTAATTGCGAGGATGAATCTTTCAAACGACTACCATGCCATTTCTAGCACCTGAGTTTCGCATTCAATTATGAACATAAATATTTAAGGATTGTAGAATGATAAAATGGAACTCAACTATAGCTGTAAGAACTGTTTCAACCTGAAAAGGTTTAGAGTGTCATCCTAAATAGCTCATAATTAACTCCAAAATATGAAGTCAAAGAGTATTATTTATTTTATATGCAAGGAAAACATGCTTAACTACTCCCCCACACTTAAACTCAACATTGTCCTCAATGTTAAAACCCGAAAATTCTGATTTCTGAAATAACAGCCCTGAAAAACTCGAAAACTGTACAAACGGGTAGGGAACTAGGAAAAACATCCTAAACTAAAGTTGTTCGCCTACATCTTTTCTATAAAGTGTCATAAGGGCACAGTGTTTCGATATATGGTCTGATTTTTATGGCTTCCGGACTGACTGACATGCAATCTGAAAAAGTTCTGTAAAAATACCGAAACTCAAATGTCCAGGCCAATCTTTCCAACTTAACAGACTCCGAGTTCAGATTTTCTTTTTTTAAAAGAAAGGTATGTCTGTCCTCTTTAAAAGTTGGGGTCAACCACTCAAATCGGACTCCGTATGAAGTCTAGAGAACTGTTTTCGTGACAACTGCGCAGTCATAATTTTTCTGACGAAAATAGTTTCACCAAAACTTTCATTATAGATATAGGACTTTGTAAAATCTAAGATGGGAATGCAAGATGTGATATGTAAAACTAATAAAAACTAAAAATAAAAGGTATAGAGATACAAAACCGATGGGTTGCTTCCCATGAAGCACTTGGTTTAACGTCGTCAGCCCGACGTTATTGTTATCGTCCGTACACCAATAATCTAAAAATTTGGTAATCCTTCCAAATAACAATCTGCAATTCAAATAACAGTTTCACAAAAACATTAGCACAAAATATAAATATTGAAGCTATCACTTTGTTGAAGTTTCCCCCACACTTAGTCCTTTCTACACTCGGAAGTGGATAGAGAACATAGAATTCGGGTACTTCAAAAGGTTCCTCAGTTTGGTGAACCTGCACAATACTCGAATCAAACACATCAAGTGGTGGATACTTAGAAGCAAAATAATCCGTTAAAACTTTAGAAGCACACAACACCAATCCTAAGTAGGGTATTTTCTTAAAAGTTGGGTTGACAACTCTTTGAGAAGCTACTTCAATTGGATGGAAATGATCAATAGATATAGAATTATGCAAAGGATTAGACAAACCTTGTTTCGGATCCTCATTCGTAATTAACATTGAATTATTTACCTCAAGTATATCGTGGTCCTCTATTGAACTATTATTATCTAGCTCAATTGGGTCTTCCACGACTTCAATCAATTTGGTTTCATTCTCAATCTCCATCTCTTCAACACTCTCGTCATCCGAATCAAATTCCGCTCTCAGGAACTCTTCTTCAGTATAAATTTTGGGGTATTCTGTATGAGTCTCCGTCGAGGGAATAATCGGGTCTGCTTTTTGCAAATAAACCGGCCTAAAAACATTGTAATCCAGATATTCATTGTAACGTTGATATGCATTTGAGTATGTCACACCGTTCATAACAATGGTTCGGTCATACCAAGGCTCCTCCTTTTGAATAGGCGAATGATCATTATTAAGATCCGGAGTTGGAACAACTTCATCATTGTTACATGGACTTTCCAAAGGTTGCTCATCTACCAAATATTTGTTGTCGTTCTTAGGAATTTCAGAATTAATTTGGTTTTGAGGCCAAATTTCTTATTCATTTATTGTCTCGCTAAGTTGAGCAATGCGGTTCCTCAGGATATCCATAGTCCTTTGAAGTTCTTGGAGCTGCTCATCTTGATTATGGTAATATTGAATTATTTGTCCTTAAAACTCCTCCATCATGGTACACATTCGTTCTGCAACACTCGAAGAAATTGTATTAGTAGCATAACCATCCTCCCATCCTTGTGATTGTTCACTTACACGCCCGTGATAAGGTTGTTGACATGTATGAGAATATCCATAAGGTTCCGTGGGAAATTGATCATAGCCAAAAGATTGGTTTTGATTATACCCATAGGATGGTTGGAAATTATCATGTGAATGAGATTGAAAACCATATTGATTACCACTATTATATGATTGATCTTGTGCCCCGTACATGTTTTTCCGTAAGGAAACATGACGACTCACAAGAAACAAAAAAGAAAAACAAAAATCTAAAAACAAGCTAAACAAATAACAAATCAATTAGCGACTGCTCCCCGGCAGCGGCTCCAAAATTTGATGCGTGTCGTTAATGCAACAAATTAATAAAGATATTTCCCACTAATTAACTAGTAATATAGCAGTAGTAAGAGATCGTTCCCACAGAGAGCTGTGTAATTGATAGGTTATTTGAAATAGCAAAAAAAAGTAAATAACAAAGGGGGTTTGGTTGTAAGATAAATAAAAAGACAATAATAAAGAAAAGAGATGATTAAGGAATCCTTCGCCGTTACCAAGCGATAGCTGGATTAGTATACTTATCTATCGTTCGTAAGAACCATTCATCACCAACCGTAGAATAACAGCTAGACCAGTGTTATTCCCAAAACTCCTTCTATCACTGGATACAGAAGTTCTCGACTACCAGATTCTATCCAACGAACCACCAAGTAGTAGATCACTCAAGCTGTAATCAAATCGAATGCCTTAAGCTTTGTGAATTAGGTTAATCCCAGTAGTTAAACTATTAGATCAAGGTTTACTTGCTGGTGTTGTCTTCTCTCGCAATCGCTCCACAGAATCCCTCTTCGAGGTCTCGCAATTTCTACTTGTGTAGAGAGTTAATCGACGATTACTTATCTCATAACTTCTACTAGCGATAGAACAATCAATAGACTAATCTAGTATGCATCCCAAATCAATCTAAGAATCACTCATAAACCCTAGATATGGTAAAAACAAACGATGATGATAAAAACTCTCAATAGATTTGTATTATTAATAAAGCTTCACGCTTAGAACATTGAATTCATCCTTAATCAACAAAGGATTTAGCTACTCATATTACAAAGAAGATGAATAATGGTGGTTTCCCCCTAAAAGGGTAAACCCTAGCTTATGATATGAGATTATCCATGATTCATTTTCTTTGGAAGGCCTAATACCTCTTTTTATAGGTTTACAATGCTTGGCCTCCAAGTATCCTAGTCGGTTAAGGAACCCGACCCGAAATAACGAAATAACGACCCCAAACGTAACCTTAGGCCTACACAAGTATGCATACTCGTTTTTATACTTGTTAAGTATGCGTACCTCAAATTCCAGCAGAAATTTTCGGAATTAAAGTATGCGTACCCGTTTGCATACTTTACTGTCTTCGGTATTGGATAAAAACTCGTTTTGGCCACAACTTCTTCGTCCGAACTCGGAATGACCTCATTATTTTTGCATTATTTTTATCTTTAAATTCTCTTAAAAATGGTGATGATAAATCCATAATTTGAATGAGTTAATCTCGGTCTTTAGCCCGTGTCTTGATTTTGAGCGTTTTGCTCCTTTTCGTCGCACTTCTTCCACTTCTCTTGGACTTGGGCACTTGGATACTTGGAATACTTCTCTTCTTAGCTCTTTTCATCACTTTGTAGCTCCTTTTTGGATGATTCACCTAATAGAGGCAAATAAGAGAAAACAAGAGTAATAATACGAAAACATGCAAGAATAATAGCTAAACAAGTATGGAATGAAAACTAAAATCATATGAATTATGCACTTATCAATAGATCCATAAGAAGTACAGATAATTGTGGTCAAAATTTAAGTCCTTCATATGTCGATATGCAAGTATTGATAAAAGATTGAATGAACTTTTGACAAACAAAAGTTAAGCCTTTATGCCATTATGCAAATATTGACGGAAGAAAGGATGAGCTTTTGTTTACAAAGATTAAGTCTATTGTATGTCATTGTGCAAATAGTGATGGAAGATAGAATGAATCTTTATCTACTCCGTAGTATTGATCTTCCATGATCCATATTTTTATATATATACTGTGTGGCTCCGTAAGTTCTCTATGTTGAGCATTTCCGATTGAATTAATCATGGGTTCTCTTGTGGTTAATTTAATTGAGTATTTTGGATACAAATTCATATTCTTATATGATTTGTTGTTGTCCAAAGAAATCCTTCTTTTCTTGTGAAAGTAAGGTCGCTCTTGTTGTTCTTTCGGGAATGACATTTTATGGGGGAGAGTTCTTAATTGAACTTGTGCGTAATTGCCAAATCTTTGTGGGGAGTGCGGCTGTGGAATATTTTAGGGGTTATCTTGTATCTTTATAAACTCCTTGATGAATGTATTTAGTTTTGTCTATATGATTGCATCTAAAAAGTTGATATGTTCTTTATTTTGGTCATGAAATGTCTTTATGGAAATTTCATTAGGATCCCACTAGTTTTCGTACCTTTGCCAATTTTATTGACAAAAAGGGAGAGAATTAATGTGTAGTTCACACTACAAATACATATGGTTTTAGGATCATTATGTAAGGGGAGTGGTTTCCATGTGAGATGGAGTATTGACTAAGGGGGAGTGATACATATCACCATAGCAGTGTTGTCGAAGTTGTGATACAATTGAACTTCGATGCTGTGTAATAATACTATGTGTTTTGGGGTAAAAACTGATTCTGTTGTTTTTGGTAAATTTTGGTGTGTTGATGAGAAACGAATTCAAACCCTAAACAAATGTACTGCACATGAGTACTTTTAGATTCGAGAGATCAATCTGTAAGACTCTGGCCTAAACCAAGAAATGGCCGTTCCAGATTCAATTCGGTCACAAAGTGAAGATGAAGGGTTGATCTTAGGGAGGGAAGCGAAGAAGGTGTTTGAGATCCGAATGTTGAATTATGTAGGAGTGGTTGTTTTATGACTTGTATCAGAATGTAGAACTGGCTTGGAGAATGTAAGCTATCAGTTCTTGGTGTTTTCTGGATACTTGTGTTGATAACACTTCTGTTTTTTCAATAATAGGTTGAAAAACCTATTTATACAAGTCATTGAGCGCACCCTGATCTCGTAGGAAGTGGAGGTGATTAAGAAGTGGAGAAGTGGGGTTGTGTAAAAAGTGGTGGTCACCACGTTTCCATTATGAGGAAAAACTGGTCACACTTTCACCCACTACTCTCATTGCTGTTAACCGTCCGTCCTTTCCTGACACTTTATCGTAATGGGAGCGTTGCACGCCGCACTCTGTAAACCGCCATACCAATACCCCAGTGAGCATCCCCCAGTTTGTGACATGTTTGATGTCTCGAGTGAATGGGTAAAGTCGTGAGACTCGCCGCTAAAAGCAGCACATAGTGCTTTTAGGTCAAATTATTTGTGAAATCAATAAAACATCGCTTTTAATCGATGTATATAAAGCATCACTTTTAAACAAGTAGCTGGAAATAATTGATGTGCAGGAAACATCGTTGTTTTAAAGCTCGTTCAAATTAGTCGCGAATTGAACATCTTAAAAAAGGTAGCATGACCGGCCACCTTTGGGTTATCATTTGAAAACCCTATGGGTCAGCTACCACTTGGTCGATCGCTCCCCGTGGAGGAGGGGTGGCCGGTGATCACAATGCTACCCTGTTGGCCTCCTGAAAACAAATCTACACCATCCGACTAGGCTAGCGAAGTTGGATGGACGAGATGATTTGCGGCAGTTTCATATTTCCATTGATGTAATTTAGGGTTTAGGAGCCGTGCGTCCAACCCTCTTTTGGGCAATCGATTCACGGCACTGGATATTATTTTGAACAGGACGATCGGTTAGGTGCAAAGGCAGGCTGCCGGTGATCATGATGTTGCCTTCTGGGCTGCCTTAAATTGGATCTAAGCCATTCAATTCGGCCGGCGAAGATGGACGACCATGATCAATTTGCGACAGCAGTACGTTGCAGCAACAATAACTAGGGCTTCCAAAACAGCGCGTTCACCCTACTTTGGGGAAAACGGCTTGGTGCCCTCTTGACTCGCCGCGGGTAGGACGATCGACCATAGATAGAGTTGGGTCGCCGGTGAACACGTTAACACTTCTTTAATTATTCGAAGGAAGATCTAAGCCGTCCAACTAAGATAGCTAAGTTGGGCGGTCGTGATGTTTTTTGAGACCGTTTTTGCCGGTCTTAGCTCGTTTGAGCTCATTTTTCAACAGCGCGATTACCCATGTTCTGGCTAACGTTTGAGGGTATTTCGGTTTAACTAAATGGATTCTGATCGGCTTGGATTTTAGTGAGCCCGTCGGTGGTCATCATGATGATTGCCTAGTTCCGTTAGGAGTAGGCTAGACTTGTTGAATTGCGTGACCAAATCGTGTGGCCGTAATCGTATTTTAAGACTGACATGGACAATCTAGATTTTCCTTAAGGAATTTAAACTCGTCGATCGAGCTAACTTTTAATTAAAAGTGTGTCGACACGCCGATCTCTTTGTCAAAGAGTGGTGTAGCCTACGTGAGTGTTTTTCATGCAGGTCTCAATACTGACACTTCGGGAGATTCTTGCTACTCTGCTGCGAGTGAACATTAACCGTCATGTCATGGAAATATTGAGAGTTTGGCTGGTAACATAACATAGGAAAATACAAGGCAGGTCAATGCATTAGTGAATAATGCCGGTGGGGAATAAAATTCATAGAATATTTGGGATTGCACCATTATGAGTGAATTATATATATATACAAATATATTGAATTGTTCAATACATCTATGAGCGAAGAGGTTTATGCACTCATCACTTTTAAATGGCCTTTATTCCTTTGCAGGATGACATCGCATTAAATACAGGCTCCGGCATTAGTGAGTAATGCAACTAGGAGCTTAAATACTCATTAAGCTCTATACTAGTGAACAATTCATCTAAGAGCTTGAGTTTCAATATAATATGAAGAGAGACATAGACACTCATCAGATTCTGATATATTCTTCAAATTCCTTGCGGAATATAGACATATCAAGGTCAACTATTTCTGATGCTGGGTCAGGTAGGAAGATTTTTACAGTTTTCTCCCTATTCTAAAAACCACCATCAACACTATGACACTGTGTAATAATGATTGAGAGCTTTTGGTTTCTCATTGTTATGGCTACGGATCTTCAACAACGATGATGCTGCATTAAATATCTTTGGAATCATTTGAGTACTTTGAAGTGACAAAGATTTCGAGTAATGTTGAAGGACCAAGGAGATCATGCATATGTAAGAGAAGCTGCAAAGTTTATTTATTTTGTATTCCATATGTATTGATAGTTTTGTCACTAAAATTGACAAAGGGGGAGATTGTTAGAGCACTGCTCGGTCGAACTCGCAAGCGTTGCTATCTCAAGCTTATTTGTCAAGTTTAGTTGCCAAAACTATAAGTCTTGATTTCTAGTCTACTTATAGCTAAGTCTCGGACTAGGATAGAAAGTGTAGTTGAGCTCTAAACTCCACGGCGTTCATCAAACAAAGACGAAGAACTACTCAAGGAACTTGTGGAACTTTATCGACTAAAAGGTATGTGGAGACTAGAACTTATCTATCACTCAAAAAAGTCTATCTACTCTATCTCCTATCTTGAGACAAAAGTCGTATTGCTATATAGACTTCGATTATACACATTTGCTATTTCGAGCCGAGTTTATCTCGCTTATCTATTTCTCGAAATATGTGTTGGTAAGCTTTCGCTTTGGCCAAGTTTATCTTTACAAGTGACGAAAGTCATGTTGATTATTTCAATATCTTGAAAATCGCTTTGATGAAAAATAGTGTGTGAATAACCTCTATTTAACATCCTATAAGAATGTTTCAATGATTGAAATGAGAGTTTAGAATATATAACCTTGAATGGATATAAACATTGTATGTGAACTCATACGTGTGTAAGTCCAAAATCCTTGAACCAAAGTATGCGTACTTTGCTGCTCAGGATAACCGGAACTAAAGTCCGCGTACCTGTACGCGTACTGCCGGAAGTTCATGTCCCGTGAATTTCTGCTGGAGTTTGTGAACTGAAAACAAACTCAATCCGGGTACTTAAGTATGTGTACCGGTATGCGTACTTTAGTGGGTTATTTTCTAAAAACGGTTTATTCGTGAACTTAAACTTATATAAACTAAGGAATGCATATTTGCAAACCGTGGCTATAAAGTTCATGAATCGATTCGAGTGAATCAAAATCGTTTTTGCTTCGATTATGTCTTGTATACTTCTATAAGATCTAAGCAGTTGAACAACTCTCTAACTAGTTCTTTTGAGTCATTTGAACTAGTTATGGTGAAGATGAATATGGTTGATATGAAAGTGATCATATGGCTAACCATTTGGTTAACTACTGTTGAACCAACTAGGTGTACACGTTTAGGTACGGTTACACAAACCTAAATGAACGTGCATTTCATTTGTGTATAACAAGATAAGTTCGATCTAACAGTTGGAAGATATTATCTTGAATCTAATTAGGTTTTCATCTAACGGTGAATATTGAATGCTTTGTTACCAAGGTAACTTAGATTGCAAACCCTGATTTGGAGACTATATAAAGGAGAACTCTAGCAACTGGGAAACCTAATCTCCACACCTTATGTGTGATACTAGTTGTATAAGCTAGAGTCGATTCTCCTTTAACCTTAGGTTTTTACGGAGACCCCGTAGGTTAACGACTTGAAGACTTCATTGGGATTGTGAAGCCAGACCCAACTATTTTCTCTGTAGTTGCGTGATCTGATCTTACTGTTTCTATCGTGATTGAGTGCAATCGTAAGATTGGCTTGAGATTAATTTCTCCGATAGGAAGGATAGAAAAGTAGTCACAAACATCTTCGTCTCATCGTTTGTGATTCCGCAATATCTTGTTTCGCTAATCGATTAAGATTATTGTGAGGTGATTGATAATTCTAGGCTGTTCTTCGGGAATATAAGTCCGGGTTATCGATTGGTTCCTGTTCACCTTGATTTATCAAAAGACGGAACAAAACTCGTAGGCATTTCTGTGGGAGACATATTTATCTATTCCTGTAGACTTTCTGTGTGATACAAATTTGTTTATTATAGTCTTCGACTTTGGGTCGTAGCAACTCTTAGTTGTGGGTGAGATCAGCTAAAAGAATCAAGTACGTAGTATCCTGTTGGGATCAGAGACATAAGGAGCGCAACTGTACCTTGGATCAGTGTGAGATTGATTGGGGTTCAACTACAGTCCAGACCGAAGTTAGTTTGTAGTAGGTTAGTGTCTGTAGCGGATTAATACAGTGTGTGTTCAATCTGGACTAGGTCCCGGAGTTTTTCTGCATTTGCGGTTTCCTTGTTAACAAAACTTTTGGTGTCTGTGTTATTTCTTTTCCGCATTATATTTTATTATATAATTGAAATATCACAGGTTGTGCGTTGAATCGATCAATTGGTAAATCCAACCTTTGGTTGTTGATTGAAATTGATTGATACTTGAACATTGGTCTTTGGTACCGTTTAAGTTAATTTATCTTGTATACAATTAGACTCGCAGATTTCTATTTGCTTGAGTATTGAATCGAGAAATTGAGATATAACTCCTTGATATACTTTTTATTAAGATTGAGTCTGACTGTCTAGTTGATTCTCTTAAAAGTATATTAGAGTTAGTCCATACAGATTGCTAAGCGAATTATTGGGTGAGGTTGTTGTATCCCCACTTTTTCAAGAACACTCAGTTTATATAAGTCCTGCAAGTTATTTAACTAAGGGTAGCAGTGCATTTGAAATTATGAAGCTTCCATGTCTGGGCTAGAATTTTATACTTAGAAATATATAAGTATGTTACCCAAAAAGAGCATCGCGTATAAATTACAACCTCTTTGGTTTTAACCATTCTGGAGTGGGGCTTCGGTAAGTACGTAGTCGCGTGGACTTATCGAAGAATTTATTATGACACGCTAGATAGTGCCAACCATTTTCTTGGAGTATTTAAGTAGCAGTCGCTATATAGAATGAACTGCAAAACTCGCCAAACATATGGAATCCCATTTCTAAAAAATGTTATGGGGTGCTTTCCTATTCCTCTTAGGCAGTGTAGTATGGCGTGCTGGTCAATATGCAACAACTAATCACTGAGCATAATTTAACCTTCTTACCCTTAAATACTACGCATGAGGGTTATGAAATACTGCATTATTCAAGATGCAAAAATATGAAGAATCAACTTGAACATATACGATAGTAAGTTGATCAATAATGGATGATCACACGGTTATCAATTACATCTATCAAATAGTCATTACTAGTGTAATTATAAAGGGATAATTACAGGTAATGCAGTCGAAATTTATTGGTTTCGATTACCACTTACAGAACTAAAACCAAGATTTTCTTCACATATTTGTGCCAAAACAAACATCTACTTGGAAAATCTAAATTATCCGCAAACAGATGAATCATTAACGGGAACAAAAGATAAAGGTACATGACAACTGGAAAAAAAAACCATACAAACTATTTTTATATAAATAAGTAGAAACCTGCAAAATCTCTAAGTTATATTTCTTTTCCAATAAGCCTAGTAATGCACCTCATAGAAAATTAACAAATTCAATCCTATTGAATACTATGGCATCCCAGTTTCCATGTGGAGGTGAGCTTTTTCATCACTGATTACCAGGGGAATAGATAATAGCAAAGTGAAAGTAGAGAGTTTTAAAAGTATTGCAAGAGTTTGGAATGATCATACCTCTTATTTGATAGCTCTACCAACAAAAATGGCAGAAAAACAATTGTCAACCGCTAGCAACAACTAAATTGGATACAAATTTAAGAAAAATTAGCAAATACATAAAAAGCGTATATAGTCAAACTTATAGAGCAGTGATCGAGTAATCTTGAAAGAGTATGATAACCTCTCTTTGAGGTTTATGTAGTTGAACATGGATTAATTAGCGGAAATAATGGAGCAGTTAATAGGATTTCGTTATAATTCATAACGTATGAAGCAGATTAGGTTGAAGGGTAAGTCCTTATTTGGCTAATTTGCGGGATCGAAAATCGAAAGGATTTTGAATTTGGTAATTGATATATATGACATTCAATCACAACTTATCTTGGGTAACTCCACTTTCATGCACGTAACGCATGGAAATTTAATGGAAAGTGAAATCAACTCTGGGACATTGGATGCAGGAGAAAGAAGCGGGTAGATTCTGAGCCATGATTTATCTCATATACTTTCGTGTATTTTAAGAGTAATATGAGCCATTGATCGTTGTAGAAGGTCCAAGCAGAGACGTTGGATGGGCAAACACACATTTGTTTTTGTAAGATAGATCATGGATGTTTCTACATCCATGAGTAGCTAAACACCTATTGATTGAGGATGAATTCTAAGTTGTAAACTTGATTTGATTTAATATATGAATCTATTTTGATTTCTTCATATGAATATCGTTTGTGTTTACTAATAAAAATACTCATGATTGATTGATAGATTATTTGGGTCGCCAACTGAATATATTTATTGATTTAATCTATTGCTAGTAAGAGTCAGGATATCCGTAATTGTAGAATAATTCTTTACACAAGTGGAGAACGTGAAACCTTGCAGAGGGATTCTGTAAAGAATTCGTGTGTAGACACAACCCTAGCAAGTAGACCGAGCATACTGAGTCTAACTACTAGGATCAAACCTAAATTCACAAACCCTAAAGCATTTGACTGAGTGACATCTTGTAAGCGTACCTCAAGGTGGTTCAGACGAATAGAATATGATAACTAAGCGTACATGTTATCTAGTGATTTAAGGAATTTTGGGAATAACTAAGTGTACCTGTAATTCTACAGTTAGTGATAATCTATGATTAATGACGAATAGATGAATATATTAACTTATTGATAGTTTATTAAGGAAGAAGGATTCCTCGATCGTATCTCTCTCTATTGCTTACAACTTAACATTTTCAATTACTTTTATTTACTTTGTTCAAAATATAAAAAAGAAACCCCTTTGTGACACTTTGACAACTAAAACTTACTGCTCTTCGTGGGAACGATCCTTGAAAAAGCGGAGGTCTAACAACCTCACCCAATATTTCGCTTAGCAATCTGTATGGACTAACTCCAATATACTTACAGGAGAATCAACTAGACAGTTAGACTCAATCTTAAGAAAAGTATATCAAGGAGTTATATCTCGATCTCTCAATTCAATCCACAATAACACAAACGATAATTCGCAAGCCTGATTGAATATAAGAGAGATAACTTGAACGGTACCAAAGACCAATGTTAAAGGATCAATCAATTTCAATCAACAACCAAAGGTTAGATTTACCAATTGATCGATTAAACGCACAACCTGTGATATTTCAATTATATAACAAAATATAATGCGAAAAAGAAATAACACAGACACCAGAAGTTTTGTTAACGAGGAAACCGCAAATGCAGAAAACCCCCGGGACCTAGTCCAGATTTAAACACCACACTGTATTAAGCCACTAAAGACACTAGCCTACTACAAAGCTAACTTTGGTATGGAATGTAGTTGAACCCTAATCAATGACACACTGATTCAAGGTACAATCATGATCCTTACGCCTCTGATCCCAGCAGGATACTACGCACTTAATTCCCTTAGCTGATCTCACCCACAACCAAGAGTTGCTATAATCCAAAGTCGAAGACTTGCTAAACAAATCTGTATCACACTGAAAAGTCTATTGAATAGATAAATTTGTCTCCCACAGATATACCTACGAGTTTTTTTTCCGTCTTTTGATAAATCAAGGTGAACAGGAACCAATTGATAACCCGGACTTATATTCCCGAAGAACAGCCTTGAATTATCAATCACCTCACAATAATCTTAATCGATTAACGAAACAAGATATTGTGGAATCATAAACGATGAGATGAAGGTGTTTGTGACTACTTTTCTATCTTGCCTATTGGAGATATAAATCTCAATCCAATCTTACGATAGTACTCAAACACGATAGAAAACAGCAAGATCAGATCATGCAGCTACATAGAAAATAGTTGGGTCTGGCTTCACAATCCAAATGAAGTCTTTAAGTGGTTAACCTACAGGGTTTCGTGAAAAATCTAAGGTTAAAGGAGAATCGACTCTAGCTTATACAACTAGTATCACACATGAGGTGTGGGGATTAGGTTTCCCAGTTGCTAGAGATTTCAAATCAGGGTTTGCAATCTAAGTTACCTTGGTAACAAAGCATTCAATATTCACCGTTAGATAAAAACCATATTAGATTCAAGCTAATATCTTTCAACCGTTAGATTGAACTTAGATTGTTGTACAAAAATGAAATGTAATTTCATTTAGGTTTGACTAACCGTACCTAAACGTGTACACTTAGTTGGTTCAAAAATAGTTAACATATTGGTTAACCATATGAACACTTTCATATCAACCTTATTCATCTTTACCATAACTAGTTCAAATGACTCAAATGAAAGTTAGAGAGTTGTTCAATTGCTTAGATCTCATATAAGTATACAAGACACAATTGAAGCAAAATCTATTTTGATTCACTCGAATCAATTCATGAACATTATAGCCACGGTTTGCAAAGATTGCATTCCTTAATATATAAATGTTTTAGTTCATGAACAAATCGATTTTAGAAAGGAACCTACTTAAGTATGCAAACGGGTATGCGTACTTAAGTAACCGGGTTGAGTTTTTTTTCACTTCCAAACTCCAGAAGAAATTCACGGACGTTAAACTTCCGCCAGTATGCGAACGGGTACGGGTACGCATACTTACCCGGATTTCCAACAACCGCCAGTACGCGTACGGGTACGCATAATTTGGGTTCCCGGTTTTGGACTTTTACAAAAATGTGAGAACACACTATGTTTATATCCAACTATGGTTACTTGTTCTAAACTCTCATTTCAATCATTGAAACTTTCTTAGAGGATGTTAAAATAGTTGTTATTCACAAACTATTTTCATCAAAGCGATTTTCAAGTTATTGAAATAATCAACATGACTTTCGTCACGAGTAAAGATGAACTTGGCTAAAGCGAAAGCTTACCAACACATATTTTAAGAAATAGATAAGCGAGATAGACTCGGCTCGAAATAACAAATGTGTATAATTGAAGTCTATATAGCAATACGACTTTTGTCTCAAATAGGAGATAGAATATATAGACTTTTGAGTGATAGATAAGTTCAAGTCTCCACATACCTTTTGTTGATGATGTTCCAATGGTTCCCTTGAGTAGTTCTTCGTTTTCATTCGATGAACGCCGTGGAGTCTAAGGCTATACCACACTTACTATCCTAATCCGAGACTTAGCTATAAGTAGATAGAAATCAAGACTTATAGTTTTGGCAACCAAACTTGACAAACAAGCTTGAGATAGCAACGCTTGCGAGTTCGACCGAGAAATGCTCTAACAATCTCCCCCTTTGTCAATTTTAGTGAAAAACTATCAATACATATTGAATACAAAATAAATAAACTTTGTAGCTTCTCATCCAAATGCTTGATCTCCTTGGTTCTTCAACATCACTCGAAATCTTCATCACTTCCAAGTACTCCAATGATTCTAAAGATGTTCAACTCAGCATCATCGTTGTTGAAGATCCGTAGCTATAACAATGAGAAAACAATAGCTCTCAATCATTGTTATACAGTGTCATAATATTATTACACATCATCAAAGTTCAATTGTATCACAACTTCGACAACAATAATATGGTGATATGTATCACTCCCCCTTAGTCAATACTTCATCTCACATGAAAACCACTTCCCCTTACATAATGATCCTAAAACCATATGTATTTGTAGTGTGAACTACACATTAATTCTCCCCTTTTTTGTCAATAAAATTGGCAAAGGTACGAAAATTAGTGGGATCCTAATGAAATTTTCATAGAGATACTTCATGACCAAAAGAAAAGCACATATCAACTATTTTAGATGCAATCATATAGCCGAAATTAAATGCATTCATCAAGGAGTTTATAAAGATACAAGATAACCCCTTTAATATTCCACATCCGCACTCCCCACAAATATTTGGCAATTAAGCACAAGTTCAATTAAGAACTCTCCCCTTTAAAATGTCATTCCCGAAAGAACAACAAGAGCGACCTTATTTTCACAAGAAAAAAAGGATTTCTGGAACTAGAGCTCTTTCATCCTATCTTCCATCAATATCTGCATAATGACATAATAGGCTTAACTTTGGTTTGTCAAAAGTTCATTCAATCTTTTATCAATACTTGCATACCGACATATGAAAGACTTAACTTTTGACCACGTATGGGACAATCAAAGTTCACGGACGCAAACACACATATCCCATAAAAAGTTGCAATATATAAAACCATAAAGATTAATACTGCAAAATCATCTTCAATATAAACTTTAGAATTTAAATAAATAAATCTAAAAACATTGCAAGATGAAAATCGTTGGAAATAGCTATGTGTACTCACAATTATTGCTATTCCAAACCCTAGTTATCCTTCTTAAAAACATAAGAATAAATTCTCTTAAGAAGTTTCCTAGACAAAGAGAAATCGACAAGCTGAGAAACAAAGAAAGACTCCTAAACCACCAAAAACGGACATGAACTGAAATCAAATAGCCTTTTCGGAATCCTCACGAGCCTTGAGATCTTTGAGCTTGTGATTGACAGCATCTACTGCTTCTTCAGAGAAGGTATCCTCATTGAGAAGTTCTTTAACATGTGTCTTCATGAGAACAAGGTAAGAATTAACCTTTCTCAACTCAGTTCTTAACACATCAAGACTCTTCATAGTATCAACGAGTTGCAGTTTTGCTTCCTCAAAGTATTTAAGAAAATCATGAACCACTTCAGCAGAAACCATGTCCTCATTCTCAATATCCATATGTGAATAGGCATAGTAACATGAGACATTAGGACAATCATCTTCTACTAGGGTTCTTTTCTTCCTCCCTTTGGAATCGAAACCAATACCTTTATAAAGAAAACCTCTTGCAAAATCACCAGAGCGAGAAGATGAAGATATTCTTGACAAAACACAAAATAACCCAGAGTAAGCATACGTGACTCAATAGGTTTGGTATTTAAATGGTTTCTAAGGGAAGGTAACTTTTAGGTTTTCCAAAATTGATTCGTGACAGTAACACGGGTACCCGTACGAACACAACCTGACCGAAAAAGAAAAACACTCACAAAAGGTCGTACTTTTACGAAACGACATAATTTTTTGCTACGTGAAAACTTTCACAAATTTGTGTCTCAATAAATTTTATATCTCCATAGAGAAACAATTTAGAGCACAAGAGTAGCAGGCAACTTGGTTGCAACAAAAGCTTCTTCAAAATTAAGACAAGCAAAAACAATACGAAGAACATCTTAAGACACAATCAATACTAAAGCAAAGTTATCTGGGGACAATAGTTTAGCTATGGACGATAAGAAAATAGCTCAACTAAACAGAAAGCAATTTTTCCAAAAGTATACCTGATTATTAACACATCTTACTCAACAGGATTTTTATGAGTAAGCTCTCAACCCTTGTAATTAATTAGCACAAGTATGATCCTTAAGCATATTAGATGAAATGTGTTTATGGTTGAGTCTCTTTTTCCTTTCAATTCTAGGAAAGAATCCCTTTTGATGTAAGAAATTATCATAAAACTTACTGTCATCAAAATACGAGACATAGTTCGAGTTCTTACCAGAATTTTTTTGAAAAGAGGGAGTTGACAGCTTATTGACAATCTCTTTATATCCTTCAATTATCATGTTTAGGTTGTTTTTCATATCATCATTTTTTCTCCCTTCTCCTGATAATTTTTCACATAAAAAAACAATATTATCTCCCTTTTTAATAGAAGAGAATTCTTGAGCTCTTCTTGGACGATTTTTGTTACGAAGTCTGTTATGCTTTTGAGCATTTGAGGAGCACATTGAACTGACTTTCCTGGTAGAATACACAGGGTGAGTAATGAAACCAATTGGTTTAGACATACGAATGTCAGTTACACCTTTGAGGATTAAATCTAAGGTGTGTTAAAGTCGAACAATAGAATTTTTATTCAACCTAGAGTTTATCTTTTGCTTAACATGCCCTTTTGAATTACAAAAGAGACACACTTTCTGATCACAAGGGTGATTAGATAGTACATACTTAACATCATCGTTTGGAGTATCTTCCTTCCATGTGATGTGGAACTTCCTTGATTAGAGGAGGCTCTAAGCACATCTTTTCTAATAGTAAGGGATTCTGATTTTATTTATGGAACTAGAGCTCTTTCAGTTGTGAAAGAAGTAGATGGTATAATAGAATTTTTGGAACATCCTTGAATAGAGAGTTTACTCAAGAGATGTTCAATTTCCAAAGCATCCTTTTTGAGATTCGCCTCGAGTAAGATACGTGATGACCGAACTTCAGTGTTTTCTTTGCAAGGAGCTTTATCTTTAGAGTCACAATCTCTCACTATACCGATAAGAACATTGACATAGTTTTTCAACCGATTGATTCTATCAGCCTGAATTATAACAAGATTTAGAATCAGTTTACTCTTTTCAGCTGCTTCCCTTTCATCAATGGAGTTAGACACATTTGAAGGGTAATTGGGGTAACACATGTCATTGTAAGTCTGTTTCATTAGAACACTAGGTTCGTCTATATTTGAGATTGACAAATCTTTCTCTTTAATAGACATTATAGAAACAGAACTTTTGTTTCCGGTGACGCGTTTATCAGAGATAGTACTTCCGTCCATAGAGTCAGATCGATACAAACACAGACTTATGAGGTCTTAAACGTGTTTGCCTGCTCTTATACCAATTGAAAAACCGGAGGTCTAACAACCTCACCCAATATTTCTCTTAGCAATCTGTATGGACTAACTCAAATATACTTACAAGAGAATCAACTAGACAGTTAGACTCAATCTTAAGAAAAGTATATCAAGGAATTATATCTTAATCTCTCAATTCAATCCGCAATCAAACAAATAATAATTTGCGAGCCTGATTGAATATAAGAGAGATAACTTGAACGGTACCAAAGACTAATATTCAAGGATCAATCAATTTCAATCAACAACCAAAGGTTGGATTTACCAATTAATCGATTCAACGCACAACCTGTGATATTTCAATTATATAACAAGATATAATGCGGAAAACAAATAACATAGACACCAGAGGTTTTGTTAACAAGGAAACCGCAAATGCAGAAAAACCCCGGGACCTAGTCCAGATTTAAACACCACACTGTATTAAGCCGCTAAAGACACTAGCCTACTACAAAGCTAACTTCGGTCTGGAATTTAGTTGAACCCTAATCAATGACACACTGATTCAAGGTACAGTCGTGATCCTTACGTCTATTATCCCAGCAGGATACTACGCACTTAATTCCCTTAGCTGATCTCACCCACAACCAAGAGTTGCTATAATCCAAAGTCGAAGACTTGCTAAACAAATCTGTATCACACTGAAAAGTCTATTGAATAGATAAATTTGTCTCCCACAGATATACCTACGAGTTTTTTTTTCGTCTTTTTATAAATCAAGGTGAATAGGAACCAATTGATAACCCGTACTTATATTCTCGAAGAACAGCCTTGAATTATCAATCACCTCATAATAATCTTAATCGATTAACGAAACAAGATATTGTGGAATCACAAACGATGAGATGAAGGTGTTTGTGACTACTTTTCTATCTTGCCTATTGGAGATATAAATCTCAATCCAATCTAACGATAGTACTCAAACACGATAGAAAACAGCAAGATCAGATCATGCAACTACATAGAAAATAGTTGGGTCTGGCTTCACAATCCCAATGAAGTATTTAAGTCGTTAACCTACAGGGTTTCGTGAAAAACCTAAGGTAAAAGGAGAATCGACTCTAGCTTATACAACTAGTATCACACATGAGGTTTGGGGATTAGGTTTCCCAGTTGCTAGAGTTCTCTTTTATATAGATTTCAAATCAGGGTTTGCAATATAAGTTACCTTGGTAATAAAGCATTCAATATTCACCGTTAGATAAAAACCATATTAGATTCAAGCTAATATCTTTCAACCGTTAGATCGAACTTAGATTGTTGTACACAAATGAAATGTAATTTCATTTAGGTTTGACTAAAAGTACCTAAACGTGTACACTTAGTTGGTTCAACAATAGTTAACCAATGGTTAGCCATATGAGCACTTTCATATCAACCTTATTCATCTTTACCATAACTAGTTCAAATGACTCAAATGAACTAGTTAGAGAGTTGTTCAATTGCTTAGATCTCATATAAGTATACAAGACACAATTGAAGAAAAATCTATTTTGATTCACTCGAATCAATTCATGAACATTATAGCCACGGTTTGCAAAGATTGCATTCCTTAATATATAAATGTTTTAGTTCATGAACAAACCGATTTTAGAAAGAAAACTACTTAAGTATGCAAACGGGTATGCGTACTTAAGTAACCGGATTGAGTTTTTTTTTCACTTCCAAACTCCAGCAGAAATTCACTGACGTTAAACTTCCGCCAATATGCGTACGGGTACGGGTACGCATACTTACCCGGATTTCCAACAACCGCCAGTACGCGTACGGGTACGCATACTTTGGGTTCCCGGTTTTGGACTTTTACACAAATGTGAGAACACACTATGTTTATATCCAACCATGGTTACTTGTTCTAAACTCTCATTTCAATCATTGAAACTTTCTTAGAGGATGTTAAAATAGTTGTTATTCACCAACTATTTTCATCAAAGCGATTTTCAAGTTATTGAAATAATCAACATGACTTTCGTCACGAGTAAAGATGAACTTGGCAAAAGCGAAAGCTTACCAACACATATTTCAAGAAATGGATAAGCGAGATAGACTCGGCTCGAAATAGCAAATGTTTATAATTGAAGTTTATATAGCAATACGACTTTTGTCTCAAATAGGAGATAGAATATATAGACTTTTGAGTGATAGATAAGTTCAAGTCTCCACATACCTTTTGTTGATGATGTTCCACAAGTTCCCTTGAGTAGTTCTTTGTCTTCATTCGATGAACGCCGTGGAGTCTAAGGCTCAACTACACTTACTATCCTAATCCGAGACTTAGCTATAAGTAGACTAGAAATCAAGACTTATAGTTTTGGCAACTAAACTTGACAAACAAGCTTGAGATAGCAACGCTTGTGAGTTCGACCGAGCAATGCTCTAACAATCTCCCCCTTTGTCAATTTTAGTGACAAAACTATCAATACATATGGAATACAAAATAAATAAACTTTTTAGCTTCTCATCCAAATGCTTGATCTCCTTGGTTCTTCAACATTACTCGAAATCTTCGTCACTTCCAAGTATTCCAATGATTCTAAAGGTGTTATACTCAGCATCATCGATGTTTAAGATCCGTAGCTATAACAATGAGAAAAAAATAGCTCTCAATCATTGTTATACAGGGTCATAGTATTATTACATATCATCAAAGTTCAATTATATCACAACTTAGAAAAAAATACTATAGTGATATGTATCACTCCCCCTTAGTAAATACTTCATCTCACATGAAAACCACTCCCCCTTACATAATGATCCGAAAACCCTATGTATTTGTAGTGTGAAATACATATTAATTCTCCCCCCTTTTGTCAATAAAATTGGCAAAGGTACGAAAATTAGTGGGATCCTAATGAAATTTTCATAGAGATACTTCATGACCAAAAGAAAAGCACATATCAACTTTTTTAGATGCAATCATATAGCCGAAATTAAATGCATTCATCAAGGAGTTTATAAAGATACAAGATAACCCCTATAATATACCATAGCCGCATTCCCCACAAAGAATTGGCAATTAAGTACAAATTAAATTAAGAACTCTCCCCCATAAAATATCATTCCCGAAAGAACAACAAGAGCGACCTTACTTTCACAAGAAAAGAAGGATTTCTTTGGACATTAAAAAATCACATAAGAATATGAATTTATATCAAAAAATCTAAATAAACTTAAACACAAGAAAACTCATGATTAATTTAATCGGAAATGCTCACATAAGAGAAATTACGGAGCCGCACAGTATTTACATAAAGATATGGATCATGGAAGATCAATACTGCGGAATAAACAAAGATTCATTCTATTTTTCATTACTATTTGCATAATGACATATAATAGACTTTAATCTTTGTAAACAAAAGTTCATCCTATCTTCCATCAATATCTGCATAATGACATAATAGGCTTAACTTTGGTTTGTCAAAAGTTCATTCAATCTTTTATCAATACTTGCATACCGACATATGAAAGACTTAACTTTTGACCACGTATGGGACAATCAAAGTTCACGGACGCAAACACACATATCCCATAAAAAGTTGCAATATATAAAACCATAAAGATTAATACTGCAAAATCATCTTCAATATAAACTTTAGAATTTAAATAAATAAATCTAAAAACATTGCAAGATGAAAATCATTGGAAATAGCTATGTGTACTCACAATAATTGCTATTCACAACCCTAGTTATCCTTCTTAAAACATAAGAATAAATTCTCATAAGAAGTTTCCTAGACAAAAAGAAATCGACAAGATAAGAAACAAAGAAAGACTCCTAAACCACCAAAAATGGATATGAACTGAAATCAAATAGCCTTTTTGGAATCCTCACGATCCTTGAGATCTTTGAGCTTGTGATTGACAACATCTACTGCTTCTTCAGAGAAGGTATCCTCATTGAGAAGTTCTTTAACATGTGTCTTCATGAGAACAAGGTCAGAATTAACCTATTTCAATTCAGTTTTTAACAAATCAAGACTCTTCATAGTATCAACGAGTTGCAGTTTTTCTTCCTCAAAGTATTTAAGAAAATCATGAACCACTTCAGCAGAAACCATGTCCTCATTCTCAATATCCTAATGTGAATAGGCATAGTAACATGAGACATTAAAACAATCATCTTCTACTAGGGTTCTTTTCTTCCTCCCTTTGGAATCGAAACCAATACCTTTATCAAGAAAACCTCTTGCAATATCACCAGAGCGAGAAGATGAAGACATTCTTGACAAAACACAAAATAACCCAGAGTAAGCATACGTGACTCAATAGGTTTGGTATTTAAATGGTTTCTTAGGGAAGGTAACTTTTAGGTTTTCCAAAATTGATTCGTGACAGTAACACGGGTACCCGTACGAACACAACTTGACCCAAAAACAAAAACACTCACAAAAGGTCGTACTTTTACGAAACGACATAATTTTTTGCTACGTGAAAACTTTCACAAATTTGTGTCTCAATAAATTTTATATCTCCATAGAGAAACAATTTAGAGCACAAGAGTAGCAGGCAACTTAGTTGCAAGAAAAGCTTCTTCGAAATTAAGACAAGCAAAAAAAAAAAACGAAGAACATCTTGAGACACAATCAATACTAAAGCAAAGTTGTCTGCAGACGATAGTTTAGCTATAGACGATAAGAAAATAGCTCAACTAAATAGAAAGCAATTTTGCCAAAAGTATACCTGATTATTAACACATCTTACTCAACAGGATTTTTATGAGTAAGCTCTCAACCCTTGTAATTAATTAGCACAAGTATGAGCCCTAAGCTCATTAGATGAAATGTGTTTATGGTAGAGTATCTTTTTTCTTTTCAATTCTAGGAAAGAATCCCTTTTGATGTGAGAAATTATCATAAAACTTACTGTCATCAAAATACGAGACATAGTTTGAGTTCTTACCAGAAGAATTTTGACAAGAGGGAGTTCACAGCCTATTGACAATCTCTTTATATCCTTCAATTATCACGTTTAGGTTGTTTTTCATATCATCATTTTTGCTCCCTTCTCCTGATACTTTTTCCACATCAAAAACAACATTATCTCCCTTTTTGATAGAAGAGAATTCTTGAGCTCTTCTAGGACGATTTTTTTTACGAACTCTGTTATGCTTTTGAGCATTTGAGGAACACATTAAACTTACTTTCCTGGTAGAATACACAGGGTGAGTACTGAAACCAATTGGTTTAGACATACGAATGTCAGTTACACCTTTGAGGATTAAATCTAAGGTGTGTTGAAGTCGAACAATAGAATTTTTATTCAACCTATAGTTTCCCTTTTCTTAACATGCCCTTTTGAATCACAAAAGAGACACACTTTCTGATCACTAGGGTGATTAGACAACACAGACTTAACATCATCGTTTGGAGATATCTTTCTTCCATGTGATGTGGAACTTCCTTGATTTGAGGAGGCTATAAGCACATCTTTTCCTATAGGAAGGGATTCTGATTTTATTTTTGGAACTAGAGCTCTTTCAGTTGTGACAAAAGTAGATGGTATAATAGACTTTTTGGAACATCCTTGAATAGACAGTTTACTCAAGAGATGTTCAATTTCCAAAGCATCCTTTTTGAGATTCGCCTCTAGTAAGATACGTGATAACCGAACTTCAGTGTTTTCCTTACAAGGAGCTTTATCTTTAGAGTCACAATCTCTCACTATACCGATAAGAACATTGACATTGTTTTTCAACCGATTAATTCTATCAGCCTGAATTCTAACAAGATTTAGAATCAGTTTACTCTGTTCAGCTGCTTCCCTTTCATCAATGGAGTCAGACTCATTTGAAGGGTAATCGGGGTAACACATGTCATTGTCAGTCTGTTTCATTAGAACACTAAGTTCGTCTATATTTGAGATTGACAAATCTTTCTCTTTAATAGACATTATAGAAACATAACTTTTGTTTCTGGTGACGCGTTTATCAGAGATAGTATTGCCGTCCATAGAGTCAGATTGTTACAAACACAGACTTATGAGGTCTCAAACGTGTTTTCCTGCTCTGATACCAATTGAAAAAGTGGTGGTCTAACAACCTCACCAAATATTTCGCTTAGCAATCTGTATGGACTAACTCCAATATACTTACAAGAGAATCAACTAGACAGTTAGACTCAATCTTAAGAAAAGTATATCAAGGAGTTATATCTCAATCTCACAATTCAATCCGCAATCAAACAAATAATAATTTGCGAGCCTGATTGAATATAAGAGAGATAACTTGAACGGTACCAAAGGCCAATATTCAAGGATCAACCAATTTCAATCAACAACCAAACGTTGGATTTACCAATTGATCGATTCAACGAACAACCTGTGATATTTCAATTATATAACAAAATATAATGCGGAAAAGAAATAACACAGACACCATAAGTTTGTTAACGAGGAAACCGCAAATGCAGAAAACCCCCGGGACCTAGTCCAGATTTGAACACCACACTGTATTAAGCCGCTACAGACACTAGCCTACTACAAAGCTAACTTCGGTCTGGAATGTAGTTGAACCCTAATAAATCTCACACTGATTCAAGATCAATGCATGAGATAAACTAGGGTTTTTGTTGGGTAAAAACGAGCCTGCATTTTCTTATTTACTAAAATTGCCTCATACTTCATCCAGCTAACTCGACAAGCAACGAAAAATGGGTATAGAATTTGATAATGCACCCGAAGATAAATGTATGTTTATGTCCATGCTAGCGTATGTTAAAAGGGCCCGACTTTCCGAAATACAATCTAAGAGATTTGATCAAAACACAAGAAACCCTATATTTTTGAGTTTTACTTCACATGGACTTATCACCAAAAAAATAATCTCCAGATCCTAATTTTCTCTAGTAGATGAAAGGAAGGTCTTTTCTGTTCGAAACTTGGGTTCAACCACTAAAATTGGATGCCAAACGAAGTTTCTAGAGCCTCCAGAGTGAAGGTCGCGCAAGGAAGGACTTTCTATTACGAATTTTACTCGGGGTTTTCATCTACTCGCATACGCAATAGAGCCAGCTAGGGTTTGCACAATTTAAGAACTCTTGAGGGTCCCCTTCCTTTATGAGATGCACACAGAAAAGGTCCAGAGAGGGAAAATATTAACCCTGAAGAACAGAGGCCCTTAAAGAAAAACTCTTGATTTATGTTCGACTGCTTCACTTTGGCCTCTGCATCTCAAGCCGTCTTCTTAGCATGTTCTAGCTCTTCGTCTACCATGCGCCCTTCCAGATTAAGAAACTCTCTAAAAAACGAGGACCTGAACTCAACTCACTCCGACAGACCCTGACAAAATTGAGCCACTCTCGCAACCACCTCACATTAAAAGCAAAGATTCTCACAGGTTGTCATCAAGTTTCCCAGGTTTACAAGATTATCAGAAGCAAGACCGTTCAGAGTTATCATTCTCATGATATTAAATCAGTCAGCAAGTTTCTCATCCGAAGTCTATACATGGGTCCCGTGAAATCACCCTTATGCCGGTCAGTTGTCTCTACACCTCAATTTTTTTTTTGAAAGCCCTCTGAAATTGTTGAAGCTCGCCTCATCCCCATTCTACCAAGGTCAAACTCATTCTTATCATGAAGATTACTCTACAAACAAATAAAAGATCATATAAGGCTGCAAAGTTCAAATTACATGAGTTAAAATCAAGGGAGCAACAACACACGACTGGGGTTTGCTCTAGTCCAATCCCTTAAAGTTTTGTGTCATCAAATCCCTTCAAGCCTTGTCCTCTCCTAATCCCTTCAAGATTAACCTCATGCCTAGAGTCATATCCTTATAAAGGAATCCATGTCACATCCCACGGGATACTTGCGTATTTGTTTGGGTCCACACTTTCCATGAAGAATCAAGAGAAGACATATTTTTTTCGTAACTAAGGGTAAAAACGTATAAGCACGCCATGGACGCGTTTTGGCTCCAGGGGATCAAATTCATGACCTATTAAAATCTAAGGAAGGTTAATAAGGCCATAAAACTCCAACAGGTCGTTTCCTAAGAGTCTCAATATAAACGTAACAAGGACTCCTTTCGAAAACAGACATCCGCACATTCTAGCGCAAAGACTTGAAAACTGATGACAATTCATAAGGAATTTCATGGTACTTCCTGAAGAAAATATATTCCCCTATGTCTTCCCAAGAACATGCAAAAAGGGAGCCTCAATCAGACAAACGAGCTAGGAGATGTGGTCTCAACACCGAAGTAAGTGCAATCTGAAAAACTCCTGAAATTTTTATACGAGATTTCTGAAGTCAAAAGTATACATGGATTTGATTGACCAAACGAACTCGGAATCAAGTGATTCCTTTTTCATTAGAAATCCTATCCTCTCTTCTTTCAATTTTTGGGCCGGGGACTCAAATCAGAGTCCGTATGAATATTTTACATCCATTCTCCCAAAGTTTTTCAAATCTGAAGTTTTATGACAAACACCTAAACAAGAGAATCCTTGACAAATACAACTACTCCTGATCATTCGATGGTCGAAGAAGTATGCATCAGATATGATTAAAGAGAGATAAAGTTCAAGACTTACCGAGGATGCCTCAATGAAGAACGAACGATGGGTATGTACATCAACAAACTCAAGACCATTAACTATTAGCTTCTACATCATCAATTTGAAGATTAATATCATTTTGAAAGACGAACAAAGCTATCATCTAAGAAAGAGGAATATGTTCAACACATTCATGCCACAATTATAATTTAGGGATCAAGAATTAAATCTAAATTCAAACATTAAGTATACTAAAACGGTTTCCTGCAATACAAGTTATACTTTGAACAGGAAAAAGAATTCAGCTCAAACAAGGAATTCCAGTGCAAATAGAATTCGTGGGGTAGGGTGGAACGGTTTCTAAACCTAGCACATGTCAAATCAAAAGGGAATCTCTCAAATCAAAAGGAAAGGGAATTAGAGCTAAAGAGGAAATTAAAGGAATTTGGCTCAAATAAGGAAACATAGGCTTTCCCTTCTTCCAAAATCTCTCTGAACGTGGCAAAGCCTCTCCCATGCGTATGAATGCTCTCCTAGGAAAGTTGGATGTCACTTATTCTCTCGTAATTTTTTTGGAGGGGCCAAAGTCGAAGAGAACTAGGGTTTTGACGAAAATAGCCATAATTTCAAGAGTTTGACGAAAAGAGGGATTTCTCCTAAAAGTGAGGGAGCTGAGCCTCTTCCCATTCATTTGGATGGTCCTATACACCTCTATCAACCCTTTTTTTATCTCGTCACTCATCAATAGAAACGAGCTCATAAGGGATTTTGACCAAAATACCCTTATTTCACAATTTTGAGTATTTATCAAAAGAAGGAGAACCTAACGCACCAGGGACCGACCAAGTGCTCTTATAATCATCTCAACGGCCTCATAGACATAAATATTAAGTTATCTAGGTGTACAAAGAAGAACGATATTGAAACAAAACCTAGAAAAACAGAATTTCAGATAAAATAAAGGGAATTTTGCTCAAATAGGAAAGTCAAAATTCATAATTTCAAAAAGCAGTTCCAGACACATGCCTCTTTACCTATATCAAGCCGTGACCATGCCTAGGGAATCTCGTGGTCGCTCTCATGACAAATAAAATCAATCTCATATTGGTTTTTGATGAAAATACCCTTAAGTTTCAAAAGTAGGTATTTTCTCTAAAAAAGAAGTGTCTGATTGGTACAAGGAATTAAACATGCTCTCATCACACAAGGTGCCGACTCTAAAAGATAGATGCACACCTTCCAAGCCTCTTCAAGCCTCTCCAGTGTGTCTGAAGGAGTCAGACGTGAACAAAAGATAAATAGGGTGCAACACAAGCCTGAATTCAGAATTTACAGGGGATTTAGACTCCGTAACTTAAAAAGTAAGTGCCTATTTATTATCATAGCATTCCTACAACCTCAAGGCCATACATAAGTCGGACAAATTTCTCTCTTCCCCAAAATACTCACCTGTACAAACTCGAAAGCTCAAGGATGCACAAAGAGAGGAAATTAGGGTCTTGTCCAAGTAAATCTAATATTTGCAAGGCTATATTCCCATTCCAATGATGCCTACCAACGCAAACGCCCAGAAGGATTCCGAGTCCATAGTCAATTTCTAGTTCAGAGTCAGAACAAACAAAGACTAAGCATTAATTCGGGGATTCTGCAAGTCCAAAAGAACAAGTGGATTGTAACTTTGCATCGTCACCATCTATATACTCATCATAAAACAATCAAGGTTCTACTATGAGTAGGAGACTTAATGTAGATGGTGAAATTTGGATAAGGTGCAAAGGTGTCATTTCAAGACCATGGGACAAAACTCAACTCTCATGGGAGAGATTAAGCCCTTGGTCCTCAAGGCACTCGTAGACATGATTTCTAGTATACGTCCCCGCGAGACACTGTTGGCCATGATGTCATGATTCCCAGCGCACAACCTCGACGAGATACTGCTAGTCACGTAGGTTCTGTAGAGCGTAAAATGTCCCCGGTAGACTTATGAACCAGAACAACCACAATTCCAGCATGTCTTTGCGAGACACAGCTTATTGGGATGCCATGATTCCTAATATACATCCTCGATGAGATACTGATTGTCATGTAGGCTCTGTAGATGCGTAAAAACGTCCCCTGCGGACTTATGACCCAGAGCGGAGAAATACGTGTCTCCTGTAAGCACGACTCACCCTATTTGAGATCAAGGACTGATTCATAGTACATCATCGCGAGATACACTAGTCATGTCCACTCTAGGATCTGACTCGACTTACTGCGGCTTTCGAATAATTCCTATGACATCCCCGTGAGATACGCTGGTTATTCTGCCTATGGGCCCTTTCGACAGACTCCTAGAAAATCCTTCCGAGATACACTGGTCATATCATCCCCACAATACGGACACAATTTGCTCCTAGCACATCTCTACAAGATACGCTGGTGGTCAAAGACAAGTGAGCCGAAGTCTCGCAGAGACATTATCATGCGTGCAAGCCTTCTTTTCTCTTCCAAACATGTTCCACCTGACTTCAGAGATATTCCATTGCGTTGGCCAAGTCTCGAACAGACTTTATCGCGTCAGCCAACTATCAGACAGCTCTAGACACGTCGTCCAAATCTCAGACGTCCCTAGACGGGTCGGCCAAATCTCATACAGCTCCAGAAGCGTCGGGCAAATCTCAGACAGCCCCAGCTGCGTCGGTCAAATCTTAGATGGCCTCATCCGAGATGAGCCATCTTTCCTGAAAAGTCTTATACAAGTAAAATACTTAGGCACAAGCCTCGTCTAGGGCTCAGGCCTCTTTCTCAGCGTCTCAAACACACTCACGGCTAGTAAATTGGGTCTGAAATGTACAAGTCTATCCAAAAACGTGGACAACTTCTCTTGAGCTCCACATGATCAACAAAGAAACCCATAAGCAATAATACGGTCTCCATGCGACATATGTGACCTGCCATGGAGAGAGGGAGATCAACCTCAGCTCTCACATTTTACACACGATTTCTAAGGTATTCCATGTCTTTTCACATGACTCATCCTAGTCATTCTCACAAATCAGATAATATCTCTCTATATTAGACAACTCTGCTAAAGAGAATATTTCTCTCTCTCAACATATCATCACAAAGGCTGACTCATCTTCACACAAATGAGGGGGATTTCAATTAGGGTTTTGGTCTAGCGGTCTATGGTACATCTGAGAAATACCCGTCCTATTTCTCACACGTGTGAGAAGAGAGTAATGGTTGTGGGATAATTGATGTGTTTTGTAGTTGTAGTGGTAAAAAGATTCGAACTCTAAGACTTGTGAAGGATTTTTTAGACTCAAATTAAACTCAACAATTAAATAAAGTTGTATCAAAAATATAAAGAAAACACCGAGACTCTGGATTCCACCATTAACCAATTAAGTGATATAATCTAATCAATATTCATGCAACTCTTTACGTTTAAAGTGATTCTAATATTTTGCAAAAGTAGATTTTGGAATAACAAGTGTATTTCGAAAGCATAAAATATTAAAAACATAAGTCTAAGCATAATCTATCAAGAGAAATCATAATTGTTTAAGAAAAATCATTCAATCAATTCTCAATCAAAGCAAATAATCATATAAGAAATTGCAAAAATAATTAAAATAGAATTATACCACTTTTCATGGAACAATGGCTTCCTCCATCGCCTCGGCTAAGGGGTTTAGCTCCTCATATTAATCACTTGCTCAAAGTACATATTTATAGCTCAAAAGTTGATTAAAAGAGTAAAAGAATACACTGTAGTCGCTGATAGTCTAAAACAGAAGACTGAATCGTTGCTGAAGGGTTTCGGTCACTGCAGACAGGAACGATAGGCGTTTATTGTCACTGAAATAAGTCTGCTCCTGTGACTATTGCTTGTGCGTCTTATGTTCTTCGTTCCTTCTTCGCAGCAGCAGAAAACAATTTCGTCTCTGATTTTCTGGCTTTTTCTAAGGCTCTAAACTTCCCCCAAAGTGTTCATAACTCTTCCTTGGCCTCCCTAGAGCTTATATATCCCTCACAGGTCGGTTTAAACTCGATCAAAATCTCTTTTTTTCTTCCCAAAAATAAACTTTCCTTTTCTGCCAAGTTTTGAAGATTCTATCATGTTTTATCACTTCACCTCCTTCCTGAATTATCCAAACTATCCTCTTATTCTTCGACTAACAAATCCTTGCGATATATAACACGTAACTTCCATGTATAACTCGAAAACTTGCCTGTTTCCATTTATAGTTTTTTTCTTCCCTGTTTTATCAAAACCCGATCATCTAGCCCATTCTAATCGATACAAACAGATGTACCAACCCTGTTTACTCCATTCAAGTCCATCCCAACTTAGTTTGGCGATTGAATCTCCTCCAATCGGTTCCAAAAATCCAACTCTAAATATCAACACGTCTGCGCAGCGAAGAACTTTTTTTTTCCGCCAAAAATGAATTTCAAACGAAGGGGATGACCTCCCCTTATCCAGACCAGGGGTGCGAATAGCAAATGGTCACCCCTTAGTAATTTGGGTGCCCCTTAGTAATTTTCTCTCATGAGCGCAAAAACCACTTTTCGAGTCAAATTCGCCGCAAAAGCCCATTTTTCCAAAAACACCTACAAGGGATAAAATACCAAAATTAGTACAAAAATGGGTACTAACACTATACATAAAAGAGATAAAAATAGACACATAAATGCGTCTATCAATAATGAGATAAACTCAACCTAGTTTATCTCTATCTATTCCTGAAGAGACGGAGAAGTGCTCCGCACGACAAGCAATCCCATCTTTCACCGACCCGAGATTAGAGAATTCAGCTAGAAATAGGTCCTCTATTTCTCCAAGCTAACACACAAATTTTCTCATAAACTCTCAGAGTAATTCTTCTTCAAACCCTAGAATTCTTTGATCTCTCTCTTCATCTGCTTCCGTCCCTAAGACCATCCCTAACCTCTCCTGTGACTTAAACATCCTTTGAACGACCACTGTGCGTGGTTTAGGCAAATACTGTTCGTGTTCAATCTCCCATAACTCACTTTCAGAAACCCTAGAATCCAATATCAGTCTCTCACCTATTTTAGGTAACTACAACTACTAATTTTGGTCATGCTCTGGCTCTTTCAAAACTACCCGATCATCTATAAGGATTCAAGCAAAGCTAGAAAATATGTCTTTAGAGATCCATGTTGTATCCACAATAATTTTATGATTCCGCAAGTCTGGTTGTTTTCAAGTATCTTCATGAGTTGTGTTTTTGTAGCATAAATACTACTGCTGATTTGTCTAGGACCAGTACCGAATATGTCTTTGTATGGCTAATGTGGTTTGTAAATCCAATCTATTTTTTTACTGAAAAACTCTTACACAACTTTCAATCCAAGTAAACCACATCTTAGTTAAATCAGTTTTTATACGGATAGAGTCAAGATGGACAAGGTTGGGGGTTAGCATCCGTATAAATTTTGTAAATTGACAATGGGAAAAAATGTGTCCGCTATCTCATTTCCTTCACAACCAATAGAACAAGAGGGAAAATGTGTTTGACAATATCATAGAGTCTAGAGTTAGTGGAGAGGGTATTTCGAAGATATTTCTAGAAGATATTTTTTTTATTCTTTGTGATATTTCTAATTTTCATATGCTTTTCTAGATACTATCTTGCATATTCAGATATATTTATTCTAATCTTGAGGAATTTAACTTATCACACATGGATTTGATTGTGAAGTTCTCAGAGATAGTATGAAGCCGTTTGAGTTTATCCTGCTTTACATTGTTAGCTGCACTTGTAAACAATTTGATCGTAGCAATTTTCTTAATAATAAGTACAAGAAACATTGTATTTATAAGAGAGAGAAAAATATGCATTAGGTTGGCTAGATCTATTATATCAGCAACAGGAGTTAGATTGTTATTTAAGGCATTGCAAAACTATGACCAATATCATTCCATATATTAATATATTTTCAATCACCCATTTCTCAGATGCTATTTTCGTCCACTAGTTTAGTTCTTTAGTTATACATTTCCAAATCCAAGAGCCCACAAGAGAAATTTTTACTGTTAAGGCAGATTTCTTGTTGAAGTATTTAGATTTCAGCAAGGAGGCCCATAAAGAGTTTGGTTCATTTATCAGCTAGCACTTTCAGTTCTAGTAGCATTTACTTTACGAAGCACCGTATCATTCAAATACAAAATAAAGCGTTCCTCATGCTTAGAGTTCAAAATTAAAACAAAAAAAATTAACAAGATACTGTTTATGCGTCCAAAGCAGGAGAAAAATCTGGATGGTTCACAAACGGGAGCATGTTTTTACGGAGCTTAGCGCAGCTTTCGTACTTGCTCATCCAAATTCCATCCAAGAGACTAACAGTTTGAAGAACATCAAGTTTGCTAGAGGAATAAGTCAACCTGACTTCTAAGCAATCCGTTATGAGCCTCAGAGATTGAGCGGACAAAATAATCTGACGGACACAGAGGAAAACGAATACATCAACAAACAATTCTCCAAAACCAGGAGCATACACATCACGATTACGAGGACGACCACGGGTGTTCCGACGAGAAACATCAGGAAAGCCGTGCTAAACCTAAACAAAAAATTAACCGATAATGACAAGCCAGAGTGAACAAGACAAAAAAGAGAAAGAAAAAAAATAACAAGGAAGAAAAGAAAAAGTTACCTCCTAACGCGACCTTCAACAACACATGGGAGAAGCAATAATACCAGAAGGAATCAGAACAGTCAGAGCAACGAAAACCCACTTAGTAGAAATCAGAAACATGCAACCAGAACCACGAACCTGCTCCAATGTTAATAAAATACTTGAAGGAACATACAACACATAATTGTACGCCCATAATCGAACAAGACGAAGATATTCAACAATCAAACCTTGTTGAGGAAGAACACTATCAAGCACAGTCGCATCAGGAGATAAACCCTAAAGCCAAGGGATATGAGCAATGAAAATCTGCTTCCGACAATCCGATTCACCACTATCCTTTGCTAGGAATGCCTATAGCGATCTGCGGAATATAACATAGCAAGAACTGAACTTGACCAGAGAGAAAACACCAATATGCAAAGGTACCATCTGGGGATTACCAACCATCTCCCTGGGATAATCAATCCACCGTCTATGTTGTTTTCCCATATACTAACGAAGAAGGATCCGGAAGTTACAGCGATACTGAAAATGAGCTCTTTGCTGGGAAGAGTACCGAGAAAAGAAAAAAAACACAAACAGATCTACAATGTTATACGCAAAAGAGGCATTCCGGACTCAACGTGCGAAAATACCACCAACCAAAATTGGCAGAAAGGAAAGGCAAGCACTTGAGGATCCAAAGTGTTTGAATAGAGATACTCAAAAAAGAAGCAGACGACGTAGTACGGGTCCACCTGCGGATATCTGGTGAGTGTCGTAAGTGCAACAAATTACTTTAGATATTTCACCATAATACCAACGAGTAATATGGTGGTAAGGATCGTTCCCACGAGGAGATGTGTAATTGTTATTTGTTTTCAACATCTTATGTAACCAAAAGGGGGTTTGTGAGCACTAATAAAGTAAAAAAAAAAGTAAAAATTGAGATCAAGCTGAGAAAATATTGGTTAAGAATTTCATCTTCCATCACCAAACATGTTCATCAATTGATTAAAGTCAACGTTCAATCCTTCTCATACCAATAACTCTAGATCATCCCATTATGGGCTCATTTCAACAAAATTCCTTGTATCATCAAGAGCGTAAGAGGCACTACTTGAATCCTTCTTGCTAAATAACCTAGCGCAAGATCCAGTTTAACCTTGTAAGAGCATTGATTTTCGTGAATTAAGGTTATTCTAAGCAATCTAGTGCAAGAGACACAAAGATGTAAATTAGGTTAAGCTTCTACACTTAATCGCATGGAAACATCTCATCGTTAAAAACTATGCTATGTTACTATTGAAGTCCATGGTCCTAACTAACCTCGAAAACTGGCTTGCAAGGTTAGGGTTCCCCAAGGCTTATAAACCGCATGGACTTAGACTTCCCATACTATGTGGGACTAATAATCCCAACACGCCCCCTCACGTGTAGCCTCGTTGGGTCTAATACGTGGACAACAATAAATCGGGTGACGCGGAGTAGAGATGCGGTCAAATGACTCACACAAATAATATAACCCTCCTTAATACCATATTGAAGTCCATGGACCTATCTAACCTCGAAACCGGCTTGCAAGTTTAGGGTTGCCCAACGCTTATAAATCGCAGGATCTTAGACTTCCCATACTATATGAAACTAATAATCTCAACAATACTTGTGTTTAGAGTTCTTGGACAATTTCTGATCTCAAACCCTAGTATATGCTTTAGATATGAACACATGATCATTCAATTTGCATCTTAAACAAGAAAGTCTTTAATCACACATGATGATATTAACACTAGAACATAAGCGATAAAAAAGGTCATTAAAACTAAAACTAACCAGCCAAATTGATTCACATGTTTATAAATTCTAATTACATCCCTAGTCAATAGGAAAATTAGTTATTCTTGAATTTACTAAAACCCACGGAAAATATACAAAAGAAGAAGAATAGTTTCCTTATAAGAGGAAATCGTAGCTTTAAGATGTAGAAGATGTGATATGAGAGGTAGAAGGTGCTCCCATGGTATAATATATCTTGTTTAATCCTTAAATGTTTTCTTTGATAGCCTTCAATGCTTGACCCTCAAGTATCTTTCCTTTCTAGGGTTTAGAATCCTATTAGAACTAAGTTTTCATTGGTTTAGAAGTCCAAACGCAAGCTAAATACCTTGTCTACGACTAGGTTTTTATCCCATGACTAACCACGAGTAAATATGAGTTTTTGGGTGATTTTTCAGGGTCACTTACAGCTAGTTTGAGTAGGCAAAACCTGGACATAAGTGACTAAGAGTTTCGTTTCTTCTTTCACCATTTTGCTCATAACTTATTCGTCCGACGTCCGATTGACCTTTTTTTTTGCGTGGGCTTCGTCTCTTCATCATCCAAAATAGGGAAGTTCTAAATCTTTATATTTATTTATTTAAATTTAACTTTAGGTCGAATGCCCTAGACCTAGCCGTAAGTGAGTCTAGAATTTAGTATTGAATCTCCAACTTGTCTACGAATAGGGTTCTTTGGAATTCCTAGCCGTAAGTAATCATGAAACTTGTCAGAAACTATTATTTTCATGTTTGTACAGTAAAATATGTTTACCTCAAACACGAATCTGATGATGATTAAGTTGTTGATCGAACTGCGACCTTTCTCTCCACAAGAACAGTTGGCCGGGGCGGGGGGGGGGGGTACCTGCGAAAAACCTCTGACGCTGAAGTTAGCTAGAGTTTTCCATAGGAGATTGTATAGAGAAGATTGCGTACCTTTTAGGATTGTGAACCCATGTACCTTTTAGGATTGCGTACCTTTATGTTTTCGTTTAGGTTGTAACCCTAATTTCGCGATAAGCATAACCTATATTAACTTGCACTACAAGTCATCTGGAAAGTTCCAGATCCTCCTCTAAGCGACTTGGTCAACAAGTACTCTGGATACTTCCTGAACATTCCCCTAGTCTTTATGGAATTAGCTAATAAAAGGGGTACAAGTGACCAATCCCAAGAAATGGGTGTAATTATCTAAGGCAGCCGACAAAGTGGGGCGGAAAAGTCCTCAAGCCAAATGAAATGGGGTTGAAACATCCAGCGAGACAATGGCTCGGATCAGCTGGCGGCTTGGCTTGGATGGGGTGTGAATAACCTTCAGTGGAATATAGTTGGGGCAAAAATAACCGATAGCGGATAAAAACTGTTTGGCCGCGACACACAGAAACGAAACTAACTACAGCCAGACAGAGTTTGGTCCGATCGCCGGACATGTCCACCGGGCTTGGACGAAAAGTGGTGGTCGTCGCCGAAGTAGAAGACCGGCGCTGGAGAAAATGACCTGATGATGAAGTCGTGCTTGCATCATATTGCTGGTGTCATTCGTTGACGTCATCCGCTGGAGGTACTCTATGACATCATGCTGACGTACAAGACGACACAACTAACAATGTTATGACGGTATTACTACCTGGTTGGCTGATTTGCTGCTGCATTAATGGCCGATGGCGTTATAACAACTGATGTCACCGCACGATTGACCGTTGACTGTGCATTTTTCTGTTGAATTGGCAACATCTGATTGGAGGTCTCTGCTGACGTGGCGGTGCTGATATGGACTTTCCATGCATTGATTTAGCCGGTCCATTGTGCCTCCCTCTGTTTCTGAGTTTATGCACATGGGCTTGCGTGTATAGCGCATGTAAGGCCCAATTGAGCCCATGCTTAGTGCAAAATATTAGGGTACAAAGTAGGGGTGAGCAAAAAGTCCGGAACCGCGGATTTCACCCATATCCGTCCGCAAAATTGCGGGTGAAACCCAATCCGCAAGATATATGGGTCGGACACGGGTGGGATTCTCAAATCCGCATTTTTAGCGGTTTGGTTGCGGTTGGACTTTGAAATCCGCGGATTCACCCGCACCGCTGTAACAGATGCTTCACACCTAACATTCATGTATTTTCTCATATTCACCCACTCTAGAAACAGATGCAGTGATCCTTGCTACTGGTTATAAAGGTGATGAAAACCTCCAAAGGATCTTCAAATCGCCCACATTTCAAAATTACATTATGGGTTCGTCAAACTCCACAGTTCCGCTATACATGTATGACTCATAATGATCGCAAATAGATGCTACACTGGTTGGTTGTTAATATTCGTATGATATATAAGGTGTTTCATCGTCACCATACCCATATTGGAAATCGTCATGTGAAGTACATGACCTAGTATTAGCAGTAACCTCTTCCCCATGCCAAATCCAATTTTTATAGTTCCGATTGATTCAGCTGACATCACCGCCAGAGAACCAGTGTTCATGTATTCCCTATATGGACATAATATCTCAATTTCATCATCTATCTCATCTGTATCCATACTATCACGAATATGATCGATGGCATATGATATCTCAAGAATTTCTCAACACCTTGTTCGTATTCTGGAGCCAACCTATGTTTATCCATCCATGACACAAAAAAATCAAAGTGATTAACTTTTAGTTTTTTTTCTTTTTCTTTTTGACTAAATCCGCGGTTAATCCGCATCCGGCCCGTATCACCCGCTGATCCGCGGATGTCAAATTCGCGGGTGATTGGACCGGACACGGTTGGATTTTCCAAATCCGCAACGTTTGACGGATTGGACGCAGGTGACCCCTAATCCGCATCCGTTCGTCCGTTACACACCCCCAGTACAAATTACAAACATACTTATTTTATGCCCGAAGAAAGTCCTTTCTTCTTCTTTGGTTGAATTAACATCAAAACCCCTAAAGAATTTAAAATATGCGAAACCAGTGTAATGACATGAAAGCAATAAATTAGAGTGTCAAACTAGAGAAAATATTGTATCTATAAATATACACTATAGAGCATCTAGAGGATCAACTTTATTACCAGTATTCTCAAGACCAGTCGTGGGAACAAAGTTTACATCATCATTCACCTCGTGAGTTGGATGATCGTCATCAGATACTGTGAAACCATTGACAACGCCCAAATGAGTCTTCTTAGAAGATTAATAATATGATGGACAACCACCATCACCATTAGCGAAGAGACGAACGGAAACATAGGCTTAATTCACTACAATACCGGAGCCGGAGCCCATAACCGTAGAAGGAAAACCCATGCACAACTCACTAATCGTGATATCGGCCTCAATATATCCGTCAAAAACATGACCCACCAAATCAACCAACAAAAAAGATTGAGCTCTGATGAAAGCAATGGTAGACTCAGTAACCTCAGCCAAAAAAAAAAAAAAAAACGAAGAATCATTAAAAGGATAAGATTCTTCAGCTTCTAAAAAACTGGAGAAAGATGGAGGAAAAGAAGAAATGCGAGCCTCTAAATAGCCTCCAAGCGATTGTGCCATCTTAAGAAGACTCTCAGAAGAAATGGTATCCTTTGTATAAGTATCATTCAAAGAAACAGAATTCCATAAGGAATAGGTGAAGCTATCGAAAGAAAAAAAGAAAGAAATAAGAGACACAAAGACAGAAAGACAGAAATGGAAACTTATACCAGAACAAAAAGTAAAGACGCGACTGTTCAATTCCAGAAAGAGGTGAATTTTCCTAATAAAAAAACTAGATGCTAAGCAATGTTGGGCAGAAGCTTAGTATTCTTACTCCAAATGACCTTTTTGGGTAATGAAAAACATGCAGAATGTAGATACCATATTCCATACGCTCACTTAAGCCCCGAGATCATTGATGAGGTATTCTCTTAAACCTATAAATGTGTAATTTGGACTCAAAGTTAAGGACTCCAACTTGAAGTAACTATCAATGAAGTGCAAGTTCTTTCTCTAGTATCTATTTACTTATGTTTTAGATTAGCAGTGAGTTTATCTCTACTTACGTATGGTGGTTAGATTTTAAGCAACAACATGGTTGACTTGGAGTTTAAAGTTTATTCTGAAAACAGTTTTTGCACCTATCTTTCCATATATGCCAACATGTGATTCTACAATTGGATAATTTGTACTTAGCCTTGGGACTCAAAATAATTTTGATATGCTTACTTTTGATCTGGGTTTGAATAATCATGTGGATAATGGTTTTGTTGACAATGAAGGCGGAATGATGAAAGATTTCGTCGTTGAATCTGATGGTAGTATAGGTTCTAAAAAATGGGGTGACTATGATGCTGATATCCTTGCCAAAAGAGAAGCAAATCGTGCCAATATTTTGGCAAAAGTAACGCCTATCTGGAGTGCAGTTCCGTCCATGATAAGGATTTAGAAACTGATAAGGAGCTGGACTTGGAAATAAGGTTATAAAGGGAGTTTCTCCCAGGCCTTTGAAGAAACAACAGAGTGGGATTGGTATATGAAGTATTAACGATAGTACTTCCCTGTTATCTAAAGTAGAGCTCGAAGAGGTTGCTAATTACGATCAATGAAGTTCTTTCTAAATTCATTAGTGACCCAGCATATAGAAAGGAGAGTATTTAAAAAAAAAAAAAAAAACACAAATGGATAGAACTACCAAAAGGAAAACTCAATCTCCTATTAAGCTAGTTCTTGGCACAATGTTTTTGAGGAAGATGAATATGATGGGATGTATGAAGAATATGAAGAGTATGAGGATGAAGAAAGTGAAGTTTATGAAGGTTTTGAGGATATGGATATTGTGGCTACCATTTTTTCCAAAATTAAACCTTATAAAATTAGTAACCATAGACGAATATTGAGGAATTGGTACTGGGCGTAGGTAGCTATTTCTCTTACTTTTCTTTTAGTGATGATGATGTTTATTTTGGGTTTAAGTCTTTGGCTTAGTACTTAGGGGCCATTTTGGCTTTTATTTAAGTTATTTATGTTACCTCTTTGATTTATAGGGGTGGACTTCTAATTAAGTTTTTTGCTTTAATAAACTATTAGACTTAAAAAAAAAACTTAGCCTAGTGTTAGATCGTGGATTTTTGACAAAGGAGAAAATCCTAAAATCACTTCTACCGAGTTGTAGAACATCGGGAATCTATATGTCTTTGACCCAGCATCAAGAGTATGAAATTCACATTTCATATTCCGCAAGAGAACTGAACTAAGACTCTCGCTACAAGCATCTCCGAGTGATCATGTAACCTCTTCAATCGCAAATATATACGACAATAATAAAGTCTCACCTAGCTGAGCTTTCAATATTCTATATATTTTACATTTACTGAACAACTCAGTATTTTGAATCTGTATTCAAAACTCATTTTGGTGAGACTTTAAAACACTACCGGTGCTTGTGGCAACACTTCTCAGATGTTTCATAATTATACAGAATATTCATACAAAACTGGTATGATGCTTCTGCCACCCTGTACCTCGTTACCGAATCAATATAATGCTTCTAGATAGATTGCCTACTAGTATAAAACGACTCATTAATAAATTCTAATGACATATTCACCAATTGAATTCTTACAAAATATTCTATTTTCACCAAAATATATCACTACTTTAGTTTATAGCTTTTCTAAGCAGAATTCTATAAAGTAATGGTGACTATTTGCCTTTCTGACATATGGGCCACCACCGATTAGCCTCGAGAAAATGACATGGGTGTACATAGAAATAATTCTTTAAAGATCATAATATGGTCAAAGAGGAAATTGAAAAAGCAGGGGTCTAACAACCACACCCAATATTTCGTTTAGGCAATATGTATGGACAAACTCCAATATAATTCCAAGAGAGTCAACTAGACAGTCAGACTCAATCAATAAGAATATATCCAAGAGTTGTATCTCTGTTCCACAATGTGTTAGAGCATAGCTCGGTTGAACCCACCAAGCGTTGGTATGTCAAGTTTGGTTGTCATATTTTAGTGAATCAAAACTCATTTAAAGAGTCGCTTGATTATGTACTAGAGTCAACTTCGTATAGGTTAGCTAGAAAGTTACTAGGATATGAGACTTACTAGTATTACGTGAAGACTTGAAGAATGTGAAGAAGTAAAAAACTACAACGACGACATCATCCTTCCACTTGAGGTTAGTAATATTTGACTTGAACAGTTTCATTCCTAACGTATCTTTCAAGTCGTGCATATTGAAAACATAACTGCGAAGCTGTGAATGATTATACTCTAGTTAGACATAGTATTAAGGAATTACAATGCGAAATATAACGTCTATCTTTTGAACTTCGTATATAAGACATCGACATAATCGTATGAATGCTATTGTGATTATGTATGGGTATGGGTGAAGATTTCGTCCTAGGAAACAATGTTTTACATTCGTTTAAAGGAAGTACATTCATAAACTTATTTTGTGAATCGAAAGGGAAATCGCTAGGCTTATTGGTATTATTATTCATTGCAAATCTTGGGATTACCAATATGTGTGTTTAGTATAACCGCTCATAAATTGTTTATGTATCTTGATAAAACTATTCACAATGCCTGACTTTTGTATTGGTATGACTTTTATTAGTGAAATGGATCTTAAGTAATCACCTGAGATGGTATGATCGATTTATTGTAATTGGTGTGACCAACTCTAGACATTGGGGAACCGATCCTAGTAAGAGGTGCAACCGATCACAAGAGGGAATCGATCCTTGTAAAAGGTACAACAAGTTTTTAGTAATTGGGGAACCGATCCTATGACTTGTACAACCTAATACAAGTTTATACCATAAATATGTGGTAACCGATCCTAGTACCTAGTGAACCAACTTTTGGTAACTAGAGTGACTAATCTTCATACCCATATGAAGGTAGAACCGAAACTTGTTTTGGTAGAACCGTGGAACTCATGATTGGTGATCTGATAGGATTTAATCAATCACATAGTTCTTGGAAGTCAGATGAACTAATTCTAAACTTGTTTGGAAGTGTGGCAAATCGGTTCCAAGATTGTAAATGAAAATGCGGGGGTACAACAACCACACCCAACAATTCGTTTGGCAATCTGAGAGGACTTACTCCAATACACTTTCGAGAGAATCAACTAGACAGTCAGACTCAATATAGAATAAAGTATATCAAAGAGCTTAATATCTCTAACTCTTAATTCAATCCGCAATCAGCAAATAGAAATCTGCGAGCCCGATTGAATATAAGAGGAGTTACTTGAACGGTACCAAAGACCAATGTTCAAGTGTCAAACAATGTAAATCACCAACCAAAGGTAGGATATTCTAATTGATTGATCTTAACGCACAACCTGTGATATTTCAATTATATAACAAAATATAATGCGGAAAAGAAATAACACAGACACCATAATTTTGTTAACGAGGAAACCGCAAATGTAGAAAAACCCCGGGACCTAGTCCAGATTGAACACCACACTGTATTAAGCCGCTACAGACACTAGCCTACTACCAATTAACTTCGGACTGGACTGTAGTTGAACCCTAATCAATCTCACACTGATTCAAGGTACAGTTGCGCTCCTTACGTCTCTGATCCCAGCAGGATACTATGCACTTGATTCCCTTAGCTGATCTCACCCACAACTAAGAGTTACTACGACCCAAAGTCGAAGACTTGATAAAGAAATCTGTCTCACACAGAAAAGTCTATAGAAATAGATAAATCTGTCTCCCACAGATAAACTTACAAGTTTTGTTCCGTCTTTTGATAAAATCAAGGTGAACAGGAACCAATTGATAAACCGTACTTATATTCCCGAAGAACAACCTAGTATTATCAATCACCTCACAATAAACTCAATCGACTAGAGAAATAAGTTATTGTGGAATCCCAAACGATGAGACGAAGGTGTTTGTGACTACTTTTCTATCTTGCCTATCGGAGATATAAATCTCAAGCCAATCTTACGATTGCACTCAATCACGATAGAAACAGCAAGATCAGATCACGCAACTACAAAGAGAATGGTTGGGTCTGGCTTTACAATCCCAATGAAGTCTTCAAGTCGTTAACCTACAGGGTCTCGAGAAGAAACCTAAGGTTAAAGGAGAATCGACTCTAGTTATGCAACTAGTAACACACAGGATGTGTGGGGATTAGGTTTCCCAGTTGCTACAGTTCTCCCTTATATAGTTTTTCAAATCAGGGTTTGCAATCCAAGTTACCTTGGTAACAAAGCATTCAATAATCACCGTTAGATGAAAAATCTGATTCCACCAAGCTAATATCTTTCAACCGTTAGATCGAACTTAGCTTGTTACACACAAATGAAATGTACCCTCATTTAGGTTTATGTAACCGTACCCAAACGTGTACACCATGTTGGTTCACAAATAGTTAACCGAGGTTAGCCATATGATTACTCTCATATCAACCTTATTCATCTTAACCATAACTAGTTCAAATGACTCAAATGAAACTAGTTAAAGAGTTGTTCAATTGTTATATTCTCATAGATTTATACAAGAACACAATTGAAGCAAAATCGGTTTGATTTACTCGAATCAATACATGAACATTATATCCACGGTTTGCAAAGATTGCATTCCTTATTGATAAATGTTTAAGTTCATGTACACTACCGATTTTAGAAAGTAACCACTTAAGTACGCATACTTAAGTAACCGTTTTTGTGAATTTGGTTTTTTTCAAACTCAGCAGAAATTCACAGACGTGAACTTTCCGCCAGTATGCGTACGGGCACGCATACTTAGGTAACTAAATGAGTTGGTTTTGAAATCCAACATCAGCATAAATTAACGGATGTGAACTTCCGCCAGTATGAGTACGGGTACGCATACTTATCCATTCTCCTCCAACCATTTTGTATACACACAAGTATGCATACTTTAGGTTCCCGGTTTTGGACTTATACACAAATGTGCGAACACATAATATGCTTATATCCAAAGAAGGTTACAAGATTCTAAACTCTTTATTTCAATCATTGAAACATTCTTCTATAATGACAATAGCCGTTTTTACACACTATTAGCATCAAAGCAATTTTCAAGATATTGAAATAGTCATTATCGAAACATTCCAAGTCTTACACCAAATGATTGTATCACACAAACCATGTAAGATGTTACTCAGCAATTTTCTCATGATATAAGATGAACTTGGTCGAAGCGAAAGCTTACCAACACATATTTCGAGAAATATGTAAGCGAGATATACTCAGCTCGAAATCTCAAATATGTATATAGAAAACTATATCGTAATACGACTTATGTCTCAATTTAGGAGATATAGAAGAAATAGACTTTCCAAGTGATAGATGAGTTTAAGTCTCCACATACCTTTTGTCGATGAAGTTCCACAAGCTCCCCTTAGTAGTTCTTCGTCTTCAAGTGATAAACGCCGTGAAGTCTAAGCTCAACTACACTATCTATGTCCTAGTCCGAGACATCTATAAATAGGCTAGAAATCAAGACTTATAGTTTTGATCACTAACATTGACAAACATGCTTAAGATAGCAACGAAGGCGAGTTCGACCGAGCAATGGTCTAACAATCTCCCCCTTTGTCAATTTTAGTGATAAAACTATCAATACATATGGAATACAAAATAAATAAAAATTGTAGCTTCTCATCCACATGCTTGATCTCCTTGGCATCTTCAACATGACTCGAAATCTTCGACACTTCCAAGTACTCCAATGATTCCAAAGGATGTAAGTTTAGCACCATCGTTAGTTGAAGATCCGTAGCTATAACAATGAGAAAACAAATGCTCTCAATCATTGTTATACAGTGTCATAGTATTATTACACAACATCAAAGTTCAGTTGTATCACAACTTTGTCAATAACACTATGGTGATATGTATCACTCCCCCTTAGTCCATACTTCATCTCAACATGAAAACCACTCCCCCTTACATAATGATCCGTAAACCATATGTATTTGTAGTATGAACTACACATTAATTCTCCCCCTTTTGTCAATAAAATTGGTAAAGGTACGAAAATTAGTGGGATCCTAATAAAATTTCCACGGAGATGCTTCATAACCAAAGGTGTATTAACATACAAACAAATTTAGATGCCATCATAAAGCCGAAGCTAAATGCATTCATCAAGGAGTTTATAAAGATACAAGATAACCCCTATAATATTCCACAGCCGCACTCCCCACAAAGATATGGAAATTAAGCACAAGTTCAAAAGAACTCTCCCCCATAAAATGTCATTCCCGAAAGAACAACAAAGGCGACCTTACTTTCACAAGAAAAGAAGGATTTCTTTGGACAAACCAAATCACATGAAAACATGAATTTGAATCCAAAGTGTTCAATTGAATTATCCACAAGAGAACCAATGAACAATTCAATCGAAAAGCACAACTAAATTAATCACAAGAAAACCCATGATTAGTTTGATCGAAATACACAACTCAATTAACCACAAGAAAGTGATCAATTCAATTGGTCATGCTCATCATAATAAAACTTATGGAGCAACACATTATATGCACAAAAATATGGATCGGAGATTGACCAAATACTGCGGAATAGACAAGGATTCATTTTATTTTCCATCACTATTTGTACAATGACATATAATAGACTTAATCCTTGAAAACAAAAGTTTTATCCTTTCTTCCATCAAAAGAATGACAAAAAAGGCTTTAACTTTTGTAAAGTCAAAAGTTCATTCTATCTTTTATCAATACTTTCATACCGACATAATAGAGATAACTTTTGAACAAGTATGGGACAGTCAAGGTTCACGGACGTAAATAACATATCCCATAACAATTTGCAATATACCAAATCATAAAGATTAAAATTGCAAAAATCATCTTCCAAAATACTTAGAATTTAAACAAATAAATCTAAAAACATGAAGATGAAAATCGTTGGACATAGCTATGTGTACTCACAATAATGGCTATTCCAAACCCTAGTTATTCTTCTAAAAAACATGAAAAAGAAGATTTACTAGACAAAATAAAAAAAAAACTCTAAAAACAAAGAGCAATCACAAGCAATATTTAGAGTTCCGGTACGGAAGCTTCACTGGTTCCAAGACCTTCAAGCTTGTGACAGACAGAGTTAACAGAAGCTTTAGACACGGTATTGAGACGAACCTTAAGTCGTGTCTTCATTAGAGCAAGGTCGGTGTTGACCTTTATCAAATCAGCTCTTAACCCATCTAGCTCTTTTAGAGTGTTAACAAGCAACAACTTTGTATCATTAAACTTATCAATAAAGTTTTGAACAACTTCATTAGAAATCTCTTCATCATCCTCAAGATCTGACAAATCATTAGGAGATTGAGATGACGCGTCATCGATTTCCTCAAGAGTTCCTTTTTCCTTCTCCTCGAGTGAGAGACCAAAACCCTTATCAAGAAAACCTCTTAGAAAATAACAAGTTCCTGAAGGTGATGCCATTCTTGACAAAAAGTAGTGTGAATAATGCGTACTTTTCAAAAGATGGGTTTGGTATTTAAACGTTTTCACAGGAACCTTGAAGATAGGGTTTCCAGAGACGGTTTGTAAAAAGCCACAAGGATACCCGCACGAACACGAGCTTGACCCTTAAAAAAGCAACTCGAAAAGAGAAGTACTCAAAAACAATACAAAGATGATGTATGCCTATATGAAAAAAACTCACAGATTGTTGCTCAATAAAACATTGTATTCTTATAGAAGACCAATTTTTAGAGCAAGAGTGGCACTTTTGATTCTCAAAAACAATCACACAAAAATTGAAAAACAAATTTTTTGCTAAGACAGAATACAAATACTTATGCAAACATGTTTGTAACTGATAATCCGGCTAGAAGCGATAAGAAAATAGCCAGAGAATCAGGAAACACTTTGCCATTAAGTATACCTGATAAATATCTCACTCTGTCAGGATTTTTATTAAGAGTGAGGTTTCAACCTTGTGATTAATTAACACAAGTATGAGCCTTGAGCTCATTAAATGAACGTTATTATGGTTAAGCCTCTTTTTCCTGATCTTTGGAGGAAAACCATTATGATGTGAAAAGTTATCATAAAACTTACTATCATCAAAATATGGCACATAGTTATGATTCTTACCTGAAGAATTTTGGCTAGAGGGAATTGTCAACCTATTGATAATTTCTTTATATCCTTCAATTATCCCTTTTAGGTTGATTTCCTTTTTTCCATTGCTTCCTTATTCTGGTACTTTTCTCACATCATGAACGAAGTAATCTCCCTTCTTGAAAGAAGAATTTCCACGATTTCTTCTTCGTCGAAATGGTTTAGGAAGACTGCTATGTGTTTGAACATTTGAGGAACACATTGAACTGACTTTCCTGGTGGGGTACACAGGGTGAGTACTAAAACCGATTGGTTTAGACATACGAATGTCAGTTACACCTTTGAGAATTAAATCTAAGGTGTGTTGAAGTCGAATGATAGAATTGTCATTCAACCTGGAGTTCCTCTTTTGTTTACCAATCCCTTTCGAATCACAAAAGAGACACACTTTCTGATCACCTGAGTGATTAGTCGAAACATTTAACACCATTGTTGGGAGAATCCTTCCTTCCATGTGATGTGGAAATTCCTTGATTAGAAGAAGAACCAGGCACATCTTTTTCAACAAGAAGGCGTTTTGGGGTAAAAACTTATTCTGCTGGAAATGGTAAATTTGGGTGTGCGGTCGAGAAATGAATCTAAACCCTAAACAAATGCACTGCATGGGAGTACTTTAGATTCGAGAGATCAATCTGTACAATCCTGGCCTAAACAAAGAAATGGCCGTTCCAGTCTCGTTTCGGCCACAAAGTGAAGGAGAAGGGTTGATCTTAGGGAGGGAAGCGAAGAAGGTGTTGAGATCAAAATATTGAATTTTGAGGGTGTGGCTGTTTTATGACTTGTATAAGAATTTGGAACTGGCTTGTGGAATGTAAGCTATCAGCTCTTTTTGTGTTTTTCTGAATACTTGTGTTGTTGTTAACCAAAACTCTGTTGTTTGGTCGAAATAGGTAGAAACCTATTTATACAAGTCATAATTGAACGCACCCTGATCTCGTAGGAAGTGGGAGTAGATGAGTGATGGATAAGTGGGGTAATATGACGCTATTAGGTTAGTCTTGGTTGGTCACTTAAGACTTACCATAGGACGGTCAATTCCATGGCGAATTTGGACGGCTGAGATTGTAATTCATGAGAGAAGGTGGCAATTGATTATGGACACATTCCATTGGCACCTGGTGATGGCATAGTGGCGCCAGTGCCATGGTGGCACGATTGACACATGCCAGTGGCATAGTGGCGCGAATAGCGCCTGGCGTAGCCGCAGTCGTTATATCTTGGCATATTGGTGTTGAATCCAAATATGGCTTGGCAATATTGGCTCCAGTTGCCATATCAAACTTAATGCCCTAGGTATAATTATTTGGCATGGTTGGCGTAGTAACCTTACTTAAATTAGGGTTTGGCATGCCAAAACCCTAATTAGCGCATGTGGCATGTGGTCGTGGCACGGTGACATTCTTTGTGCAGATGGTGCAATGGTCGCGTCAAAGGAATTATTGCAAGGCCATAATGTGGGAACGACCACAGGCGTAAGGATAGCCATGGGTGGCCATAGCATGACGCAATTTTTAGGGTTACCTGGGTCCCACATGGCTCGTGACATGTTGTGGAGCCAAAGTGACGTAATTTGGGCCACGACTGGAAATTAGGGTTTCGACTAGTGCTGCTAAAGCAAAAGTCGTGCTTCTGTTTAGAATACCCTGATTGAAGTCTGTTATGGCGTTGGCCACGAACAGAAAGTGGGTTAGCACGTAGCTGCGCCATTTGTGGCACATTGGCATGTTACTACGGTGGAGTGACATGTTGGCATGCCGATTAGCACGTTGGCGTGGTGGCCGTTTGGCATGGTTTGGCCTTTTTATGCGCGTGGCGGGTTTAGAACGACCTGATTGGTCAATAGAAAAGGGGTCGGCAAAACATAGGGCGTGGCCACATCTCTAGTGCGCATGGCGCATTTAAATCGACCTGATTGGCCGATAGGAAAGAGGGCCGACAAGTAAGGTCCCGGCCACATCTCATGTGCATGTGGAGGATTTAGAGCGACCTGATTGGTCGATGAGAAAGAGGAGGGCCCGCAAGCAGCATGGGGGCATGGCAATCTACAGGTGGCGCCGTCTGGCCTATGGCACGGCCACACTTCCCTTTGTTGCTGCTCCTATTTTCCGCGGCTCCTCTTTTATTCCTTGTTTTATGATTTTGGGTAGGACTTTGCACCTACTAATCCATGGCGGATCAATTGCCTAGTTTTCCTAGGTTTAGTTTCGACCAGCAGGGTCTGATATACTGCGCAGAGCGCAAAAATTCTAATTTTCACAAATTAATTAGGTTGATATGGAATCTTGTGAATTATCACAAAATTGATTGGATTATGCGTGTTGACACAGAGTTATTTATTGCCAGAGAGCAGCATGCTTTCTGAGTACTTCTATGCCAACCTCAACCTTGATACTTCGGGAAATTTATGCTACTCAGCTGCGAGTGAACACTAATTGTCATGTCATATCAATATTAAGGGTTCAGCCGTGGAACACAGCACAAAAAGTATTCGGTAAGTCCTATATTAATGAATAATACAGGCAAGGTGTCGAAATTTACAGAATATCTGGGATTGTTGCTACATGCACCATTCTGGATAAATTTCATGTAAACATATTGAATTGCTCAATTAATGCACAAATGAAGAGGTTGTGTACTCATCACTTTCACATGGCTTTGTCTCTTTGCAGAATGACAGCATAATAAATGCAGGGTTTTATTATTTTTTCCCTGAACTAAAAACCACCATCAACATTAAGTCCCCTGCTTAGCGCGTAACAGTGACACTGTTGCGGGGTAAGCATTAGATGGTGACATACGAGAACAAACTGAAAAGGAGAGGCATGTGGGGATTACCATGAAATCTTGATCTACCTTTGGCTGCAAATACGAGCGGCTGATGATCTTTGTACTGGCGCGCTGCTAGCTTGGCCATGGAGCGTTGCAGGTTGAGCGGATGGCCTGTCCACGAAGTATTGCAGGTTGAGCGGCTGGTGTTCCTCGTGTTGGCGCGCTGCTAGCTTGGTCATGGAGTTTGGTGCCATGAAGCGTTGGCGCTGCGGGCCCAGCTGCCTTCTTCCGTGCATGGTCCAAAAGGAAAAAAACCCTCCTTTACTCGAATTCCAAAAGTGCTATGCGTATAAAAGGGCGTGCTAACTTCCTCCCCTTTTATTATTCGCCCGTCTGCTTCTTGTGTTCGTTTGCAGCAGCTCGATCATAGGCGTGCCAATCGTCAGCGGCAAGATAAGTTCATCTTGTCTTCGTATTTTAGCTGTGAGTGTAATATCCATGAGTAGTTGATCAAACTTGGACATTTAGCTCGGTGTGAATGACTTTCTTTGTTTAGCGGCGTCAACGGCAACAAAGCAATATCCTAAAGTTATAATCAGCAGCAAGGCGAGCCAAGAGAACTCAAGGTAGGTGCTCTTTTCTATTTTACGCATGTAGCCACTCAACAGTACCATCGATTTTCTCCAGAATGTGTAATAAGGTTCTGACTCCAGAAGAATGAGCATCTAACCTCTCCAATGGATTTCAAAATTTACCAAACTCCATTGCACTCCTTGGATGGATGGATGAAATATATGCTCGGTAATGATCACATCAGGGCTAATCTTGGAGAGTGTAGCTGCGTTGTTGATCTTGAATTTAATTTATTTGGTGTCTGGACTGCTGAGCCGGTCTCTGGAAGGCTTATTCTTTCCTTTCAGATTGCGATGATGATATGTTGTGGATGCTTGCATGGTCGAAATCTTCAAGAGCCATTGGGTGAAGTAGACAAGCTGAGAGGCGTTCTGTTGCCGACGTGCTGCTATCAAGTCTTCAAGAACTTAATTCCAAGCGACACCCTTCGAACCATCTTCTGTATTTCGGACTATTGTATCGAATGGGATGCGATGAGCAGTCCCCAGTTACACTTCTGTCTGGTTATAGATCCGATAACGTGGCCGGATATGTGAATATCTCCGTGGCGTGCTTTTCGGAGTCTTTGATGCACATGTACGGCTTCATGCTGAGAAATTCCTACGGCTCGTAAAGCTTCGACAGTGCCGATGTTGACATCAGAAATAACCTGGTTGAGGGAAGTGAAGGAATCCCATGCTGGTAGTACCCATGTGTAATTATACTGAGCCTATTTTCTCGTGGAAGATGTGCTTCTACTGTATTCGCTGGTAAGGTGGTGATTGCGTTTAAACTTCTAAACCTGAAGGAGGCTTCAGTCCCTAAGTGTAGCCTACTTTGATTGTATCACCTTGAATCCATGCCTATGGGATTTTATACAAGCTTATTGTACTCTCCTGGATGCGATGCTGGGATGCTTGGAACACCACATGGATGAAATATACTCGATAGCGAAAAGGTAGAAGTAAAAGAGTTATGTTGTTAATCGTGGATCCCATGTTTCTTCAAGAAAAATGTTTCAGCCGTGTCTATGAAGTTATCTCATGAATCTTTGATTGTTGTCGGGGATGGACTGTGATGAGCATCCCCCGATCGCACCTCTCTTTAGTTACTGAAGTTATTTTCTCTGAGTAGGCTTGGGATCCGTCGCGGCCTCGTAAAGTGTTGCAGGCGCTTTCCAGACAAAGAGGTGATGATATCCTTACGCTACACCTTTGAAGAGTAGATGACCTTGTCGTGGCTATGACTTTTTGGTTGACCGTGTCTTCTGGGATTTGACAGTGAAGGGATTCCATGTAGAGCCTCAGTCCTCAAGTGTGGTTTACATGTTTCTATCTTGTATGGCTGGTGGGTTGACCATGATAAAGATATCACCATCTTGCATCCGTACTGGTGACTCTATTACTTCTTCCATGTGAAACTAAAATATGGAGAAGTACGGATTATCTTTTTAGTGGTTATTGCTGTTGTGAAGCTCTGGATGGTATCAACAAACGAGCAGCAAAGGTTCTTGGCAGCAGCTGTGATAAGAAGAGACTATATTGTCGTGGGAACAAAATAGGTTGGATGGAATTGCATGGGCGTCCATGGGAGCAAAGGGATTGGCTGGATGTGTAAGCGAGTAAAACTGTCCACGACCACGAGCTTTGGCGGGATGGGACAAAAAGTGGCCACAACTATGAACCTTGGCTGGATGCGATCTCGATCCTTGACAGGGAGGAGTGTGTCGGCTATAGCACGATCCTTGGCAGGAAGGAGTGGCGGCTATGACACGATCCTTGGAAGGAAGGAGTGGCGGCTACGGGCACGAACCTTGGCAAGAGGGAATGGCGGCTGCAGGCACGAACCTTGGAAAGAGGGAGTGGCGGCTACGAGCACGAACCTTGGCAGGAAGGAGGCGTGGTGGCTACGGGCACGAACCTTGGCAGGAAGGAGGCGTGGTGTCTACGGGCACGAACATTGGAAGGAGGGAGTGGCGGCTATGGGCACAAACCTTGGTAGGAGGGAGTGGCGGCTACGGGCGTGAACCTTGGCAGGAGGGAGTGGCGGCTACGACACGATCCTTGGCAGGAAGGAGTGGCATGGCGGCCACGTCCACGGACTCTGGTAACACGCAAGGATTTTCTCGGACATTATGGCCTAAAAGAAGGATTCCTCCTTTTAATATAACTCATGTCCGTGAGGTTGTTTCTTCTAACCCTTCTCTTTTCTTATTTCGGAGAAGTAGCTCTTCCATGATTCTCTACATGCGGAAGCTTTCCTATTGTTGCTTGCCTGCGACCTTGGTGTATTGACTTGATGAAAATTTCCGATTCGTGCCTTCTTGCCAAAACAACCGCAAAATCATCGTCCGATATCGGAATGAGGTGATTGACCTCTCATTCTTTTGCTAAGAGGAAAATATAACTTTTGAAAAAAAGAATTTATTCATTCGGAGTCCGTTTGGTGGGTTAAAAGTACCTAACACTGAGAATTCAGAACTTTCCAGGAAGAATTCTGTAGGTTTTCAGCTGTCACGTAGTCGGGAGTTTCGGCTTCTATTTATAGATCATCTATAGGATTGTTGTGACCTTTTAGTATGTTGTAGAATACTTCCATACGAATCGTTTGGTATATGCATCACTCCCAGATTCTTCACCAATTAGCACTAGTTTCAATTCTTCCGGAGGGCAGTGTAAAAACGTTTCTGACGGAGTTCTTGCAAAACGACCCGTAACCTTTCTAAACCACATGCCATGTCCGTGGGTAACGCTGATGATGAGGTGTCTCTCTTTGTGAGTTATCTGTTGGTGTGTTAGCACTAGCAATATACTTGGAAATCGAGGGCATCAATTCTGGATCTCTTGACATAGTCATCGAGATGCCTGTTATTTTTTTAGAACATCCCGGTGTAAGTTCTTCCGGTAGGAAATTTGGAGAACTCTTCAGCATTGCCCGCTTCCCTTGGCAAAAGAAATATGGGAAATGTGGATACTTTTGGTGCAACAACTTCTCGAATCTTCCTCTGCGTGAAGTTATCTCGGCTGCGGATTCTTTCCTGACATGATGGTGCGGGCACTGTTATCTTCTTGAGGATGCTCTCTTGACGTGTCGGCTCCAGTAGATATGAAGATGTCATGGGCCATCTCTTGCTTGGGTTGGCATAATAGGAGAACCTCTATGAATGATTTAAAGATGTGTCAAGCCTCCTTTGTTATTGTAGATATACTAATTCCCAGAATTATGCCATGGTCTGGATCTACACATTTTGCTGATGAAGTGATAGCGGATACTCTTGACCATAAAATGGTAGTAATGGTGGAATGGAGATAGACCCTCGCTTTCATGATCTCTGCAGGTGCCTTTTTAGAACTCCACTGGTGTTAAAATTTGTTGTCGACTATCTCCATACTGGAACAACGGCTATGCGAATCTTCCTTTTATCTCCCTGAGTGTGGACCCTGGAGACATTAATATCGGTGATAACTTTGGGGCGTTTCCGACTTTCTCCATATAACACTTATGGTGTTGCAGATGTGGCTGCTCCATTCAGACCTCAAGAAAAGACATTGTGCCCTCCTAAGTAGTAATTACGTCTTCATGTGTCTTCACGCGGCTTTATGGTCCTTTCATCTGGGAGATTTACTGGTGCTCAGCTATCCAGGGAATTTCCAGTAGCATTGCTTGAAATAGCATTTTTGTGAAGCTTCTTAGCGAACGGAACACCGGAATTGAAATTGGCCGTTCAACCTAAATTGAGTTTAATGATTGAATTGGATCTAATATCCACCCTTTTGAAATTGAGAAAAATGGAATGAATCCTGTGAAACTGATTTTGCAACCGATAGATTAATCTCCCACTGTGGTCGCCAGTTGTTTTGGGGTAAAAACTGATTCTGCTGGAAATGGTAAATTTGAGTGTGCAGCCGAGAAATGAATCTAAACCCTAAACAAATGTACTGCACGGGAGTACTTTAGATTCGAGAGATCAATCTGTGCAATCCTGACCTAAACCAAGAAATGGTTGTTCTAGTCTTGCTTCGGTCACAAAGTGAAGGAAAAGGGTTAATCTTATGGAGGGAAGCGAAGAAGGTGTTGAGATCAAAATATTGAATTTTGAGGGTGTGGCTGTTTTATGACTTGTATCAGAATTTGGAACTGGCTTGTGGAATGTAAGCTATCAGTTCTTTTTGTGTTTTTCTGAATACTTGTGTTTTTGTTAACCAAAACTCTGTTGTTTGTTCAGAAAAAGGTAGAAACCTATTTATACAAGTCATAATTGAATGCACCCTGATCTCGTAAGAAGTGGGAGTAGCTGAGTGATGGAGAAGTGGGGTAATGTGTAAATGCTAGAAACCACGTCCCCACTATGAAGGAAACGGGTTTGTTTACACCCACTACTTCTTTCCGCCACTAACTGCCTGCTTTCCTGACACTTTTTATAATGGGCGTGTTGCACGTCGCACGCTGTAAACCGCCAGACCAATACCCTGATGAGTATCCCCCAGTTTTTGACATGTTTGATGTCTCGAGTATTTTCATGGAAAATATGTAGCAGATTGCTGAGTGGGTCTCGTATGCAAGACCTAGTTATTCTGATTAATTGTACGCCAGCTAGGTGGCGGATAGCCATGTGTGGAAAGTAAGTCAGGAGACTTGCCGCAGGAAAATGGCGTGTGACGCTATTAGGTTAGTTTTGGTTGGTCACTTAAGACTTACCATAGGCCGGTCAATTCCGTGGCGAATTTGGACGGCTGAGATTGTAATTCATGAGAGAAGGTGGCCATTGATTATGGCCACATTCTGTTGGCACCTGGTGATGGCATAGTGGCGCCAGTGGCATGGTGGCACGATTGACACATGCCAGTGGCGCGAATAGCGCCTGGCGTATTCGCGGTCGTTATATCTTGGCATATTGGTGTTGAATCCAAATATGACTTGGCAATATTGGCTCCAGTTGCCATATCAAACTTAATGCCCTGGGTAGCATTATTTGGCATGGTTGGCGTAACAACCTTACTTAAATTAGGGTTTGGCATGCCAAAACCCTAATTAGCGCATGTGGCATGTGGTCGTGGCACGGTGACATTCTTTGTGCAGATGGTCCATGGCCGCGTCAAAGGAATTATGGCAAGGCCATAATGTGGGAACGACCACAGGCGCAAGGATAGCCATGGGTGGCCATAGCATGGCGCCATTTTTAGGGTTTCCTGGGTCTCGCATGGCTCGTGACATGTTGTGGAGCCAAAGTCACGTAATTTAGGCCACGACTGGAAATTAGGGTTTCGACTAGTGCTGCTAAAGCAAAAGTCGTGCTTCTGATTAGAATACCCTGATTGAAGTCTGTTATGGCGTTGGCCACGAACAGAAAGTGGGTTAGCACGTAGCATCACCATTTGTGGCACATTGGCATGTTACTACGGCGGAGTGGCATGTTGGCATGCCGATTAGCACGTTGGCGTGGTTGTCGTTTGGCATGGTTTGGCCGTTTTATGCGCATGGCGGGTTTAGAACGACCTGAGTGGTCAATAGAAAAGGGGCCGGCCAAACATAGGGCATGGCCACATCTCTAGTGTGCGTGGCGCATTTAAAGCAACCGGATTGTCCGATAGGAAAGAGGGACGAAAAGTATGGGCCCGGCCACATCTCATGTACATGTGGCGGATTTAGAGCGACCTGATTGGTCGATGAGAAAGAGGAGGGCCCGCAAGTAGCATGGGGGCGTGGCCATCTGCAGGTGGGGCCGGCTGGCCTATGGCACGGCCACACCTCCCTTTGTTGATGCTCCTATTTTCCGCGGCTCCTATTTTATTCCTTGTTTTCTGATTTTGGGTAGGACTTTGCACCTACTAATCCATGGCGGATCAATTGCCTAGTTTGCCTAGGTTTAGTTTCGACCAGCAGGGTCTGATATACTGCGCAGGGTGCAAAAAACCAATTTTTACAAATTAATTAGGTTGATATTGAATCTTGTGAATTATCAAAAAATTTGATTGGATTATGCGTGTTGACATAGAGTTATTTATTGCCAGAGAGCAGCATGCTTTCTGAGTACTTCTATGCAAACCTCAACCTTGATACTTCGGGAAATTTATGCTACTCAGCTGCGAGTGAACATTAATTGTCATGTCATATCAATATTAAGGGTTCAGCCGTGGAACACAGCACAGAAAGTATTCAGTGAGTCCTATATTAATGAATAATACAGGCAGGGTATCGAAATTTACAGAATATCTGGGATTGTTGCTACATGCACCATTCTGGATAAATTTCATGTAAACATATTGAATTTCTCAATTAATGCACAAATTAAGAGGTTGTGTACTCATCACTTTCACATGTCCTTATCTCTTTGCAGAATGACATCATAATAAATGCAGGGTTTTACAATTTTAGCCCTTAACTAAAAACCACCATCAACAGAAGGGTTTTCGGTTTTGCTTCTGAAACTGATTTTCTTACGGTTAAATCAGAAGCAGTTGGTATAGCGGACTCTTTTGAACACTCTTGAAATGAGAGTTTACTTAAGAGATGTTCAATTTTCAAAGTATACTTTTTATATTTTCCTCTTGAAGAATCTTTAAACGAGAGTCACGCTCACATATCATACCAACTAGGACATTGACTTTGTGTTTCAACCGGTTGACATTATCATCCTGGATTCTAACAAGTTTTAGAATCACTTCACTCTCTTTGGCTGCATCCCTTTCAACTTCAGAGTCAGACTCATCGGTAAGGTGGTCAGGAAAACACTTGTCAATGTATGTTTGTTTCCTTTGAATACAAGGTTCTTCTATATTCGAGATTGAAAAGTCTTTCTCTTTAATAGACTTTAAGGAAACATAACTTTTATTTTTGGTGATGCGTTTATCAGAGACAATATCGTCCATCCTCAGGTCGCTACAAACACGGACTTGTAAGGTCTTTAACGTTTTTGCCTGTTCTAATACCAATTGAAAATGCGGGGGTACAACAACCACACCCAACAATTCGTTTGGCAATCTGAGAGGACTTACTCCAATACACTTTCTAGAGAATCAAGTAGACAGTCAGACTCAATATAGAATAAAGTATATCAAAGAGCTTAATATCTCTAACTCTTAATTCAATCCGCAATAAGCAAATAGAAATCTGCGAGCCCGATTGAATATAAGAGGAGTTACTTGAACGATACCAAAGACCATTGTTCAAGTGTCAATCAATGTAAATCAACAACCAAAGGTTGGATATTCTAATTGATTGATCTTAACGCACAACCAATGATATTTCAATTATATTAAAAAATATAATGCGGAAAAGAAATAACACAGACACCATAATTTTGTTAACGAGGAAACCGCAAATTTAGAAAAACCCCGGGACCTAGTCCAGATTGAACACCACACTGTATTAAGCCGCTACAGACACTATCCTTCTACCAATTAACTTCGGACTGGACTGTAGTTGAACCCTAATCAATCTCATACTGATTTAAGGTACAGTTGCGCTCCTTACGTCTCTGATCCCAGCAGGATACTACGCACTTGATTCCCTTAGATGATCTCACCCACAACTAAGAGTTGCTACGACCAAAAGTCGAAGACTTGATAAACAAATCTGTCTCACACAGAAAAGTCTATAGAAATAAATAAATCTGTCTCCCACAGATAAACCTACAAGTTTTGTTCCGTCTTTTGATAAAATCAAGGTGAACATGAACAATTGATAAACCAGACTTATATTCCCAAAGAACAGCCTAGTATTATCAATCACCTCATAATAAACTTAATCGACTAGCAAAACAATTTATTGTGGAATCACAAACGATGAGACGAAGGTGTTTGTGACTACTTTTCTATCTTTCCTATCGGAGATATAAATATCAAGCCAACCTTACGATTACACTCAATCACGATAGAAACAGCAAGATCAGATCACGCAACTACAAAGAGAATAGTTGGGACTGGCTTCACAATCCCAATGAAGTCTTCAAGTCGTTAACCTATAGGGTCTTGAGAAGAAACCTAAGGTTAAAGGAGAATCGACTCTAGTTATGCAACTAGTAACACACAGGAGGTGTGGGGATTAGGTTTCCCAGTTGCTAGAGTTCTCCTTTGTATAGTTTTTCAAATCAGGGTTTGCAATCCAAGTTACCTTGGTAACAAAGCATTCAATAATCACCGTTAGATGAAAACCTGATTAGACTCAAGCTAATATATTTCAACCGTTGGATCGAACTTAGCTTGTTACACACAAATGAAATATACCCTCATTTTGGTTTATGTAACCATACCCAAACGTGTACACCATGTTGGTTCACAAATAGTTAACCGAGGTTAGCCATATGATTACTCTCATATCAACCTTATTCACCTTAACCATAACTAGTTCAAATGACTCAAATGAAACTAGTTAAAGAGTTGTTCAATTGCTATATTCTCATAGATTTATACAAGAACACAAGTGAAGCAAAATCGATTTGATTCACTCGAATCAATACATGAACATTATAGCCACGGTTTGCAAAGATTGCATTCCTTATTGATAAATGTTTAAGTTCATGTACACTACCGATTTTAGAAAGTAACCACTTATGTACGCATACTTAAGTAACCGGTTTTGTGAGTTTGGTTTTTTTCAAACTCAGCAGAAATTCACGGACGTGAACTTTCCGCCAGTATGCGTATGGGTACGCATACTTAGGTAACTGAATGAGTTGGTTTTGAAACCCAACATCAGCAGAAATTCACGGACGTGAACTTCTGCCAATATGCGTACGGGTACGCATACTTATCCAGTCTCCTCCAACCATTTTGTATACACACAAGTATGCATACTTTAGGTTCCCGGTTTTGGACTTATACACAAATGTGCGAACACACAATATGCTTATATCCAAAGAAGGTTACAAGATTCTAAACTCTTTATTTCAATCATTGAAACATTCTTCTATAAAGATAATAGCCGTTTTCACACATTATTAGCATCAAAGCAATTTCAAGATATTAAAATAGTCATTATCGAAACATTCCAAGTCTTACACCAAATGATTGTGTCACACAAACCATGTAAGATGTTACTAGGCAATTTTCTCATGATATAAGATGAACTTGGTCGAAGCGAAAGCTTACCAACACATATTTCGAGAAATATGTAAGCGAGATATACTCAACTAGAAATCTCAAAAGTGTATATAGAAAACTATATCGTAATACGACTTATGTCTCAATTTAGGAGATAGAGAAGAAATAGACTTTCCAAGTGATAGATGAGTTTAAGTATCCACATACCTTTTGTCGATGAAGTTTCACAAGCTCCCCTTAGTAGTTCTTCGTCTTCAAGTGATAAACGCCATGAAGTCTAAGCTCAACTAAACTATCTATATCCTAGTCCGAGACATCTATAAATAGGCTAAAAATCAAGACTTATAGTTTTGATCACTAACATTGACAAACATGCTTGAGATAGCAACGCATGCAAGTTCGACCGAGCAATGCTATAACAGTAAATATGAAAAAGGATTTACAAAGTAAAGATGTCGACAAAATTTGAACATGTGCAGTAACTCTTATCTTTTATTATTCAGAGATATTCCTTAATAGCTAAAGGAGAATCCCGGATCGAAATAAATTGAAAATATTTTAATTAAGGTTTTTAGTTTTTATATGCTTTTAATTTCCAGCAATTAAATGCATATCTTTAGAAAATAAAAATTATTAATGTGCATTTCCTAATTGGAGATTTTCTACTGATATTTCGGTCAATATCTGGACAGTGCATTTCTAGGAATTATGAAAACCGATTTGGGCTTTGTTGCATATCTTTGAGAATATTCGGTTTTAGAAATTCCTTTGTGTCAAAACTTCCTTGGTCTATAAATATTGAAGTTTGCATTTCAAGCAAACTAATCCTCAAACCCAGCAAAACTACCTAGTTATGTTATTACTGGTGGAGCCGTCTATTCGGAGAGGAAAGTACCCTAATTAGGCGAAATCTCTTATGACCGCTTGTTTTAAAGACTTCTTTGGGATTGGGAAGCTCTACGAGTACCGTTGGTGAGAAACTAGATAATTGCGGTTTATTATTAGTTTTCGATTGATTTGATTGACTAACGGTTGTTGAACTTTGATTGCACCTAGTTTGTTTATGCTTGAGAATCTTCTCTTCTGATATAAGATTCACTCAAACTAGATCGAAGTATCGACGGGGTTCTTTAGAATTGTTTGTAGATCTAAAGACGTCTTGTGATAATCCATTATTAATAGACTCCGTTCTATGTGTGATTGATCACAAGAGATTCAAGTTGTTTGTGTGCAGGTGTTTATTGAAGATCTAAGAAGATTTGAAGACAACGAAGATTTCTTATTTGAGTTCATAATCTTTGGTGTGCACAAAACTTTATCGGCTGGGGATCCAACTATAATCGGTTTATCTTCGTGATAACCTTGATTGATTAGTTGAGTAGATCGGCATCAATACAATTCTTTGTAATTCAAAGTATTGATTGCATAGTCTAAAACAATTACTTTGGTAGTTGTTGAAGAGATAGATCTAAGAACCTGACAAAGGAATTTATTGGGATAAACGGAAGAGCCTTTTGTCAAACTCATATCACGTTGTTTGAAAAGAGTTTTTACCGAACAGATTTGTTGTTCCTTTACTGTTTGGAATACGAACCTATGGAATTGTTCAAAGTGCGTGACTTATTACAAGTTAGAGGCGTAGGGATACTGAGGGAACTAGGTGAACTATAGGTTTAGTTGCTTGGTCTCAACTATACGAAGTTGGTTTAGATTTTTTATAGCGGCTTAGTTCTTAGAGTATTCAATTCTGTACTTGGTGCCGGGGGTTTTCTGCATTTGTGGTTTCCTCGTTAACAAAATCTTGTTGTGTCTTTTACTTTTCTATTTCCGCAATTATAATTGTTTTATTATAATTAGAAGTAAAATACACAAACGTTAAATCCTATTTACTTGATAGCAATCCTATTGTGTTTGGTTAAGTCCGAACCTATTATCAAGTAAACATACTTCGTTGTTATATTGTATCGATCTTGTATCCATAGTCAATCACGCAAGTTATCTTGTTGTCGTATTGTCTAGATCTCGTATCCATAGACGATCACACGAAGTGTGAACCGATTAGTTGTATTGTCTCGACTCAGTCCATAGACAATCACTTTCGTAGAAAGGACTTATAGGTGGATTTTTTTTAGATTGAGGTATATTTGGGTACCTTCGTCTTTTCAATTGGTATCAGAGCAGGCAAACACGAAAAGATCTAACAATCTTTGTTTGGTACGATCCAACCTATAAGATATGAGTCAAAATAAGAAAAGCAAGGCTAAACTTATGAAGAACTCAGTTAACGTATCACAAGGTTTGAGTAAAACTCTCTATGGATTTAATTTCAGCAAATGCTTAGAAGAGTCATCTTCTACAAGTTCTACCTACTCCTCTGAAAATATGTCATCATATTCTTAAAGGGAAGTTAAGCTAAGTCATGTATTCACAATCAAGGATTCAGATCCTGAATCACTTCATGAGGATAAATAAGAAGATGATTATGTGAATATAAAAATTTCTCAGCTAGATGAACTAAGTAAAGAATTTCTTTCATGTGCAACAGAACTCACTATTTCACTAAAAAGGGAAGGAAAGCTCCTTGAAGACTTATGTATTATGAAAGATGAAAATGATCAACTCAATCGTGATCTAACAACTCTTAACGCTGAGTTTGACTCTCTCAATACCATGTCTACCTCAAGGATTCAGTCCTAAGAATCAAAGCTAAAGAAAAGCATTGATCAAGGAAAGAAGACTGAGATCTTGAGAAAAACAGCTACAGATGAGTACAATGCTTTAAAAAACTCATATGACTCTGAGCTAAGGACTGTCACAGAACATGTCAAGTGTCTTAAAAATGAAATGCATTCTTTAATATCAGCAAAACAGTCGGAAACATCCTCCTTGGAAAATTCCAATATTTCTGATCTAATATTTCCCTTAAAAAGAAAGAAAAATGGTATTAAAAACTCTCGGAAGAAAGTTTCATCACCTAGAAGTGCATTGATATTCTCGGAAAATTCCAAGATAAACAGCTCACATCAGAGTGTTCATCATCATCACAGACGATGTTATCGTTGTGGAATCAAGGGACATGTTATTAAAGAATGTCAACTATTGTCTCATTCATTTTCTGGTCAAGAATGTAATTTGAAATCTTCTTCAAAAAACTTCCTACATAAGACTGATCTCCTTAGTTTGAAAAATTCAACAAAGTCCATTCATCGCGGAAAGAAAGAAGATCTGAAGACTGGAAACACTTGGAAGTGGATTCCGAAGAAGACAATGGAGCAAAACAGACATAAGAGTGGTAAACTCTCCAGATCATCAACACATAAGGTAATACCCAAATATCTTGATGATAGTCATTTCTATGATAAGTTTGGATTGTCCACCAAAAGGAATAAAGTTCTTAAGGGAACAGATAAAGGGAGTTTCTCTCTTACACGTGTAAAGAGTAATCTGTCTCAATTGGATACCTAGTATCTGTTGAGAAACACACTGGCTCATGATGTGCTCAAACATATGTTTGATGAGTCCAGTGTCTATAACACAATTATGTAAAACTTGCAAGATTTACGAAAATAATCACAGGGATTGCACTTCCTTAAAATCTTAATATTGATAAAATTTCGATTATTCCATATTAAGAAAGTTTTTTTTTTTCATAATCGATGAACAAGTTTTTTGGAAACTATTGGTATTTAAAGTTTCGGTAATCGTTGAGATTTCTGTTCATTTATCTGGAACAAAAAAAAAATCATGAACAATACCGATTACCATGCAAAGCTTTCTGCAAGGGTCTTAGAAAGGTATGATGAAAAATTGGCCGGTGATCCGTTCGGACTTCATATATTCAAAGGAAACGGAACTACATCCTACATGGATGTGAATCATACTCCGTGTATGATCGATTATGAAAAGGAGTTTCACAAGATGGCTCGAACCTGTGCTGAAACGAAGTTGGAAGTTTTATTAGTGAAACGAAGTCTTGAAAAATCATTACTTGTTCAAGCTCACCTTCTCAAGCAATTAGCTTTGCTCACTAAAAGAGTAAACGAAGAGGAACCCAACTTCCACAAAGTTGAAGAACTATTCTTTAATCAAGGATCTCTCCAGGGAATTCGGAAAATTACTCTTATCAAGCGAAAGAGATCCCATGATCATGAAGGGTACTAATTAAGTCCCAGGAAAATAGACATCAGTTTTTGATTTCTTTCAATAAATTGTAGAAGGTCTATTCTGAATAAAACTATCTTATTATTTATGAATAAAATTATTATTTTATTATTTTTCTTGTGATAGTTTTTGATTACATAGCTTGTGCTTGAATGCTTTATATTATTGCTATGTATGTTTATGGGATGTTTGATTTCGGTTTTCATAACCTTATTATTCGATCTCATATGGTGCGAACCCGTATGGTTTGGGTGACTTTTTGATTTAGCGGGATTGAGTTCTAGCCCATGATGGTAGGCTTTATCATAGGATCATAAGGGGTTCTGATTGAAACTAATTTGTGAAAAAGTCACAATATGTTGAATCGTTTGGTTTAGCATAAAAGCATATGTGTTTAGGGGTTTTCAACTTTTGCATCGCATTAGTTAAAACCGGTTTTCAATCTTTCTTTGGTAAAGGTTGGTTGTTGTTGTTCTTTTGTCTTGCAAGAGGATGACAACACAATGATATTCCTCCCTGGAAATATGCGAACAAATGGAGAAGAGGATGCGGAACTTGAGGTAACGAATTTGTTAGTTAATCGTTTTCCTGTTTAAGAAAAGTCTGATTTTATTGAATATATTTATTGCTTTTGCTTAACAAAATTTCGGTACAATTGATGTTTATTTTATTATTTGTGTATGGATGTGTGTGTGATTCAATTGTTTCCGGTTAAGAAAAACTATTGTTATATTTCTTTATTGTTTGGTATCAATTGTTTAGTCTTACGAAATTTCGGTGCAATTGCGATACTATAATGTCTATGTTTGTTTCAATTGCTTCCGGTTGAGGTAAATAATTATGCAAGTTGATTTATTTGGTTTGTATGAATTTTTTATGGCTTAACAAAAAGGTTTTCGGGATCAATTGTTTAGTCCAATTCGATTCCAGATAAGAGAAACTAAGTTAATTTTGATCTTAGTTAGACTTATCAAAGTAGAGGTTTCGGTTATTCAAGTCTAATCGAATGCCTTAACAAGAAATGCTAGTTAATTATCCTAGTACCTGTCTTATTTAAAAGTGAAAGGTCTAAGTTATTATTTGAATAATTAGAACCTGATGAGAAAAATAGAGTTAATTCTGATCTTTATTTTGGTCTTATCGAACAAGCGATTGTATTTGTACAATCGGTTTAGCAAAAGAACTAAAGTGTTTAGTCAATTTTTGATTTGATAAACTATTAGGGAAAATTTCTTCGGGCAATTGTTTCCTTGGTAACATATATAAACAAAATTACTTTGTAGTTTCGGTTTTGATATTGATTGTCTAAAATGGTGTGTGGAACCCTCGTGCTTAACTCTTATAGGTTTTGCAAGTCTTTTAGATTTGTAAGATCCTTTCGGTTTGTCTCTTATTTTCTCGTACCTTTGTCATTTTGTGACAAAAAGGGGGAGAAAAATTTGGAGTAAGCAAGTGATTTGGTATCACTAAGGAAAGGACAATGGTGCTTAAACGTTATATCTAACAAAAGAGTAAAGTATAGACTAAGGGGGAGTAACATATCATATTGATACTTGTGGTTATCTTAACTACGTACAAAGGGAATAACAAAGACGTGCGGATTGAAAATCTACCTATCTTACCTTTAGGGGGAGTATTAGCTTTGTTATTATAATGTCAACATCGGCATTTATGGATTGAATGTATACAGGTTATTGTGTTGTTGAAACTTGGAATCAAGCGTATGTGTAATGAATTCTTGTAATTTGTTTATCCATATGATATAAGAGTTTTGCCACTAAAATTGACAAAGGGGGAGATTGTTAGAGCATAGCTCGGTTGAACCCACCAAGCGTTGGTATGTCAAGTTTGGTTGTCATATTTTAGTGAATCAAAACTCATTTAAAGATTCGCTTGATTATTTACTAGAGTCAACTTCATATAGGTTAGCTAGAAAGTTACTAGGATATGAGACTTACAAGTATTATGTGAAGACTTGAAGAATGTGAAGAAGTAAAGAACTACAACGACGACATCATCCTTCCACTTGAGGTTAGTAATATTTGACTTGAACTGTTTCATTCCTAACGTATCTTTCAAGTCGTGCATATTGAAAACATAACTGCGAAGCTGTGAATGATTATACTCTAGTAAGACATAGTATTAAGGAATTACAATACGAAGTATAACGTCTATCTTTTGAACTTCGTATATAAGACATCGACATAATCGTATGAATGATATTGTGATTATATATGGGTATGGGTGAAGATTTCGTCATAGGAAACAATGTTTTACATTTTTTTTAAGGAAGTACACTCATAAACTTGTTTTGTGAATCGAAAGGGAAATCGCTAGGCTTATTGGTATTGTTATTCATTACAAATCTTTGGATTACCATGTGTGTTTAGTATAACCGCTCATAACTTGTGTATGTATCTTGGTAAAACTATTCACAATGCTTGACTTTTGTTTTGGTATGACTTTTATTAGTGAAACCGATCTTAAGTAATCACCTGATATGGTATGATCGATTTATTGTAATTGGTATGACCAACTCTAGACATTGGGGAACCGATCCTAGTAAGAGGTGCAACCGATCACAAGAGGGAATCGATCTTTGTAAGAGGTACAACAAGTTTTTAGTAATTGGGGAACCGATCCTATGACTTGTACAACCGAATACAAGTTTATACCATAAATATGTGGTAACCGATCCTAGTACCTAGTCAACCAACTTATGGTAACTAGCATGACTAATCTTAGTACCCACATGGAGGTAGAACCAAAACTTGTTTTGGTAGAACCGTGAAACCCGTGATTGGTGATTTGATAGGATAATCAATCACATAGTTCTTGGAAGTCAGATGAACCAATTCTAAACTTTTTTGGAAGTGTGGAAAATCGGTTCCAAGATTGTAAATATGGAAAAGGGTTTAAAAAGTAAAGATGTCGACATACTTTGAACATGTGCAGTAACTCTTATCTGTTATTGTTAAAAGATATTCCTTAATAGCTAAAGGAGAATCCCGGATCGAAATAAATTGAGAATCTTTTAATTAAGATTTTTAGTTTTTATATGCTTTTAATTTTCAGCAATTAAATGCATATCTTTAGAACATAAAAATTAGTAATGTGCATTTACGAATTGAGATTTTCTACTGAGATTTCGGTCAATATTTGGACAATGCATTTTTAGGAATTATGAAAACCGATTTGGGCTTTATTGCATATCTTTGAGAATATTCGGTTTTGGAAATTCCTTGGTGTCCAAACTTCCTTGGTCTATAAATATTGAAGTTTGCATTTCAAGCAAACTAATCTTCAGAACCAGCAAAACTACCTAGTTGTGTTGTTACTGGTGGAGCCGTCTATTCGGAGAGGAAAGTACCCTAATTAGGTGAAATCTCTTATGACCGCTAGTTTTAAAGACTTCTTTGGGATTGGGAATCTCTACGAGTACCGTTGGTGGGAAACTAGATAATTATTGTTTATTATTAGTTTTCGATTGATTTGATTGACTAACGGTTGTTTAAATTTGATTGCACCTAGTTTGTTTATGCTTGAGAATCTTCTCTTCTGATATAAGATTCACTCAAACTAGATCAAAGTATCGATGGGGATCTTTAGAACTGTTTGTAGATCTAAAGAAGTCTTGTGATAATCCATTGTTAACAGACTCCGTTCTGTTTGAGATTGATCACAAGAGATTCAAGTTGTTTGTGTGCATGTGTTTATCGAAGATCTAAGAAGATTTGAAGACAAAGAAGATTTCTTATTTGAGTTCATAATCTTTGGTGTGCACAAAACTTGATCGTCTGGGGATCCAACTATAATCGGTTTATATTTTTTATAACCTTGATTGATTAGTTGAGTAGATCGGCATCAATACAATTCTTTGTGATTCAAAGTATTGATTGCATAGTCTAAAACAATAACTTTGGTAGTTGTTGAAGAGATAGATCTAAGAACCTGACAAAGGAGTTTATTGGGATAAACGGAAGAGCCTTTTGTCAAACTCATATCACATTGTTTGAAAAGAGTTGTTACCGAATAGATTTGTTGTTCCTTTACTGTTTGGAATACGAACCAAAGGAATTGTTCCAAGTGCGTGAATTATTACAAGTTGGAGGCGCAGGGATACTGAGAGAACTAGGTGAACTATAGGTTTAGTTGCTTGGTCTCAACTATACGAAGTTGGTTTAGATTTTGTATAGCGGCTTAATTATGAGAGTATTCAATTTTGGACTAGGTGCCGGGGTTTTTCTGCATTTGCGGTTTCCTCGTTAACAAAATCTTCTTGTGTCTTTTACTTTTCTATTTCCGCAATTATAATTGTTTTATTATAATTAGAAGTAAAATACACAAACGTTAATTCTTATTTACTTGATAGCAATCCTATTGTGTTTGGTTAAGTGCGAACCTATTATCAAGTAAACATACTTCGTTGTTATATTGTCTCGATCTTGTATCCATAGTCAATCACGCAAGTTATCTTGTTGTCGTATTGTCTCGATCTCGTATCCATAGACGATCACACGAAGTGTGAACGATTAATTGTATTGTCTAGACTTAGTCCATAGGCAATCACTTTAGGAGAAAGGACTTATAGGTGGAAAAGTTTTAGATTGAGGTATATTTGGGTACCCTCGTCTTTTCACAATGTAATCAGCAAATCAAAAAGATAGAAACCCGTGAGCCTGATTATCATGTGAAACAACTTGAACGGTACCAAAGACCAATGTTCAAGTGCCAATCAAATTATATAACCAAATAAAGGTTGGATTATCTAATTGATTGAACTACGCACAACCTGTGATATTTCAATTATATAAAAAAAATATAATGCGGAAAAGAAATAACACAGACACCAGAAATTTGGTTAACGAGGAAACTTCAAATGCATAAAACCCCCGGGACCTAGTACAGATTTGAACACCACACTGTAATAAGCCGCTACAGACACTAGCCTACTCCAAGTTAACTTCAGACTGGAATGTAGTAGAGCCCTAACCAATCTCACACAGATCAAGGTACAGTCGTGTTCCTTACGCCTCTGAATCCTAGCAGGACTCTACGCACTTGATTCCCTTAGATGATCTCACCCACAACTAAGAGTTGCTATGACCCAAAGTCGAAGACTTGATAAACCAATTAGTCTCACACATAAAAATCTATTAAATAGATAAATCTTTCTCCCACAGAAATACCTAGAAGTTTTGTTCCTCCTTTTGATAAATCAAGGTGAACAGGAACCAATTGATACACCGGACTTATATTCCCGAAGAAAAGCCTAGTAATATCAATCACCTCACGATAATCTTAATCGTATGGTAGCGAAACAAGATATTGTGGAATCACAAATGATGAGACGAAGATGTTTGTGACTACTTATTATCTTGCATATCGGAGATTAAATCTCGAGCAAATCTTAGATAAAATAGTACTCAATACGATAGAATACAACAAGATCAGAACACGCAACTACAGAGAAAATAGTTGGGTCTGGATTCACAATCCCAATGAAGTCTTTAAGTCGTTAATCTATAATGGTTTTAGAAATACCAAGGTTAAAGGAGAATCGATTCTAGTCGTAACTAGTATCACATATGAGGTGTTGGGATTAGGTTTCCCAGTTGCTAGAGTTCTCCCTTATATAGTCTTCAAATCAGGGTTTACAATCAAAGTTACCTTGGTAACAAAGCATTCAATATTCACCGTTAGATGAAAACCTGATTAGACTCAAGCTAATATCTTTCAATCGTTAGATCGAACTTAACTTGTTACACACAAATAAAAAGTGACTTCATTTAGATATGAGTAACCATACCCAAACGTGTACACCATGTTGGTTCACAAATAGTTAACCGAGGTTAGCCATATGATTACTCTCATATCAACCTTATTCACCTTAACCATTACTAGTTCAAATGACTCAAATGAAACTAGTTAAAGAGTTGTTCAATTGCTATATTCTCATAGATTTATACAAGAACACAAGTGAAGCAAAATCGATTTGATTCATTCGAATCAATTCATGAACATTATAGCCACGGTTTGCAAAAGATTGCATTCCTTAATTTGTAAATGTATTAGTTCATGAACAATCCGATTTTAGAACATAACCTACTCAAGTATGCAAACGGGTATGCATACCTAATTAGCCGGACTTGGTCTGGGTTCGCCACTATGCGAACGGGTATGCATACTGTCGTATACCACTAAACTCAGTTGAATTCCCGTACTTGAACTTACGCCGGTACGCATACGGGTATTATTAGAGCACTACTCGGTCGAACTCGCAAGCGTTGCTATCTCAAGCTTGTTTTCAAGTTTAGTTGCCAAAACTATAAGTCTTGATTTCTAGTCTACTTATAGCTAAGTCTCGGACTAGGATAGAAAGTGTAGTTGAGCTCTAGAATCCACGGCGTTCATCATGCGAAGACGAAGAACTACTCAAGGAACTGGTGGATCTTCATTGAAAAAAAAGGTATGTGGAGGCTTGAATTTATCTATCACTCAAAAGTCTATCTACTCTATCTCCTATGCTATATAGACTTCGATTATACACATTTGTAATTTCGAGCCGAGTTTAGTTTGCTTATCTTTTTCTCGAAATATGTGATGGTAAACTTTCGCTTTGGCCAAGTTCATCTTTACAAGTGACGAAAGTCATGTTGATTATTTCAATATCTTGAAAATTGCTTTGATGAAAAATAGTGTGTGAATAAACTCTATTTAACATCCTCTAAGAATGTTTCAATGATTGAAATAAAGAGTTTAGAACATATAACCATCTTTGGATATAAGCATATAATGTGTTCGCACATTAATGTATAAGTCCAAAACCGGGAACCAAATGTATGCATACTTTTGTGTGTACTAAATGGTTGATGGAGACTGGGTAAGTATGCGTACCCATACGCATATTGGCGGAAGTTCACGTCCATAAATTTATGCTGAGTTTGGAAATCAAAACCAACTCAATCCGATTACCTAAGTATGCGTACCCGTATGCATACTGGCGGAAAGTTCACGTCCGTGAATTTCTGCTGAGTTTGGAAACCAAAACAAACTCAAATACCGTTATCTAAGTACGCAAACTCGTACGCATACTTAAGTGTGTTACTTTCTAAAATTGGTTTCTTCGTGAACTTAAATATATATAAACTAAGGAATGCATATTTGCAAACCGTGGCTATAAAGTTCATGAATCGATTCGAGTGAATCAAAACCGATTTTGCTTCGATTGTGTCTTGTATACTTCTATGAGATCTAAGCAATTGAACAACTCTTGAACTAGTTCATTTGAGTAATTTGGACTAGTTATGGTGAAGATGAATAAGGTTGATATGAAAGTGCTCATATGGCTAACCATTTGATTAAATACTGTTGAACCAACGATTTGTACACATTTAGGTACGGTTACTCAAACCTAAATGACGTATATTTCATTTGTGTATAACAAGCTAAGTTCGATCTAACAGTTGAAAGATATTAGCTTCAATCTAATCAGGTTTTCATCTAACGGTGAATATTGAATGCTTTGTTACCAAGGTAACTTAGATTGCAAACCCTGATTTGAAGATTATATAAAGGAGAACTCTAGCAACTGGGAAAGGTAATACCCACACCTCCTGTGTGATATTAGTTGTATAAGTTAGAGTCGATTCTCCTTTAACCTCAGATTTCTACCGAGACCCTGTAGGTTAACTACTTGAAGACTTCATTGGGATTGTGAAGCCAGACCCAACTATTTTCTCTGTAGTTGCGTAATCTGATCTTGCTGTTTCTATCGTGATTGATTGCAATCGTAAGATTGGATTGAGATTAATTTCTCCGATAGGAAAGTTAGAAAAGTAGTCACAAACATCTTCGTCTCATCGTTTGTGATTCCACAATATCTTATTTCGCTAGTCGATTAAGATTATTGTGAGGTGATTGATAATTCTAGGCTGTTCTTCGGGAATATAAGTCCAGGTTATCGATTGGTTCCTGTTCACCTTGATTTATCAAAAGACGGAACAAAACTTGTAGGTATTTCTTTAGGAGACAGATTTATTTATTCCTGTAGACTTTTCTGTGTGATACAGATTTGTTTATTAAAGTCTTCGACTTTGGGTCGTAGCAACTCTTAGTTGTGGGTGAGATCAGCTAAGGAAATCAAGTGCATAGTATCCTGCTGGGATCAGAGACATAAGGAGCGCAACTGTACCTTGGATCAGTGTTATATTGATTGGGGTTCAACTACAGTCCAGACTGAAGTTAGTTTGTAGTAGGTTAGTGTATGTAGCGGCTAAATACAGTGTGTGTTCAATCTGGACTAGGTCCCGGGGTTTTTCTGCATTTGCGGTTTCCCCGTTAACAAAACTTATGGTGTTTGTGTTATTTCTTTTTCGCATTATATTTTGTTATATAATTAAAATATCACAGGTTGTGCGTTGAATCAATCAATTGGGAAATCCGACCTTTGGTTGTTGCTTGAAATTGATTGATACTTGAACATTGGTCTTTGGTACTGTTCAAGTTAATTCTCTTGTATTCAATTAGACTCGCAAATTTCTATTTGCTTGAGTAAGGATTGAATTGATAAATTGAGATATAACTCTTTGATATACTTTTTATTAAGATTGAGTCTGACTGTCTAGTTGATTCTCTTAAAAGTATATTGGAGTTAGTCCATACAGATTGGTAAGCGAATTATTGGGTGAGGTTGTTGTACCCCCACTTTTTCAATTGGTATCAGAGCAGGCAAACACGTTAAAGACCTTATAAGTCTGTGTTTGTAAGCGATTTGACTTTATGGACAGAAGTGTTATCTCAACAAATGCACCACCAGATCCAAGGATTCCAGAATTCTCTTCCATGACTGATTTAATAAAATCTGTATAAGAAATTCTATCTAAACCTCCACCAGTTTTAAAATCCCTTGAAGTTTTCTCAGGAATTAAAAAGAAACTTGAAAGCCTATCCTCTGATGTTGATCTATATCTCCAGAAGGAACAAGAATCTCTTGACAGGCTAAATCAAGTTATGATGAATAATATTTATGATAAGGTTGATATTGATTTGTTAATCAGTGAGAGCAATACTCCTCTTCTGTGTAATCAAATTAGTTTTAACAAACTATATTTATCACAAGAGGAGTCTGAATCCCAGTCATCTGAACATCTCATCCCAATGCATGAATCATGTCATTGCTCAATTCCTGATGTCACCTATCAAGATAGTAGTATTATCTTCTTTAATGAAGAAGTAATAATGTCTCTTTTTAAACAAAGAGTTTTCCTTCGCAATACAAAAAACCATCTGCATAAATTGTCCTTCTTTTATAGTAAAACAAGAAATCAGGAACGCAATTTTCCTTGTGGGCTTTTGATGTTCTTTGAAAAACAAAAGAAAACAGACATTTGGGTATCTTTCGATACTGGGTATTGTAAGAGTTGCTAGAAAGAAACTCTCTCTTGGTGTCATGGCGCGGAAGGGCGTGTCCTTGTGAATCTTCTGGTTGAATTTTGTTTAGCCCTGCTCCAATCTTCCTTATGGCTTGTTCTACCACTATTCATAAAAACAAACAAGTCCTTGTCACACACTGATAGACGCATTTATGTGTCTATTTTCATCTCTATTGTGTATATTGTTAGTACCCATTTTTGTACTTATTTTGGTATTTTATCTCTTTGTAGGTGTTTTTGGAGAAATAAGCTTTTGCGGCGAAATTGGCTCGAAAAGTTGATAAATGCAACCCAAGGGACGAGTGTTATATGGACTCCAGCAACGGATAAGGGGTAACCTTTCCCCTTCACGTTCAAATTCTGAATTTGGGAGGGAAAATATAAACACATCCTGGAAGTTTTGGTGATCGTGATTTGGAGGAGTTTGAGGTCGACTAAACCTCTGATTTTCATAGGGTAGACTCCTTATGGGTCTAGGAATCTAACATGGGTGTTGAAATCGATTAAACTGGGCTCAATCGACGGATTTTTATCTCAACAACAAAATATGGAAAGTCACGTATGTGACCGATTTTAGGAAATTTTAGAGAGATTAAAGTGCTATAAACCTTCCCAAAGATTGGTATCTATCTAAGGAAGAGTTTAGAATCAAAAGGAAAGCTCAGAAACGCGTAGAAATTCTAAAACAAGAAATTTCCGCAACTTTGCCGTGAAGAGAAAGGAAGAGATTTTGGAAGATTTTGGAGAGATTTAATCGCTCTTTTTGATATAAATAGATTGGTTGGGTCATATAGAAGGGGTGTCGAAAGTTAAGGAAAGTTTAGAACACGACAGAGCCGAGAAATCAAAGGTGCAGGAAACTGGGTTCTGCTGCTGATGATGATGCTGCTGCTGAAGAACACGAAGAACATTGACCCACACGGAACATTCGCAGACGAGTGTCGTTCTTCAACAGCAGAACCGATTTATCGTTTATTAACAAAACTTCAATTGTAACGGTGACTTCTGTAACGACTATAAAGCGTTGCAGATTCGCTGTATTATTATTCTCCTTCAATAAAAACACCTTTTGAGCCATGTTTCTATCTTTTGAGCATATTTTTACCATGAGGAGCTAAACCCCAACACTGAGATGATGGAGGAAGCCATGTTTCACAATTGATGGTAATTATAATTGATTCTTATGACTTTTTGCATTGCTTTTCAATCGATTTATGATTTTCATTGATTATTTGTGATTTTGTTTGATAGTGTATGCTTAGTCTAAGAACTTTTGATGCACTATGGTTATGATTTACATCTAATGCTTTATAAAATCTACTTTTGGCAAAGGAATAGAGTCTATAAAAGAGCTAGTATTGTTATGAATCATCGTATGAACCAATTGATTGTGAAGTTTGGTGGAATCCTATGTCCCAGTCTCTCGTAATATTGATATCATCTTTGTTTATTTGCTATTTTAATCGGAATATAAGTCTAGAATCGAGTCTTCACAAGTCCGAGTTTAACGAACTCTACTTATCACTTTTTACAACATAAAATCACATCAATTTTTGGCGCCGCTGCCGGGGACTTGTATTAGGTTTTAGGTTTTAGATTTATTTTTATTTTTATTTAATTTTTTAGATTTTTTTTGTTCTCTTTTACGCCTTTGGTAAATTAGTTCGTTCACCTCGCCTCTTCTTCATCAGTTCATGAGCGAAAAAGGAGAAACTCAAACAGTACGTGGACTTTAGATTTCCATAACCTCAATTCTCAACCGTTTCAAGCATTCTTGGTATCTTTGTCTTCATAACAAGAATTCACACCACGGGTTGATTCTTGTTTCTCTTTTGATTGCAATTCCGGAGTTCCACCATTTGCATCAGTTCGTGTACCAAGTAAGTCTTTTAATTTCACTTTGTGAATTAGTTCGTTAGTATGAGTTCTAGGAAGAGACATATCCGAGGTGAATGTTCGAATGCTCAAACTCGTGATGAAACCTTTTATGATCTGATCTTAAGAATTAGGTTTGTGAACACTAAGGCTCGTGATTACTATGTGGAATATAGTACTAAGAAGCTTATTATTGGGAAAAATTATAATCCCGTTGAACTTAGAGTAGAGGGTCTCCCTAGGTTCTTTGAGAATCATGAATGGGGAATTATTCACTGTCCCATGGCTACTGCCTATATGGAACTGACAGCCCAATTTTATGCAAACCTGCATGAGTCTGATTATGTAAGTTGCACCTTCAAGACCATTGTTGAAGGAAAATTGTTTGTTGTGGATCGTCAAGTTATTGCTGATCTCTTGGACTTGACTCATGTTGGAAACTTTCTCTTACCTCCTCCTAAGCACTTGAGACCATCTCCAAATGTGCTCTCAAACTTCCTTCTTGCAAGAGATGTTTCCTGGAGTGATGGAAAAGATGTTAATATGATTGTTAAGCCATCAATCACGAAGGAAAAAGAGAGATCTCCGTTACCTCCAACTTTGAAAAGAAAAAAAAGGAATGTGAGGAAGCCAAGGGCTATTCCTTCAAATTCTCAGAAGTTTTTTGATGTTCTTGAAGAGTTGAAGGAGACAAGGAAGGAGATTCAGCAAATAAAGGCTTTTGTTTTGAGAACTCTTGAGATTCAGAAGGCCCTGGTTCGACATCTTCAACCTAGAAGGTTTGTTGGGATTAACTCCTTTCTTCACGAACCATATGTTTCTATGGTTGTTGACGACAAGGAGTTCGGGGACGATAAAGAATTTTTCATAGGTCTCAATGTCTAGAGAAACTTCTTATAAGAATTTTATTCTTGTGTTTTTAAGAAGAATAACTAGAGTTTGGAATAGCCATTATTATGATTACACATAACTATGTCCAATGATTTTCATCTTCAATATTTTTAGATTTATTTGTTTAAATTCTAAAGTTTGTTTGGAAGATGATTTTTGCAGTATTAATCTTTATGATTTTATATATTGCAATTTGTTATGGGATATGTGTGTTTGCGTCCGTGAACTATGATTGTCCCATACGTTGTCAAAAGTTAAGTCCTTCGTATGTCGATATGCAAGTATTAATATAAAAAATGAATGAACTTTTGACAAAAAAAAAAGTTAAGCCTTTTATGTCATTATGCAAATATTGATGGAAGAAAGGATGAGCTTTTGTTTACAAAGATTAAGTCTATTATATGTCATTGTGCAAATAGTGATGGAAGATAGAATGAATCTTTGTCTATTCCGCAGTATTGATCTTCCCTGATCCATATTTTTATGTATATACTGTGCGGCTTCGTAAGTTTTCTTATGTTGAGCATTTTCCAATTAGATTAATCATGGGTTCTCTTGTGGTTAATTCAATTGAGTTTTTTGGATATAAATTCATATTCTTATGTGATTTATTGTTGTCCAAAGAAATCCTTGTTTTCTCGTGAAAGTAAGGTCGCTCTTGTTGTTCTTTCGGGAATGACATTTTATGGGGGAGAGTTCTTAATTGAACTTGTGCTTAATTGCCAAATCTTTGTGGGGAGTGCGGCTGTGGAATATTATAGGGGTTATCTTGTATCTTTATAAACTCCTTGATGAATGCATTTAGTTTCGACTATATGATTGCATCTAAAAAGTTGATATGTGCTTTCTTTTGGTCATGAAATGTCTCTATGGAAATTTCATTAGGATCCCACTAGTTTTCGTACCTTTGCCAATTTTATTGATAAAAAGGGAGAGAATTAATGTGTAGTTCACACTATAAATACATATGGTTTTCGGATCATTATGTAAGGGGGAGTGGTTTCCATGTGAGATGGAGTATTGACATAGGGGGGGTGATATATATCACCATAGTATTGTTGTCGAAGTTGTGATACAATTGAACTTTGATGTTGTGTAATAATACTATGACACTGTGTAACATTGATTAAGAGCTTTTGTTTTCTCATTGTTATGGCTACGGATTTTCAACAACGATGATGCTGAACTTACAACCTTTGGAATCATTGGAGTACTTGGAAGTGACGGAGATTTCGTGTAATGTTGAAGAACCAAGGAGATCATACATGTGGAAGAGAAGCTGCAAAGTTTATTTTTTGTATTCCATATGTATTGATAGTTTTGTCACTAAAATTGACCAAGGGGGAGATTGTTAGAGCACTGCTCGGTCGAACTCGTAAGCGTTGCTATCTCAAGCTTATTGTCAAGTTTAGTTGCAAAAACTATAAGTCTTGATTTCTAGTCTACTTATAGCTAAGTCTCGAACTAGGATAGAAAGTGTAGTTGAGCTCTAGACTCCACGGCGTTCATCATGCGAAGACGAAGAACTACTCAAGGAACTGATGGATCTTCATCGACAAAAAGGTATGTGGAGACTTGAACGTATCTATCACTCAAAAGTCTATCTACTCTATCTCCTATCTTGAGACAAAAGTCGTATTGCTATATAGACTTCGATTATACACATTTGCTATTTCGAGCCGAGTTTAGCTCGCTTATATTTTTCTCGAAATATGTGTTGGTCAGCTTTAGCTTTGGCCAAGTTCATCTTTACAAGTGACGAAAGTCATGTTGATTATTTCAATATCTTGAAAATTGCTTTGATGAAAAATAGTGTGTGAATAACCTCTATTTAACATCCTTTAAGAATGTTTCAATGATTAAAATAAAGAGTTTAGAACATGTAACCATCTTTGGATATAAGCATATAATGTGTTCACGCATTAGTGTATAAGTTAAAAACTGGGAGCCAAATGTATGCATACTTTTGTGTGTACTTTGATGGAGACTGGGTAAGTATGTGTACCCGTACGCATACTGGCGGAAGTTCACGTCCGTGAATTTCTGCTGAGTTTGGAAATCAAAACCAACTCAATCCGGTTACCTAAGTATGCGTACCCATACGCATACTGGCGGAAAGTTCACGTTCGTGAATTTCTGCTGAGTCTGGAAACCAAAACAAACTCAAATCCGGTTACTTAAGTACGCATACCCGTACGCATACTTAAGTGTGTTACTTTCTAAAATTGGTTTCTTCGTGAACTTAAATATATATAAACTAAGGAATGCATATTTGCAAACCGTGGCTATAAAGTTCATGAATTGTTTCGAGTGAATCAAAACCGATTTTGCTTCGATTGTGTCTTGTATACTTCTATGAGATCTAATCAATTGAACAACTCTTGAACTAGTTCATTTGGACTAGTTTTGGTGAAGATGAATAAGGTTGATATGAAAGTTCTCATATGGCTAACCATTTTATTAACTAATGTTGAACCAACGACTTGTACACGTTTAGGTATGGTTACTCAAACCTAAATGACGTATATTTTATTTGTGTATAACAAGCTAAGTTCGATCTAATGGTTGAAAGATATTATCTTGAATCTAATCAGGTTTTCATCTAACGGTGAATATTGAATGCTTTGTTACCAAGGTAACTTAGATTGCTAACCCTGATTTAAAGACTATATAAAGGAGAACTCTAGCAACTGGGAAAGGTAATCCCCACACCTCCTATGTGATACTAGTTGTATAATCTAGAGTCGATTCTCCTTTAACCTTAGGTTTCTACCGAGACCCTGTAGGTTAACGACTTGAAGACTTCATTGGGATTGTGAAGCCAGACCCAACTATTTTCTCTGTAGTTTCGTGATTTGATCTTGCTGTTTCTATCGTGATTGAGTGCAATCGTAAGATTGGCTTGAGATTAATTTCTACGATAGGCAAGATAGAAAAGTAGTCACAAACATCTTCGTCTCATCGTTTGTGATTCCACAATATCTTGTTTCGCTAGTCGATTAAGATTATTGTGAGGTGCTTGATAATTCTAGGCTGTTCTTCGGGAATATAAGTCCGGGTTATCGATTTGTTCCTGTTCACCTTGATTTATCAAATGACGGAACAAAACTTGTAGGTATTTATGTGGGAGACAGATTTATCTATTCCTGTAGACTTTTCTGTGTGATATAGATTTGTTTATTAAAATCTTCGACTTTGGGTCGTAGCAACTCTTAGTTGTGGGTGAGATCAGCTAAGGGAATCAAGTGCATAGTATCCTGCTGGGATCAGAGACGTAAGGAGCGCAACTGTACCTTGGATCAGTGTGAGATTGATTAGGGTTCAACTACAGTCCAGACCGAAGTTAGTTTGTAGTAGGCTAGTGTCTGTAGCGGTTAAATACAGTGTGTGTTCAATCTGGACTAGGTCCCGGGGGTTTTATGCATTTGCGGTTTCCTCGTTAACAAAACTTCTGGTGTCTGTGTTATTTGTTTTCCGCATTATATTTTGTTATATAATTGAAATATCACAGGTTTTGCGTTGAATCAATCAATTGGTAAATCCAACCTTTGGTTGTTGATTGAAATTGATTGATACTTGAACATTGGTCTTTGGTACCGTTCAAGTTAATTTATCTTGTATTCAATTAGACTAACGGATTTCTATTTGCTTGAGTAAGGATTAAATCGAGAAATTGAGATATAACTCTTTGATATACTTTTTATTAAGATTGAGTATGACTGTCTAGTTGATTCTCTTAAAAGTATATTGGAGTTAGTCCATACAGATTGCTAAGCGAATTATTGGGTGAGGTTGTTGTACCCCCACTTTTTCAGGTATGCATACTAAGTTCTCGGACTTTCAACTAACCAACCAGTACGCATACAGGGATGCATACTATGGTTCCCGGACTTGGAATAACTTGCAACAGTTAGCATACAAGTACACATATTGTGTTATATCCAGTCATGGTTAATTGTTATAAACTCTCATTTCAATCATTGAAACATTCTTTGAAGACGACAATAACTGTCTCACACAAACTATTTGCTTCGAAGAAATTTTAAAGTGATCGATAGATCAATAAGAAACATTCCGAGTCTACATCAAATGACTGTCTCACACAAATCATGTAAGATGTTACCAGGCGATTTTCACATGATCATATTTTGACTTTCGTCAAGAATATAAGATGAACTTGGTTAAAGCGAAAGCTTACCAACACATATTTCGACAAATATGTAAGCGAGTTAAACTTAGCTCGAAATATCAATTGTGTATAATCGAAGTCTATATAGATATACGACTTTTGTCTCGAATAGGAGATAGAGTAGATAGGCTTTTGAATGATAGATGAGTTCAAGTCTTCACATACCTTTTGTTGATGAAGTTGCACAAGCTCCCCTTAGTAGTTCTTCATCTTCAATCGATGAACGTCGTGAAGTCTAAAGCTCAACTACACTTTTTATCCTAGTCCGAGACTTAGCTATAAGTAAACTAGAAATCAAGACTTATAGTTTTGGCAACTAAACTTGACAAACAAGCTTGAGATAGTAACGCTTGCTAGTTCGACCGAGCAGTACTCTAATAAAAATAATGATGGAAGAAGAATATAAATAAAAATAAGGGGGATGTACGTATAGGATCGGCACCGTCCGGATGGCCATGCCGTTGGCGCACAGTCGGTCCCATACCACCTTTTTTTATTTATATATATATATATATAATTCCTTTAGCTTGGGTTTTCCTGTTTCTATCAAATTTTGATCTTTCTATCGTATCTTACCAAAACTTACCAAATCCTGCTTCAAAGAGCATATGATATACTAAAGGGCTATTTAACGTTTGGTACCCAATAAATGTTCAACACCTAGCTTTGGTACCCAACATTTAGACTATTAAGAGTCGGTACCTAGACCCGTCGTTGACCCATTGTTGACCGTTAGGATCTTTATTTGACTAGTTATTTTATTTTCTAAAAATTTTATTAAACAAATATTTGAAGTTACTGATTCACCCTAATGAAAATCCTATGCTTTCTTCCCCATCTTTATTACTCTCAAATGTAAGAAAGGATAATGAAGTGATACTTGCCGACACAGTCGGTTTCGATCGATAGACCTACCTTAATTTTATTTTTGATTGAATCGGACCAGAAAAACTGTTTTCTGGGCATATACTAAGAGATCAACACCCATCTAGAATATCTAATTAGTCAAACCTAATTCTATAAGATCACAATTTGAACCTAAAAACATTAAACAAAATAGTCCAACTAAACCACATACTCGCAATTAAAATATCAAGATTTGGTCTTGCAAATAAACAACTACAAAACGTTTTCTCATGTGAACATATTCCAAACTCTGAATTCACTTTCATCTTAAACGGCTTGCCCCATTAACCACCAAAAATTCCGACCATTATTGAAGAAGAAAGAGGAGGTTATCAAGATCAGTTTGTTGTGGTAGAAGAACAAGGTGGTGGTGGTGGTTGAAAAAGCGGGGGTACAACAACCTCACCCAATATTTCGCTTAGCAATCTGTATGGACTAACTCCAATATACTTTCAAGAGAATCAACTAGACAGTCAGACTAAATCTTAAGAAAAAGTATATCAAAGAGTTATATCTAGATTTCTCGATTCAATCCGCAATCAAACAAATAGGAATTTGCGAGCCTGATTGAATACAAGAGAAATAACTTGAACAGTACCAAAGAACAATGTTCAAGGATAAATCAATTTCAATCAACAACCAAAGGTTGGATTTACCAATTGATCGATTCAACGCACAACCTGTGATATTTCAATTATATAACAAAATATAATGCGGAAAACAAATAACACAAACACCAGAAGTTTTGTTAACGAGGAAACCGCAAATGCAGAAAAACCCCGAGACCTAATCCATATTTGAACACCACATTGTATTAAGCCGCTACAGACACTAGCCTACTACAAATCTAACTTCGGCCAGGAATGTAGTTGAACCCCAATCAAGCTCATACTGATTCAAGGTACAGTCGTGCTCCTTACGTCTCTGATCCCAGCAGGATACTACGTACTTGATTCCCTTAGCTGATCTCACCCACAACTAGGAGTTGCTACGACTCAAAGTCGAAGACTTGATAAACAAATATGTATCACACAGAAAAGTCTATTGAATAGATAAATCTGTCTCCCATAGATATACTTACGAGTTTTTGTTCCATCTTTTGATATATCAAGGTGAACAGGAACCAATTGATAACCCAGACTTATATTCCCGAAGAACAGCCTAGAATTATCAATCACCTCACAATAATCTTAATCGATTAACGAAACAAGATATTGTGGAATCACAAACGATGAGATGAAGGTGTTTGTGACTACTTTTCTATCTTGCCTATCGGAGATATAAATCTCAAGCCAATCTTACGATTACACTCAATCACGATAGAAAACAGCAAGATCAGATCACACAACTACAGAGAAAATAGTTGGGTCTGGCTTCACAATCCCAATGAAGTCTTTAAGTCGTTAACCTACAGGGTTTCGTGAAAAACCTAAGGTTAAAGGAGAATCGACTCTAGCTTATACAACTAGTATCACACATGAGGTGTGGGGATTAGGTTTCCCAGTTACTAGAGTTCTCCTTTATATAGATTTCAAATCAGGGTTGCAATCTAAGTTACCTTGGTAACAAAGCATTCAATATTCACCGTTAGATGAAAACTTGATTTGATTCAAGCTAATATCTTTCAACCGTTAGATCGAACTTAGCTTGTTATACACAAATGAAATGTAACTTCATTTAGGTTTGAGTAACCGTACCTAAATGTGTACACTTAGTTGGTTAAACAATAGTTAACCAATGGTTAGCCATATGAGCACTTCAATATCAACCTTATTCATATTTACCATAACTAGTTCAAATGACTCAAATGAACTAGTTAGAGAGTTGTTCAATTGCTTAGATCTCATAGAAGTATAAAAGACACATGTAATGACCCGTCCCTCCACCGATATTGTCCCCACTTATCCACTGCGGTCATCCGGCAGTGTGGAGTTTTCAACGGGCATCGCTGCGGTAATCCAGCAGAAACTTCCCGGATGGTCATCCATCCCTGGATTACTCTCGCCCGAGCATGCTTAACTGCAGATTTTTCTGCCAACTCTGGAGCCAATTGTGCTGAAAAGGCCTCGGTGTTAGGAAAGGACAAATCATTACTTATATTCCACTCGGCCAATCACTGCCGAATATCGGGGTATTACAACACAATTGAAGCAAAATCGATTTTGATTCACTCGAATCAATTCATGAACATTAAAGCCACGGTTTGCAAAGATTGCATTCCTTATTATATAAATGTTTTAGTTCATGAACAAACATATTTTAGAAAGTAACCTACTTAAGTATGCAAATGGGTACGCGTACTTAAGTAACCGGATTGAGTTTGTTTTTCACTTCCAAACTCCAGAAGAAATTCACGGACGTGAAACTTCCGCCAGTTTGCGTACCCAATATGCATACTTACCCGGATTTCCAACAACCACCAGTACGCGTACGGATACGCATACTTTGGGTTCCCTGTTTTGGACTTTTACACAAATGTTAGAACACATTATGTTTATATCCAAACATGGTTACTTGTTCTAAACTCTCATTTCAATCATTGAAACTTTCTTAGAGGATGTTAAAATAGTCGTTATTCACAAACTATTTTCATCAAAGTGATTTTTAAGTTATTGAAATAATCAACATGACTTTCGTCACGAGTAAAGATGAATTTGGCTAAAGCGAAAGCTTACCAACACATATTTCGATAAATAGATAAGAGAGATAAACTCGGCTCGAAATAGCAAACGTGCATAATTGAAGTCTATATAGCAATATGACTTTTGTCTCAAATAGGAGATAGAATAGATAGACTTTTGAGTGATAGATAAGTTCAAGTATCCACATACCTTTTGTTGATTAAGTTCAAAAAGTTCCCATGAGTAGTTCTTCGTCTTCATTCGATGAACGTCGTGGAGTCTAAAGCTCAACTACACTTATTATCCTAATCCGACACTTAGCTATAAGTAGACTAGAAATCAAGAATTATAGTTTTGGCAACTAAACTTGACAAACAAGCTTGAGATAGCAACGCTTGCGAGTTCGACCGAGCAATGCTCTAACAGTGGTGGCGGCGGAGGAGGAGGAGATGATGGGGGCGGCGTAAAGTGGACATCATCCATGGACTGGATGTTTTTATTGGATTGAAGAGATCATTTTTGTTTGAGTATTGATACATTAGCAGCAAAATAATAAAAGACATCTGGTGGGTTTGAAATCGAAAGGGAATACGAGGGATGACTATTGAGGAATACAAATTTCTTCATTACTGTGTTAAGTATGATTTTGAGGTTTGTTTTTCTCGATTTGGATTTACAGTCGCAAGGATTGCATAGATTGGGTACGAGATGGAAGCAAAAAGATAAGAGTAATTGTTTTTTCTTTCAGTGGGCGGCGGTTAGAGATTGAATAACTGAGGAGGAAGAAAATAGGGTTCTTATTTCTTAAGGATAATTTTGTAAATTTGTATTAATTTTTAATAATTTTTTTTAGAAAATCATATATAAATTGGTCAAACGTTGACTTTAACGGTCAACGGCAGGTCTAGGTACCAACGCTTAATATTCTAAATGTTGGGTACCAAAGCTAGGTGTTGGACATTTGCTGGGTACCAAACGTTAAATAGCGATATACAAAATGAATGGTCCCGCTACCAAATTAGGTCCTTCAGTCAAGATCAAACTCTTCTGAAAAATACCAAATTATACTCTGAAGACCAACAAAATATGAGATAATTATGAATGGTCCGTGCACCACGACCATCATGGCCGGTCCCATCACCACCATAGTCGGTCCCTTTTCCACCATGGTCGGTCCATCCTTACACCAATATATGGTCCTCCTTCTACCATAATATTAGGTTTTACTACCTAATGCTCTGAAAAGTATAATTTTAACTAGGTCTAAACACTAGTCATTTTATAGTTGTCCAGCTACCGATATTTTAAATTAATTATTTTAAATTGGTCTTGCAACCAATTTTTTTTAACAATAAATCAATTTCTCCTGCTAGCAATATTCAATTCCTCTGGACAACAATGTTGCTCTGGATAGCTATACTTAATTGCTCTAACTAGCAATATTGCTCTGACAAGCAACATTGCTCTGATTAGCAATATTTAATTGGTCTAACTACCATCATTAAGTATTATAATTTCTCCATCTTGCAGCTCGAACCATTTTTGACATGGTAAATCGAGATTCAATGTTCTACAATTACTGTTGACATTTTCACTTTTAATATTTACATGGATTCTTATCAAATGATTGACATTTCATCATATTGGTCTATGATCGATCCAGCAATCCATCAAACTTATGGCTCTCGATCCAAATCATTTAAGTACCATTGCTGCCTCAGCTGAAACTATGATATGCCACAACCATCAATGTCAATCAGACTCTCTACGTCTATGGTATGCAAAACATCATTGATGTCTTAGGAACTTTATGCTTCATTCACCTATATAACGAGTCTCTACGAAGCATGCCAGACTCATCATTGGGAACCATGCTAGACGCATCAATATGCTAAGACTAGCATCTAGGTCAAACAATTGAACAAATAAAATACACTACGTGATGCGTGTCGTAACCACAACAAATTAATCAAGATATTTCCCACTAATTAACTAGTAATATAGCGGTAGTAAGAGATCGTTCCCACAGAGAGTTGTGTAATTGATAGGTTATTTGATCAGAAAAATAAAGTAAAAGACAAAAAGGGGGGATTGAATTAAAGTAAAATAAAAAGAATAAATAAGAAAAAGGGATGATCAAGGAGTCCTTCACCGTTACCAAACGTTGACTCACATAGCATACTTATCTATCTTTCGTCAGAACCATTCATCACCAACAATTGGATAACAGGTACGCTTAGCTATCCCCAAAACTCTTTCTATCACCGGATAACAGGTACGCTTAGTCACCGGATTCTATCCAACTGAGCCGCCTTGAGGTACGCTTACAAGTTGTAACTCGATCGAATGTTTTAGGATTTGTAAATTTAGGTTTGATCCTAGTAGTTAGACTCAGTATGCTCGGTCCACTTGCTAGTGTTGTATTCACACACGATTGCTTCATATAATCCCTCTGCAAGGTCTCACGTTCTCTACTTGTGTAGGAAATGCACGACAATTACGGATTGCTCAAACTCTCTACTAGCAATAGATTGATCAATAGAATAATCCAATTGTACACTTGAACAATCTAGAAATCAATCATAAACCCTAATTATAGAAAAGACAATCGATGATGATTAAAACTCCGAATAGATTTATACAACTAATAAAGCTTCACGCTAGAACATTGAATTCATACTCAATCAACAAAGGTTTAGCTATACATGATTACAAAAGAATGGGTTCCTCCTAAAGGGGTAAACCCTAGGTTTAGATGTAGAAGATGTAATATGGGAGGTAGAATTGTGTCTCTAAGGTGTGGTATATCCCCAAGATTGTATTGAGGGTCTTCTTATATAGTGCTCACATGGTCTAGGGTTTAGAACCCGTTCGGGACCGCGTATTTCTTGATTTAGAAGCCCAAACTCGTGCCAAATACCTTAGTTACGGTTGGGTTCAAACCAGCCATAACTCTAACAAGAAAATAGTGCTAAAACTCCCAGAGTTACGGTTGGGTCCGAGTCTCTTGGACCTGGCCGTAATTCTTTTGTAACTTTTTGTTCTTCACCATTTCGGCTATAACTTTCTCATACGATGTCCGATTTACCTCATTCTTTTTGGGTTGAGTTTGTATTGTCGTCCTATATAAGATGGCAATGCCCAAATATTCATATCTCTTCAATTTATTTTATGGTGGGTTGGACCTAGCCGCAACTCCTTGTGAACTTTGTAGTGGAAATCAACTTGCTTTTACGGTTAGGTTTGGGGATGCTTTTCCCAACCGTAAATCTTCCTGGAAGTTGTATCCAAGAGTTTTCTTTGAACCTTCCAACTCCTTCGTTTCATGCGGGAATGAACTCCTTTCTTATTCTTAGCTCCTTTTAACTTCATTTCCATTGATTTCGGATGATTCACCTAAATAAACAAATAAAATAGAAAACAAGAGTAATACAAGGATAATATGTAAGAAACATAGCAACTATTAGTATGGATTTGACACTCTAAACATGTAAATTATGCACCTATCAAATTCCCACACTCTTAGCTTTTGCTAGTCCTCGAGCAAACCACCTAACTTAAAATAAAATACAACAACTCCATGTCGTCGAGGATACGGATGCACTTAGCAAATGCAACATGCCTTTAAACCCCTAGGTGTCCCTAGTGGACGAGTTATAGTCTCGTGAGGGCTTACGGGAGGTATACCCACAAAACCTACTCAACCTTCAAATTGTTCCAGCTTCCCAAGCATCCAAAGAGCTATGAGGACATAGAGTTTCTGCATGCTAGTAATAAGAAGTTAGAAATACCAAAGAACATATTCTCATTCTTAAATGTTGAGTGAGAAATAACCACACCATAATGAGAGAACGTGTGTTTGAGAGCGATCAATAAGCATTTCGCCTCGACTTCTACCTCACTTAAAAGGATTTTATGATAATTGCACTCAATAAGACGGCTTTTTTATGGGTCTCACATGTGTGGAGGTAGGAATGAAGAGAGAAATCCTACACACATTGAATGGTGAGAAGGAGACCTTCCGAATTATTTCTGGAGACCCCACAAGATCGTGGGAAATAAAATACTTTTTCTGATGATCTCTAAGAAAGGAAATCAACCATTATTGCGAGGATGGGAGTACTTACCACCTTCACATTCGATCGGCAATGACGAAAGCACCACTCTCACATCATCCAATAGAAACGTCTTCCTTCAGCTCGTCTTCTTCATCTTCTTAGTCTTCGTCTTCGGTCTTCAATTATTGATGATAAACTCTTGAACTTGTAGAACTTCGACAATTATAACTCTTTTCTCCTCAATTTCCTTGTTGCTTGAAACTTCTTTATATATTTTTATTCCCCATGGCATTATTAAATAAATAAAAACAAAATAACAAATTTTCCTCGTCTTTTTTTTTTATTAGAAAAATAATACAAAAATAACAATGAAAATGGCCATGGTGAAGTACTTTACCGCTTGATTCTTCACAACTTGTATTGTCTCGTATCATAAACTTCAATAACTCTCATCTTTTGATTTTCTTCGCTCTTGTACTTAGTCTTCCACTATGATTTAAAATTCCGCCCCTTATGTGTAAGTCTTCAACATGTATATAAAAATCTGCTTATTATATGTTGCTTTACTCGGATATGAAATTTGCTCTTCCTTGTATTGTTGCTTGTAAACCTCAAACGTCTTCAACTTTCCTTATAGATTTTGATGTCGCTCCATTTGTTTATGATGATGGTGTTTCTATGGATCTGTTGTTGGCAAGAGAGAATGGTGCTAACTGCAAATCAAACTACAAGAAGGTGGTTTTCATCTATAGATGTCACCCTCATGATTGACAAAATTAGCACTCAAGAGATCAAAGAGTAGTACTTCTATTGGTGGGAGGTTGGGTATCTCACCATTCTACCCGGAAATAACGTACGGTGACACACACTCAAAAGAAATCTCTTTAGTCAACTACAAAAAATATGGTCTGGTGCCTCAGTTGATATGAAAATAGGTAGTCTCCACTAATGATTGATCAGCAACTCTAATAATTCATTTCCCTCTGCACCTTATTTGCATCATTGGCATGATTAAATCCATTATTTAACACTCTAACAAGCAAGAAATCCGAGCGTAGTTCCCTAACACTTCCAAGTTCGGTTATGTCGGTCAGAATTCTCTATGTAAACATACCTAGAAGTATGCTAGTGACTCTAAAATCTCTACAAGTTGAAGATTTTTTATGAAAAAAATTTAAAAACTCTATATGCAAAATATCCAAACACTCCCCCACACTTAAACTTTACATTGTCCTCAATGTAATTGACTCATCCTAAGTAAAATCAAGGTGAGAAATCTTAATATGATATGCAAAAGAAGAAAACTAAAAATAAAAAGGATAGAAAATACAAAACCAATGGGTTGCCTCCCATTCAGCGCTTAGTTTAACGTCCTCAGCCTGACCCTCTTATTATCGGCCATACACCAACAGTCTGAAAATCTGGTAGTCTGCCCAGAAAACAATCTGCAATTCTAATAACAGCTTCACAAAAATATTAGCATAAGATATAAATATTGAAGCTATCACTTTATTGAAGTTTCCCCCACACTTAGTCCTTTCTACACTCGGAAGTGGATAAAGAACATAAAACTCGAGAACTTCAAAAGGTTCTTCATCTTGGTGAACCTGCACAATTTTAGAATCAAACACATCAAGTGGTGGATACTTAGAAGAAAAATAATACGTTAAAACTTTGGAAGCACACAACTCCAATCCTAAGTGAGGTATTTTCCTAAAAGTTGGGTTAATAACTCTTTGAGAAGCTACTTCAATTGGATGGAAATGATCAATAGATATAGAATTATGCAAAGGATTAGACAAACATTGTTTTGAATCCTCATCAATTATCTCCAGTGAATTATTTACCTCAAGTATATCGTGGTCCTCTATCGAACTATTATTATCTAGCTCAATTGGGTCTTCCACGAAATCAATCAATTTGGTTTTATTCTCAATTGCCATCTTTTTAACAACCTTGTCATCGAAATCGGAATCATCTCCTAAAAAGTCTAGTTCATCGGTGCACATCCTAATTTCTTCGTTTGACTATGTTACACCATTTATAACAATAGATATGTCATACCCAATCTCCTCCATTTGAATAGGCGAAGGATCTTTATTATGATCCGGAGTTGGAATAATCGTATCATTGTTACAAGGATTTTCAAGAGGTTGTTCATCTTCATCAGAATCATTGTCAACCTCAAAATCATCAACATCCCAACGACGTTCGAATTCCATGTCTATGGCCTTGTTAATTTCGTCAAGAGTTTCTTGTGATGCACCGGCTTCTTCCAGTTTGTTGTATCGCGCATATAGTTTTTTGATGTTAACACGCTTTCCACCGTTATGCACAATCTCCTCTTTTGGAAAGAGTGAAGGAAAAACACGATAAAGAGGAGTAGGTTTTGATTCAATATCATAACTTTTTAGTTCCAAACTCACTTTCATCTGCACATTACTAGAAAACAATTGATCAGAAGCATAACTATCCTTCCATCCTCATGATTATTCACTTACATGCCCGTCATAAGGTTGTTGACATGTATGAGAATATCCGTAAGATTCCGTGGGATATTGATCATAGCCGAAAGATTAGTTTTGATTATACCCATAGGATGGTTGGTAGTTGTCATATGAATGAGATTGAAAACCATATTGATTACCACTATTATATGTGTAATCTTGTGCTCCGTACATGTTATTTCCGTAAAGAAACATGACGATTCACAAGAAAAAGAAAATCAAACAAAAATCTAAAAACACAAATAAAATCAAGCTAAACAAATAACAAATCAATTAGCGACTGCTCCCCGGCAGTGGCGCCAAAATTTGATGCGTGTCGTAACCACAACAAATTAATCATAATATTTCCCACTAATTAAATAGTAATATAGCGGTAGTAAGAGATCGTTCCCACAGAGAGCTGTGTAATTGATAGGTTATTTGATCAGCAAAATAAAGTAAAAGACAAAAAGGGGGGATTGAATTAAAGTAAAATAAAAAGAAAAAATAAGAAAAAGGGATGATCAAGGAGTCCTTCGCTATTACCAAACATTGACTCTCATAGCATACTTATCTATCTTTCGTCAGAACCATTCATCACCAACCGTAGGATAACAGGTACGCTTAGCTATCCCCAAAACTCCTTCTATCACTAGATAACAGGTACGCTTAGTCACCGGATTCTATCCAACTGAGCCGCCTTGAGGTACGCTTACAAGGTGTAACTCGATCGAATGCTTTAGGCTTTGTGAATTTAGGTTTGATCCTAGTAGTTAGACTCGGTACGCTTGGTCCACTTTCTAGTGTTTTCTTCACACACGATTGCTTCACATAATCCCTCTGCAAGGTCTCACGTTCTCTACTTGTGTAAGAGATGCACGACAATTACGGATCGCTCCAACTCTCTACTAGCAATAGATTGATTAATAGAATAATCCAATTGTACACTTGAACAATCTAGAAATCAATCATAAACCCTAATTATAGAAAAGACAATCGATGATGATTAAAACTCCGAATAGATTTATACAACTAATAAAGCTTCACGCTAGAACATTGAATTCATCCTAAATAAACAAAGGTTTAGCTACACATGATTACAAAAGAATGGGTTCACCCTAAAGGGGTAAACCCTAGGTTTAGACGTAGAAGATATAATATGGGAGGTAGAATTGTGTCTCCAAGGTGTGGTATATCCACAAGATTGTATTGAGGGTCTTCTTATATAGTGCTCACATGGTCTAGGGTTTAGAACCCGTTCGGGACCGCGTATTTCTTGATTTAGAAGACCAAACTCGTGCCAAATACCTTAGTTACAGTTGGGTTCAACCCAGCCGTAACTCTGACAAGAAAATAGTGTTAAAACTCCCAGAGTTACGGTTGGGTCCGGGTCTCTTGGACCTGGCCGTAATTCTTCCTGTAACTTTTTGTTCTTCACCATTTCGGCTATAACTTTCTCATACGATGTCTGATTGACCTCATTCTTTTTGGGTTGCATTCGTATCGTCGTACTCTACAAGATGGAAATGTCCAAATCTTAATATCTCTTGACTTTATTTTACGGTGTGGTTGGACCTAGCCGTAACTCCTTGTGAACTTTGTAGTGGAAATCAACTTTCTTTTACGGTTAGGTTTGGGGATGCTTTTCCCAACCGTAAATCTTCCTGGAAGTTGTATCCAAGAGTTGTCTTTGAACCTTCCAACTCCTTCGTTTCATGCGGGAATGAAATCCTTTCTTATTCTTAGCTCCTTTTAACTCCATTTCCATTGATTTCGAATGATTCACCTAAATAAACAAATAAAATAGAAAACCAGAGTAATACAAGGATAATATGCAAGAAACATAGCAACTATTAGTATGGATTTGACACTCTAAACATGTAAATTATGCACCTATCACTATGCAAAGTAGACTTCACCATGCTCGAGACATCAATAACATCACATGGGGCATATTCACTAGGATTTTGGTATGGTGGCCTACAACATGTGGGATGCATTAATGTATTCATGATGAGAAAGTGAGTAAGTTATGCTGGCAGTTGAAGGAGTAAATGAAGTAGTGGTCTGACAACCATCAAGTCTCCCTAACGAAGCGGAAATGGTTTCACCACGATTTCCACTTTTCTACTCTTCCACTTCTCTGCAATTTTCACCACTTACACGAAATCAATGTGTTAACCACTTCTGTTACAAATAGGTTCTTCAACCTATCGACATGATATGACAACCATATCCAAGAAACACCATACATAAGCTTTCTCTCATTATAACACAAAGAAATCATTTTCAAAGTAAAAATGCCGGGGTACCAAAATAAACCACCACTTTTTTCTTAGGCAATCTGTATAGACAAACTCAATAAAACTCTGAGTGTTAAAATTAATCAAGGAATAGTATCTAGAGTTATATCTCTTTCTCTCTCTTGCGACTAGAACGTTTACATAAACAAATCCGTGAACCTAATCACAAAGAGAAAACTTGGACGGTGCAAAAGACCAATATCCAAGAATCAATCAAGTCGTATCCAACAAACTATGTCGGATGTATCTACTATGATTGATCAACGCACAACCTGTGACATTTCAATTATAAAGATAAAAAATATAATGCAGAAAAATAAATAACACTGACACCAGAAGTTTTGTTAACGAGGGAACCGCAAATGCAGAAAAACCTCGGGACCTAGTCCAGATTGAATACCAAACTGTATTAATCCGCTACAGACACTAGGTTACTACCAATTAACTTCTAACTGGAATGTTGTTGAGCCCTAAAAGATATCCTACCAATTAACGTACAATCGCGCTCCTTACGCCTCTTCAATCCAAGCAGGACTCCGCGCAATTGATTCCCTTAGCTGACGTCACACCAACTAAGAGTTGCTTCTACTCTATTGAAAAATTTAAACCAAATATGACTCCCACATATTAGGCCTATATGTGATTTCCTTTTACAATCAAATATTTTGATCAAAGGTGTGGAAATCGATAGCAATAGACAAAGTCTAGCTAACCTCAAAATCCAGACTTATGCAACCCGAAGTGCACCATAGATTATTATTCACCTCACAAGTATAAAACCTTTGGAATCAACAAATTTGAGAGGAAGAGAACTTTGATGATTTCTATCTATCTTGTTCAAGTGATAATCAACAATCGAACAAGATCAGGGTACACGGGTTATCAAGGAAAGATAATTGGACCTGGCTTCACGAACCCCTATTAAGACTTTTTAATCGCTAAACCCTAAAAGAGTTAGGAAGAGGACGACTGTAGATACAACTAGGACACACCAAAAAGTAGTGTCGGGATTCAAAGATCCCAGTTGCTTGAAGCTCCCCTTTTATAGACATTCAAAGCATAAGTTGTTTTAGGTTTAAGCTATGATAGCCTTGGAACCAAGCAAACGATATCCACTGTTAGATGAATTTTTGAATCTGATTCACATAAGCAATATATACACTCTGGTTAGGTAAAACTGTAACTGAACCGTGTACAAAGACTATGTTCAACATGGTTAGCCGAAACTAGCCGGTTTGAACTTAAAAGCTTAATCTTCATTTTCATGAACACATAAGACATTAACTTTAAGTCACAAACATGTGATCAAATAAGTCTAGTGTTTTTAGAGAATTAAACACACTTGAAAATATAATCTACATGGTTAGTAGGTGACAAGTCTAGTGTCACAGAACCAAATCAGTTTGCGTACCGGTTTGGAAACACAACCGAGTTCAGGAACACATAATTTTTTTAGTTTGCATACCGGTTTGGAAACTAATCCAGGTTCCATAACCACGGTTCAAAAATGGTTTGCATACAAGTATGCATACCTATCCGGTTTACGAGTTAAAGATATTTTCATATGATATATAAAAGAATATGCGTACCACAAATCTGTAAGTCGATATATATAGAGTTACTCCGCTATGTGTACGAGTACATGTAATACGGGTTCAGACATATAACAGTTTTACCAGTTTTTAAGACTGATAACATTGTCTTGTATCTGAATCTATAGTAGTTCTATATTTATCTAATTCAATTCAAAACATTCCTGAATAACATCAATGACTCATATCACTTTTCCAGGCTATTTATGAATGATAAAACTTGAATCATGATTTTGATTCCGAACAATAAACTGTCCTTAACCGAAATTCATCAAGTATGAAAAAAATGTCCATTAAGCTTAGTCATTATATTTCGAGAACTAATTATCAAGATAAACTTGACTCGAAATTCTTGTGTATGCATAATAGTCTAATTAGTTATGCGACATCGTCTCAAATGATAGAAAAGTGAATATAACTTGAGATATAGGTGGTTCGGTCTTCACTTACCTTTTGTTGATGAAGTTCTCCAAAAGCTTCGGTTGAGCTTTGCCTTCAAACGGTACAACGCAATGATGACTGCCGTGATCCACTATTTCTCAACTACATTTCTATCCTAGTCCGAGACTTAATTAATTGTAGACTAAAAATCAAGATTTAGTTTTGACAACTAAATTTTACAATAAGCTTGAGATAACAACACTTGTGAGTTCAACCGAGCAATGCTCTAAAAATCTCCCCCTTTGTCCATTTTAGTGACAAAACTATCAATACATATGGATAAAAAATAAAGCTTCGGCAACTTCTTGAATCCAACATGTCTTGATTTCCTTGGCATCTTCAATTTCTTTAACTCTTCGTAATTTCAAGCTGCAATGATTCTGAACGTGTTGAACTCAGCATCGTTGTTGTTGAAGTGCTGACTCCATAGTGATAACAACTTTTGAAAACTAATATTATCAATCGTCGTTATACAGAAACATAGTATTATTACTTCTCCAAAGTTCAATTGTATCCCAACTCTGAAGTAATACTACGGTGATATGTTTCTCCCCCTTAATCAATACTTACATCTTTTGCATAATATGTGAAACCTAAAGATTATTGATTCACTCCCCCTTACATAATGATCCGTAAACCATATGTATGTAGTACGAAACTACTAAATAATTCTCCCCTTATTTGTCAATAAAATTAAAAAAGTTATGAAAAATCGTAGGATCGTAATGAATACAACCAAAAGATATGTCAAGTTTTAAGGAAGTTTTGAAATTCCACATTATAACATAGTTAAAATGCAACTCCTCATATCAACGTTTTTAGATGATATCACATAGTAAGAAAATACTTAGTGCTCATATAGGAGATTTAAGATACAAGCATCCCCTTTCAAATTCCACTACCACACACCCCACAAAGATATAACAATTAAACACAAGTTCATTTAAGAACTCTCCCCCATTTGATGTCATTCCCAAGAGAACAACATGAGTGACCTTGCTTTATAAAAATAAGAATTTTGTTGGACATTAAAAAATCACATGGATTTGTATCCGAAAATCAACTTAAAATAATCTCAACGCCAGTTACGGACAAAAGATAATTTTGATCGATATGACTCAACATAAGAAAATCTTATGGAGTGTGTCAAGAAGTAAAAACACAAAAATATGATCACAAGTAGATCAATACTGCAAGAAAATTCTCAAAGAGTTTGTTCTATTTTCCATTTATAAAAAATATAATAGATTTTACTTCTGAGCATATATGAAATATCAGCTCGATTCACGAAAACGTAAAGGCACATATATTTCATAAGACTTTTGTAATAATTAAACCAATAATGATTACATACTGCAAGTCATCTTTCAACAACTCTAGAATTTAAATAAATAAATCTAAAAACATGCAAGATGAAAATCGTTGGAAATAGCTTGTGTAATCACAATTTTTGCTATACCAAACCCTTGTTATCCTTCTCAAAAATAAGAATAAATTCTTATAAGAAGTTTCCTAGTATTTAAAATCTTTGAAGAATTCTTTATCATCTCCAAACTCTTTATCAAAAACAGGCATAGGTACATACGGTTCATGAATGAAGGTGTTAGTTCCTGCAAACCTGGTAAGTTGTTGATTAGCAAGAGCTTCTTGAAGTTTGAGAGATTTCTGTAGAATCTTCTTTAGTCCCTGCACTTCCTTCTTGGTTTTCTTAAGTTCACCAAGAAGATTTTTAAACCTTTTCTGATTTGAGTGATATGCTCTAGGTTTCTTCTGATTTTTCCTTTTTGTTAGAGCACTGCTCGGTCGAACTCGCAAGCATTGCTATCTCAAGCTTGTTTGTCAAGTTTAGTTGCCAAAACTATAAGTCTTGATTTTTAGTTTACTTATAGCTAAGTCTCGGATTAGGATAGTGAGTGTAGTTGAGCTTTAGACTTCACGGAGTTCATCGAATGAAGACGAATAACTACTCAAGGGAACTTGTGAAACTTCATCAACAAAAGGTATACGGAGACTTGAACTCATCTATCACTCAAAAGTATATCTACTCTATCTCCTATTTGAGACAAAAAGTCGTATTGTTATATAGACTTCAATTATACACATTTGGTATTTCGAGCCGAGTTTACCTCGCTTATCTATTTCTCGAAATATGTGTTGGTAATCTTTCGCTTTAACCAAGTTCATCTTTTATTCTTGACGAAAGTCAAAAGATGATCATGTGAAAATCGCCTTGTAACATCTTACATGATTTGTGTGAGACATTCATTTGATGTAGATTCGGAATGTTTCGTATTGATCTATCGATCATTTGAAAATTGCTTTGAAGCTAATAGTTTGTGTGAGACGGCTATTGTCGTCTTCCAAGAATGTTTCAATGATTGAAATGAGGGTTTAGAACATGTAACCATGATTGGATATAAACATAGTGTGTATTCACATTTTTGCAAAGTCCAAAACCGGGAACCATGGTATGCGTACCCGTACTGGTTGGTTGTTGGAAGTCCGGGAAATAAGTATGCATACTGGCAGAAGTTCAAGTTTCGTGAATTTCTGCTGGAGTTTGGAAGTGTAAAATGGTATGCGTACCCATACACGTACAGGCGTAACCAAACTCAGTCCAACTATTTAGGTATGCGTATCCATTTGCATACTTAAGTAGGTTATGTTCTAAAATCGGTTTGTTCATGAACTAATACATTTATATAATAAAGAATGCAATCTTTTGCAAACCGTGGCTATATATAATGTTCATGAAATGATTCGAGTGAATCAAAATCGATTTTGCTTCAATTGTGTCTTGTATACTTCTATGAGAATATAAATAATTGAACAACTCGCTAACTAGTTTCATTTGAGTCATTTGAACTAGTTATGATAAAGATGAATAAGGTTGATATGAAAGTGCTCATATGGCTAACCATTGGTTAACTATTGTTGAACCAACTAAGTGTACACGTTTAGGTACGGTTACCTTTATATAAATGATGGTACATTTCATTTGTGTATAACAAACTAAGTTCGATCTAACGATTCAAAGATATTAGCTTGAATCTAATCAGGTTTTCATCTAATGGTGAATATTGAATGCTTTGTTACCAAGGTAACATTGATTGCAAACCCTGATTTGAAGACTATATAAAGAAGAACTCTAGCAACTGGGAAGCCTAATCCCCACACCTCTTGTGTGATACTATTTGAGACTAGAGTCGATTCTCCTTTAACCTTAGTTTTTTCACGAAACCATGTAGGTTAACGACTTAAAGACTTCATTGGGATTGTGAAGCCAGACCAAACTATTTCTCTGTAGTTGTGTGTTCTGATCTTGTTGTTTTCTATCGTGATTGAGTACTATCTTCTTTAAGATTTGCTCGATATTTATTCTACGAAAGGAAAGATTGAAAAGTAGTCACAAACATCTTCGTCTCATCGTTTGTGATTCCACAATATCTTGTTTCATTAATCGATTAAGATTATTGTGAGGTGATTGATAATACTAGGCTGTTCTTCGGGAATATAAGTCTGGTTTATCAATTGGTTCACCTTGATTTATCAAAAGACAGAACAAAACTCATAGGTATATCTGTGGGAGACGGATTTATCTATACAATAGACTTTTCTGTGTGAGACAGATTTGTTTATCAAGTCTTCAACTTTGGGTCGTAGCAACTCTTAGTTGTGGGTGAGATCAGCTAAGGGAATCAAGTGCGCAGAATCCGGCGTGGTTTAAGAGCCGTAAGGAACGCAACTGTACCTTGATCAGTGTGAGATTTATTAGGGTTCAACTACATTCCAGTCCGAAGTTAGCTTGGTAGCAGGCTAGTGTCTGTAGCGGCTTAATACAATGTGGTGTTCAAATCTGGACTAGGTCCCGTGGTTTTTCTTCATTTGCGGTTTCCTCGTTAACAAAATTTATGGTGTCTGTGTTATTTCCTTTCCGCATTATATTTTTTTATATAATAGAAATATCACAGGTTGTGCGTAGTTCAATCAATTAGAGAATCCAACCTTTGGTTGTTGATTATATTGATTGACACTTGAACATTGGTCTTTGGTACCGTACAAGTTGTTTCACATAATAATCAGGCTCACGGATTTCTTTCTGTTTGATTTGCTGATTACATTGTGAAACAGAGATACAACTCTTGGATATACTTTTCTTGAGATTGAGTCTGACTGTCTAGTTGATTCTCTCAAAAGTATATTGGAGTTTGTCCATACAGATTGCTAAGCGAAATATTGGGTGTGTTTGTTAGACCCCCACTTTTTCACTTTTTTTATTCAGAGATGAGACAAATGGAAAGGGCATCTCTTTTTCCTTTTTAGTTGCATGAGTATCAACAACCATTGGAGCATAGGTTTCATGAGAAGATGTTGTGCTTGGAACCTCCATGATTTGTAAGAATGAAATAGATTTGTGAAAAACAAATATATGGCTCAACAGGCAAAGCTTCTTGTGAAAGGGATATGAGTCTTGAAGTAGGACATATCTACCACGCAGGATTTCGGAACCATAAAAGTTCACATACTAGAATACATAAAACCTAAAATGGAATAAAAAAAAGTCATTTTTATCCTTCTTTAGATTTCGTAGATCGAAATTACAATACCATTACTTGAGACATAGATAAAGATGTACAAATAAAAGATGGAGATCCAAGTTGTTTTGGGGTAAAAACTGATTCTGCTGGTTTTGGTAAATTTGGGTGTGTTGATGAGAAACGAATTCAAACCCTACACAAATGCACTACACGGGAGTACTTTAGATTCGAGAGATCAATCTGTACAATCCTGGCCTAAACCAAGAAATGGCCATTCCAGTCTTGCTTCGGTCACAAAGTGAAGGAGAAGGGTTGATCTTAGGGAGGGAAGCGAAGAAGGTGTTGAGATCAGAATAGTTAACTCTGAAGGTGTGGCTATTTTATGACTTGTATCAGAATATGGGACTGGCTTGCGGAATGTAAGCTATCAGTTCTTGGTATTTTTTATGGATACTTGTATTGATAACCAAAATTGTGTTGTTGGTTGAAATAGGTTGAAAACCTATTTATATCAGTCATAGTTGCACGCACCCTGATCTCATAGGAACTGGGAATAGTTGAGTGATGGAGGAGTGGGATCGTGCAGGATGGTGAAAACCACATCCCCACTATGAGTGGAAGACTGGTTGGTTTCGTCCCACTACTTATCGATCATCACTAACTACCCGCCTTTCCTAACACTTTCTTGTAATAGGCATGTTGCACGCCGCACGCTGTAGACCGCCAGACCAATACCCTGATGAACATCCCCCAGTTTGTGACATGTTTGATGTCTCGAGTATTTTCGTGGAAAATATGCAGTAGGCTGCTGAATGGGTCTTGTTTGCAAGACCTAGTTATTCTGACCAATCATGCGCAAGCTAGGTGGCGGGTGGTCATGTGTCAGTAGCTGCCAAGAGCTATCTATGTACATTAAAGATGTGGGATCGGTCCCTATAGGAGAATGGTGGCTGGTAGCCATTTTGACATCCTATTGGTTGGCCAAAATTAAATCTAAGCCGGTTAAGTTGGCTAGCCAAGTTGGATGGATGAGATGATTTGCAGAAGTTTGTGCTAATTCATGAAATTTCGTAATCAGAAAATTCAGATGTGAGACCCTCACTAAAACTCCTGTAGAATTCTCATACGAACTCGTATTTTGAAGATACGCCCCTCTATTCTTATCAGAAAAGAATTTCCTATCTTCCCACGAGAAATTATTTAGGTTTTGAGCTCGTTTTGGAGGTGAAAACTGCCCTACAGTAAAAACTTAGGAAGAATTCAGGAGGAATTCTGTCAGTTTTCATCCATGACCTAGATCCTCTTTTAAGCTGTATCTTTTACCTCGTTAATCCGATTGATGAGATTTTTTAGTATGCCATGCTAGACATCCATACAAAACTTTTGGCATGTAGATCATACTAAAATTATTTACTAAATGCTCCCAGTTGTTTGTCCAATCTTTGGGTGATCGTTTAGAAGCCATATGGGTAGGCCGCGGCGTGGCCGATTGTTCCTTATGGAAGAGGGGTGGCCATTGATCATGGACACAGATCGTTATGGAAAAATGGTGTGGCCGTTGATCATGGCCACAGCTCGTTGGAATAGCTTGCCAATTAGCATGCTGGTGCGATTTGGCAGGTTGATTAGCTAATTTGCATGGCGGCCATGTTGACACGACGGCCACTAGGTGTTAGCGCAGTTTGGATTTATTTAATACGTGTGGCGGGTTTAAAGCGACCTGATTGGTCGATAGGAAAGGGGGCAAGCAAGCAGCATGGGCCCGGCCACACTCCAAGTGCGTGCGGCGCATTTAGAGCGACCTGATTGGTCAATGGGAAAGAGGGCCGTCAAGAGTAACATGGGGGCGTGGCCAAATGCAGGTGTCGCCCGCTACGGAGAACTGGCCATCCATGTTGCGTGGCCACGCCTCCTCTTATTGCTACTCCTATTTTCTACGGCTCCTCTTTTATTTCTTTTTTTCTGATTTTTGGTAGGACTTTGCTCATACTAGTCCATGGCGGATCAATTGCCTAGCTTGCCTAGGTTTAGTTTCGAACAGCAGGGTCCGAGATATTGCGCAGGAGCAAAAAACCTAATTTTTTTAAATTAATTAGGTTAATATTTGAATCTTGTGAATTATCACAAAATTGATTAAATTCGGTGAGTTCTGTATGTTGACACAGAGTTCTTTAAATTTTATTGTCAGAGAACAGCATGCTTTCTGACTGAGTACTTTCATGCAGACCTTAATCTTGATACTTGGGGAAATTCATGCTACTCAGCTAGGGCTGCACAGGAACTGTCCCGTCCCGTGGAACCGTACCGAAACCGCAGGAACCATACCGGTACCGTCCCGGAATAGCGATCAGACGGGACAGGTACAAGTACCAAAAACTGGTACCGTGCCTAGAATAGGTACAAGTAACGGTTCTAGGCTATTCCCGTCCCGTCCCATCCCGTAGTACCGAGCAACAAGTAATAACGTCTAATAATAGTTAGGGTTTTTGAAAACTAATTAGTTTTTGTTCATTTCTATTTAGTTTTTGTTGATTTGTTTAAATGTGAAACTGATTGTAATTTTTGGTTTTTGATTTTAGGGTTTTGGAATTTTTGGTGTGGTTCATAACTTCATTCGAACTTAGAACTTAGAAGATTTTTTGCTTTATTTTCTTTTTTATAATTTTACATATGCTACGGGTAAAGAACCGGTACCATCCCTTCCCGTACCGAGTTAAACAGGTATAGGTCCCGTCCCGTCCTGTATTGCACAGGTACAGGTACAGGTATCAGCCATAGGGAGGTACAGGTACTGAGCTAGGCAGAAACCCGTACCGTCCCTTCCCATGTGCATCCCTATACCCAGCTTCGAGTGAACACTAATTGTCATGTCATATCAATATTAAGGGTTCAGCTGGGGAACATAGCACATGAAAGTATTCAATGAGCCTTGCATTAATGAATAATACAGGCGGGATGTTGAAATTTACAGAATATTTGGGATTGTTGCTACATGCACCATTCTGGATAAATTTCATGTAAATATTCTGAATTGCTCAATATATGCGTAAGTAAAAAGGTTAGGCACTCATTACTTCGAATGGCTCCGTCTGTTTGCAGAATGACGGTACATTAAATACAGGGTTTTATAATCTTATCCCTGAACTAAAAACCACCATCAACATTAAGTCCCCTGCTTAGCACGTAATAGTGACATTGTTGCGGGGTAAGCACTAAATGGTGATAGATGAAAATAAAATTCATGAGATGAGTAAACAGACGTTACCGGTAGAGAGAGGCTGGGTTATCCTTTGAGCAGAACACGTTTAATGAAACGTCGATGCAAGTAGCAATCACCCTTCTAGTACGTTGATGCTGAGAACACTAAAATGATGTATTTAAGTAGTGGAGCCTCTACTGATGAGTGTTAAGGCAGTTGATCCTTGAATACAAAGATGAGTGTCGAGGTGGTGGAGCCGTCAGCACTATGATGTATTGAGGAAGTGACGCCTGACAACACGAGTGAGTGATGAGGAGATTACGCGTCTCAACACTAAGATGTGTTGAGGCAATGATGCCTGACAACACAGTAGTGAGTGTTGAGGAATTGCTTCATCTCAACACGAATGTGAGGATATGTTGAGGCAGTATGCCTGACAACACAGTAGTGAGTGTTGAGGAATTCGCACATCTCAACACTAAGAGGAGGATGTGTTGAGGCAGTATGCCTGATAACACAGTAGTGAGTGTTGAGGAATTTGTACGTCCCGGAAAACGTGTTGAGGCAGTATGCCTGACAACACAATAGTGAGTGTTAAGGAATTTGCACGTATCAACACTAAGAGGAAGGATGTGTTGAGGCAGTATGCCTAGCAACACAGTAGTGAGTGTTGAGGAATTTACACGTCTAAACACTAAGAGGAAATCGTGTTGAGGCAATATGCCTGACAACACAATAGTGAGTGTTGAGGAATTTGCACATCTCAACACTAAGAGGAAGGATGTGTTGAGGCAGTATACCTGGCAACACAGTAGTGAGTGTTGAGGAATTTGCACATCTCAACACTAAGAGGAAATCGTGTTGAGGCAGTATGCCTGACAACACAATAGTGAGTGTTGAGGAATTTGCACATCTCAACACTAAGAGGAATGATGTGTTGAGGCAGTATGCCTGGAAACACAGTAGTGAGTGTTGAGGAATTTGCACGTCACAACACTAAGAGTAAAATGTGTTGAGGCAGTATGCCTGACAACACAATAGTGAGTGTTGAGGAATTTCTTCATCTCAACACGAATGTGAGGATATGTTGAGGAAGTATGCCTGACAACACAGTAGTGAGTGTTGAGGAATTCGCACATCTCAACACTAAGAGGAAGATGTGTTGAGGCAGTATGCCTGATAACACAGTAGTGAGTGTTGAGGAATTTGTACGTCCCGGAAAACATGTTGAGGAAGTATGCCTGGCAACACAGTAGTGAGTGTTGAGGAATTTGCACGTCTCAACACTAAGAGGAGGATGTGTTGAGGCAGTATGCCTGACAACACAGTAGTGAGTGTTGAGGAATTTGTACGTCCCAATACTAAGAGGAAAACGTGTTGAGGCAGTATGCCTGACAACACAATAGTGAGTGTTAAGGAATTTGCACGTCTCAACACTAAGAGGTAGGATGTGTTGAAGCAGTATGCCTGGCAACACAGTAGTGGGTGTTGAGGAAATTGCACGTCTCAATACTAAGAAGAAATTGTGTTGAGACAGTATGCCTGACAACACAATAGTGAGTGTTGAGGAATTAACGCGTCTCAACACTAGGATATTTAAAATTTATTTGATATGCCTAATAGATATAAAACATTTAGTTTAAGGATAGTTACTTAGCTCTGTCTCCGCTAGGCATGTCCTTCGCGCATGATTGGGCTTTGGGTATATTAGGCTCTCCTGTGAGTAAGCAGCATCAGGCGTTAGTGATAACATCAGGATGACGACGGATTGATAGACGGACAAAAGTCCCCAGGTTTTGATGGGACGAAAAATAGCCGGTTGTAAAGAGAGTTGTTCAACAAGACTTACTCGTGGAACCTGCGAAGCTATACTATCTCCAGGCAATTGCATCACATTTGCGAGTTATCCATACGACAACAAATAATCTTTAGGATTGGACGGCTTGTTGGAGACCCTCTCAGGTATAGACTTTGGCAGGGAACATACTCCTAGTTTCGCTTTGTTGCTATGTATCCATGAGCGCCCCGGAACCATATCATGATTCGAGTATTCCTTGACAATATGAAACTTGGCGTGTGTTAAGGCGTCTCCTATCTTGATTTCGAGATTAATGTACCCATAGGCATCTATCGACCTTCCTTCTGAGTTTTCGATCATAGTCGGGCAATGAGCAACTTTTAGCTCTCAGAGTCTTGACGGTGACAATGTTGAAGTCAGAGGCCGCGTCAATCAGTGTGCTTTCAAACTCGACACGTTTCAGGTGAGTAGTGGTTCGGAGTCCCCAGTTACGTTTACCAGCCGTACCTTCCAAGAGAGACTAGGATTTCGGGGTAGCTTCTCCAATTGAAAACAATCGCTTGCCCGACACAACACGGTTGAGGGCTGAAAATATATCTCGGCGCTGCGCCTTGGAAAAATAGAGAATCTCATACACATGCTTCATCATAGATTGCACGGTTTTGTGAACAGAGTCCCCAGAAAGCATTAATGCACAACTCCACCAATTGATGTTCAGTTACATTTGGATCATGACAATCTAACGCTTGAATTCTGAATCCCTTGACATAATCATTCGGATGTTTGTTGTTTCGCTCCTTCTGAGTTGTGGCTATGTCCGTCTGAGTTTTGGCAAGAATTTCCTATCTCTCAATTAAATCGATAATGGTAATGGGAGGTTGGTTTCCTCTGGCTCCTCCAGTCTCTCATCCTGATGAAAAAGTGGTAGTAGCCATGGGGATGATTGGAGGCATTATGCTCGCAGAAACATTAGGAGTAGCGGTGGTTCTGGCTCTGGTAATAGGAGGTGTCACACCAGAGGGGATGCTTCCGGTGCTGCTGGTGTTGGTGCTAGAGGATGTAACGCCATGGGATGTGTTGACTGCGCTTGCGGATGGTACATTGGTGTTGATCATTCCCTTTTGCTCTCGTTCGATATGTCCACATACCCTGTCTTCATTGTCGTTGGCGGAGGCACAGACCTCAGACAAGGATTCAACATTTTTCGTGTAATCTCTGAAATTGGTGGCGTTCTCCGAGCGAATGTTTGCTGGCTCTTGCTACAGCCGGTTTTCCATACTCTTTAAGAGACAAAACGTCCTATTTTGCAGCTTGACAATATCAGCTTGATTTACGACAACATCTTCTAATATTTTTGCCATACCTTCCATGGTGATTGGATTATGAGCATTGGCGGCTTTGGAAGTGTTTGGGATGGCCGGGGTAACTCATGAAGCGGAAAGTTGGGATTGGTGATTGAAGTGAATTCTGGTTAATGATTGAATTTAGACCTAAAATCCACCATCTTGAGTTTGGGAAGATTGGAATGAAAATTGAGAAATTGGCTTCGCAACCGAGAGATTAATCTCCCACTGTGGTCGCCAGTTGTTTTGGTGTAAAAACTGATTCTGCTGGTTTTGGTAAATTTGGGTATGTTGATGAGAAACGAATTCAAACCCTAAACAAATGCACTACACGGGAGTACTTTAGATTCGAGAGATCAATTTGTACAATGCTGGACTAAACCAAGAAATGGCCGTTCCAGTCTTGCTTTGGTCACAAAGTAAAGGAAAAGGGTTGATCTTAGGGAGGGAAGCGAAGAAGGCGTTGAGATCAGAATGGTTAACTCTGAAGGTGTGGCTATTTTATGACTTGTATCATAATATGGGACTGGCTTACGGAATGTAAGCTATAAGTTCTTGGTATTTTTTCTGGATACTTGTATTGATAACCAAAACTATGTTGTTGGTTGAAATAGGTTGAAAACCTATTTATATCAGTCATAGTTGCACGCACCCTGATTTCATAGGAACTGGGAATAGTTGAGTGATGGAGGAGTAGGATCGTGCAGTATAGTGAAAACCACGTCCCCACTATGAGGGGAAAACTGGGTGGTTTCGTCCCACTACTTATCTATCATCACTAACTGCCCGCCTTTCCTGACACTTTCTTGTAATAGGCGTGTTGCACGCCGCATGCTGTAGATCGCCAGACCAATACCCTGATGAACATCCCCCAGTTTGTGACATGTTTTATGTCTCGAGTATTTTCATGGAAAATATGCAGCAGGATGCTGAATGGGTCTTGTTTGCAAGACCTAGTTATTATGACCAATCACGCGCAAGCTAGGTGGCGGGTGGTCATGTGTGAGAAGATGCCAAGAGCTATCTATGTACATTAAAGATGTGGGATCGGTCCCTATAGGAGAATGGTGGCTGGTAGCCATTTTGACATCCTATTGGTTGGCCAAAATTAAATCTAAACCGGTTAAGTTGGCTATCCAAGTTGGATGGCTGAGATGATTTGCAGAAGTTTGTGCTAATTCATGAAATTTCATAATCAGAAAATTCAGATGTGAGACCCTCACTAAAACTGATATAGAATTCTCATACGAACTCGTATTTTGACGATCCGCCCCTTCATTCTTATCAAAAAATAATTTCCTATCTTCCCACTAGAAATTATTTAGGTTTTGAGCTCGTTTTGGAGGTGAAAACTGCCCTACAGTAAAAACTCAGGAAGAATTCAGGAGGAATTCTGTCAGTTTTCAGCCATGACCTAGCTCGTCTTTTAAGCTGTATCTTTTAGCTCGTTAATCCGATTAATGAGATTTTTTAGTATGTCATGATAGACATCCATACGAAACTTTTTGCATGTATCTCATACTAAAATTGTTTACCAAATGCTCCCAGTTGTTCGTCCAATCTTTGGGTGATCGTTTAGAAGCCATATGGGTAGGCCGCGGCGTGGCCGATTGTTCCTTATGGAAGAGGGGTTGCCATTGATCATGGACACAGCTCGTTATGGAAAAAGGGTGTGGCCGTTGATCATGGCCACAGCTCTTTGGAATAGCATGGCTTGCCAATTAGCATGCTTGTGCGATTTGGCAGGTTAATTAACTAATTGGCATGACGGCCATGTTGACACGACGGCCACTAGGTGTTAGCGCAGTTTGGCTTTATTTAATGCGTGTGGCGGGTTTAAAGCGACCTGATTGGTCGACAGTAAAGGGGGCCGGCAAGCAACTTGGGCCCGGCCACACTCCAAGTGCGTGCGGCGCATTTAGAGCGACCTGATTGGTAGATGGGAAAGGGGGCCGGCAAGAGTAGCACGGGGGCGTGGCCATATGCAGGTGGCGCTCGCTACGGCGAACTTGCCATCCATGTGGCGTGGCCACGCCTCCTCTTATTGCTTCTCCTATTTTCCGCGGCTCCTCTTTTATTTCTTGTTTTCTGATTTTTGGTAGGACTTTGCTCCTACTAGTCCATATCGGATCAATTGCCTAGGTTTAGTTTCGACTAGCAGGGTCCGAGATATTACGCCGGCGCAAAAAACCTAACTTTTGCAAATTAATTAGGTTAATATTTGAATCTTGTGAATTATCACAAAATTGATTAAATTCGGTGAGTTCTGTATGGTTACACAGAGTTCTTTAAATTTTATTGTCAGAGAGTGGCATGCTTTCTGACTGAGTACTTTCATGCAGACCTTAATCTTGATACTTCGGGAAATTCATGCTACTCAGCTATGAGTGAACACTAATTGTCATGTCATATCAATATTAATGGTTCAGCCGAGGAACATAGCATTCTGGATAAATTTCATGTAAATATACTGAATTGCTCAATATATGCGTAAGTAAAAAGGCTGGGCACTCATTACTTCAAATGGGTCCGTCTATTTGCAGAATGACCGTACATTAAATACAGGGTTTTACAATCTTAGCCCTGAACTAAAAACCACCATCAACACAAGTAATAATATTAAATTTAGATCCAAAGCCCTGATGTGCACAGTTCTTATCTCTTTCAAGGGAACATGATATAAGACGCACCTTTAACCACAATTAGATTATGTTGGGGTAAGCATTAGATTGCTCACCACTAGATTCATGCACGAAATTAATAATATCCTTCAATATGGAACATTTAGCCCAGACTCTTCTATTCATTTGAGAATTTACCTTATCCTTAGAATCAGTCAATCTTTTTGAAGAAGAAGAGTTAACTTTGTGTACCTCAGGATTGGACTTTTGAACAAGTTTAAGCATATTTGCCAAACGAATAGCCCTCTGTTGCAGTTTGTTGACATACCTTAGTTTATGTTTGTACTTGAAGCATTGTGTGAGTCCGTGACCTTCACTAGCACAATAAGGGCATGTCGGTTTGGAGATCGATCCAGAGACAAATTTAGCAGTTAAACACAGGGTATCTGAAACATTAACAAAAAATTCTTTAGTATACGAAAAATCTATAACATCCTCCAATGATTTTGATGAACAGTCATCAATTAAATTATCAAGATTGAAAAGTGTATTGCTACATCCATAAAAATTGACAATTTCTCCCAAGAGTGCTACACTTGAAACTGAAAACGCGGGGGTACCAAAATACACCACCACTTTTTTCTTAGGCAATCTGTATGGACAAACTAAATACAACTCCGAGTAAAATTCAATCAATGAATAATATTAAAAGTTATATCTTTATCCCTTGTGCATAGAACGTTTACAGAACCGAATCCGTGAACCTAATCACAAAGAGATAACTTGGACGGTACCAAAGACCGATGTCCAAGAATCAATCAAGACTTATCCAACAAACTAGGTCGGACATCTCTACTATGATTGATCAATGCACAACCTGTGATATTTCAATTATAAAGATAAACAATATGATGCAGAAAAATAAATAACACAGACACCATAAGTTTCGTTAATGTGGAAACCGCAAATGCAGAAAAACCCCGAGATCTAGTCCAGATTGAACACCAAACTGTATTAAGCCGCTATAGACACTAGCCTACTACCAATTAACTTCGGACTGGAATATAGTTTAGCCCTAAAAGGTATCCCACCAATTAAGGTACAGTCGCGCTCCTTACGCCTTTTGAATCCCAGCATAACTCCGCGCAATTGATTCCCTTAGATGACGTCACACCAACTAAAAGTTGCTTCAACTCAATTGAAGGCTTTAAACCAAATCCGCCTCCTACAGATTAAGCCTATAAAATTGATTTCCTGATCTCGATCAAAACGTATGATCAAGGTGATGGAAATCTGTAGCAATTTGACAGAATTCTAGTTATCCTCAAAATCTGGACTTACGTAACCCGAAGTGCAGTCTAGATTATTATTCACCTCACAAGTATAAAACTTGTGGAATCAACAAAGTCTGAGACTAAGAGAACTTTGATGATCACTATCTATCTTGATCGTTGGAGCAAGCTCTACAAACAATCAAAATCAGGATACTCGAGTTATAAAGGAAAGATACCTGGACCCGGCTTCACGAATCCTAATGAAGTCTTTATAGTCGCAAAACCCTAAAAGGGTTTCTGGAGAGGACGACTCTAGATACAACTAGGACACACCAAAAAGTAGTGTCAGGATTCAAAAATCCAAGTTGCTTGAAGTTCCCCTTTTATAGACATTCAAAGTATAAGTTGCTTTAGGTTTAAGCTAAGATAGCTTTGGAACCAAGCAAAGAATATCCACCGTTAGATGAATCCTTTGAATATGATTTACATAAACAAGATATACACACTGGTTAGGTGAGACCGTAACCGAACCGTGTACAAAGACTATGTTCAACTTGGTTAGCCGAAACTAGCTGGTTTGAACTTAAAAGCTTAATCTTCATTTTCATGAACACATAAGACATTAACTCTGAGTCACAAACATGTGATCAATTAAGTTTAGTCTTTATTATCTAATTAGCTATGCGACATTGTCCCAAATGATAGAAAGTGAATATAACTTGAGATATAGGTGGTTCAGTCTTCACTTACCTTTTGTTGATGAAGTTCTCCAAAAGCTTCGGTTGATCTTCGCCTTCAAACGGTAGAACACAATCATGACTGCTCTAATCCTCTGTTTCTCAACTACATTTCTATCCTAATCCGAGACTTAAATAATTGTAGACTAGAAATCAAGATATAGTTTTGACAACTAAATTTGACAACAAGCTTGAGATAGCAACACTTATGAGTTCGACCGAGCAATGATCTAATAGAACCATCTTCCTCTTCGGAATCATAATTATCAGATGTTTCATCAAGTGTTGCATCAAGACTTGTTGCCAGTGTATTTCTTATAATTTGGCCACTCATTAGCAAAGTGACCGAATCCTTTACACTTGAAGCACCATGGCATATCCTCATCAACAGTATCATTAGAATCTCTGTTTTTGACAGAAATACGATTATGTGGCTTAGCTGACGTTGGAGGTTTTTCTCTGGAGAATCGTTTATTTCTCTTCCTAAAAAGTTCTCTAAACTGTCTTGTGATCAAAGATATTTAGTTATCAAGATCTTCATCTGAAAAATCAGGATCAACAAGATCATCTCCAGAGTTGTCAACACTTTAACTTTTAAGAGTTTTAGTGTTTTTCAGTGCCTTGAACGCAATATCCTTTTCGGCTTTGGATTGCAGTTCATGATCATAGATCTTCAACTTTCCAACAAGAGTATTCCTGGAAAGAGTTTCAAGGTTATCCCCTACCATGATGACATGTTTCTTAGACTCATATCTTGCTGGTACAGATCGTAGAATTTTCATCACAATGTCCTTTTGGGGAATGGTCTTCCCTAACGCATAAGATGCATTAACAATTCCAGACACTTTTTGATTAAATTCATCAAACGAATCTTCATCAGACATACGAAAATTTTCCTAGTCAGAATTTAGGTTTTAAAGCCTAGCTTCTTTCTCTGAGGTATCTCTTTTAAATACGGTTTCTAAGATATCCCAAGCATCTTTAGACTTAGTGCACGACGTCACATGGTGCGGAAGATCAGGTCTTATGGCATGGATAATAGAGTTTAACCCGTCAGAATTATGCTTTGCAGCACTTATCTCGGTTTCACTGTATTGTCCTAATGGCTTCGCAACAATATTTCCGTCTCTAATAACTGTCGGCGCATCGTATCCCATAACTACAAGTTTCCATGTCTCAAAGTCACGGGCTTGTAAAAAGGAACACATATCAATTTTCCACCATAAGTAACTTGTGCTATCAAATGCTGGTGGTACATTTATCGAGATTGCACTCTTGTCTATATAGTAAGACTGCTTCAAACATAGACTTATTAGGTCTTGGCGTGTTTTCCTGATTTGATACCAATTGAAAACGCGGGGGTACCAAAATACACCACCATTTTTTTCTTAGGCAATCTGTATGGACAAACTCAACACAACTCCGAGAGTTAAACTCAATCAAGGAATAGTATCTAGAGTTATATCTCTTTCTCTCTCTTGTGATTAGAATGTTTACATAAACAAATCTGTGAACCTAATCACAAAGAGATAACTTGGACGGTACCAAAGACTAATGTCCAAGAATCAATCAAGTCGTATCCAACAAACTTGGTCAGACGTATCTACTATGATTGACCAATGCACGACATGTGATATTTCAATTATAAAGATAAATAATATAATGCAGAAAAAGAAATAACACAAACACCAGAAGTTTTGTTAATGAGGAAACCACAAATGCAGAAAACCCCCGGGACCTAGTCCAGATTGAACACCAAACTGTATTAATCCGCTACAGACACTACCCTACTACCAATTAACTTCGGACTGGAATGTAGTTGAGCCCTAAAAGGTATCCCACCGATTAAGGTACAGTCACGCTCCTTACGCCTCTTGAATCCCAGCAGGACTCCACGCAATTAATTCCCTTAGCTGACGTCACACCAACTAAGAGTTTCTTCACCTCAATTGAAGACTTTAAACCAAATCTGTCTCCCACAGATTAAGCCTATATGTGATTTCCTTTTACAATCAAATAGTTTGATCAAAGGTGTGGAAATCGATAGCAATAGACAAAGTCTAGCTAACCTCGAAATCCGAACTTATGCAACCCAAAGTGCAGCCTAGATTATTACTCACCTCACAAGTATCAAACCTGTGGAATCAACAAAGTTTGAGATGAAAAGAACTTTGATTGTTCAAGTGATAAATCAAAAATCAAACAAGATCAGGATACACGAGTTATCAAGGGAAGATAACAGGACCTGGCTTCACGAATCCCTATGAAGACTTGTAGTCGCTAACCCTAAAAGGGTTAGGAAGAGGACGACTCTAGATACAACTAGGACACACCAAAAAGTAGTGTCGGGATTCAAATATCCCAGTTGCTTGAAGTTCCCCTTTTATAGACATTCAAAGCATAAGTTGCTTTAGGTTTAAGCTAAATATAGCTTTGGAACCGAGCAAATAATATCCACTGTTAGATGAATATTTGAATTTGATTCACATAACCAAGATATACACTCTGGTTAGGTAAAACGTAATCGAATCGTGTACAGAGACTATGTTCAACATGGTTATCCGAAACTACCAGGTTTGAACTTAAAAGCTTAATCTTCATTTTCATGAACACATAAGACATTAACCCTGAGTCATAAACATGTGATCAAATAAGTCTAGTGTTTTTAGAGAATTAATCAAATGCTAATTATCTCGTATAAATACTTTAAACACACTTGAAAATATAATCGACATGGTTAGTAGGTGTACAAGGTACAAATACCGTTGCCGTTGGTGAATCGGTTCAGTCACAGTATGCGTACCGGTTTGTAAACATTTAACCAAACCAAGTTCCGGAGTTAACAAAACTTTTTAAGTTTGCGTACCGGTTTGGAAACCTTAAGACTGTCACCAGTTTCGGAGTTACTAGAACTAAATCAGTTTGCGTACCGGTTTGGAAACACAACCTAGTTCAAGAACACAAAACTGTTTTAGTTTGCGTACCAGTTTGGAAACTAATCCCGGTTCCGTAACCACGGTTCAAAAATGGTTTGCATACAAGTATGCATACCTATCCGGTTCACGAGTTAAACAGATTGTCATATGATATACATAAGAATATGCGTACCACAAATCTGTAAGTCGATATATATATATATATATAGCTACTCCGCTACGTGTACGAGTATATGTAATACGGGTTTAGACATATAACAGTTCTCCCAGTTTGTAAGACTGATAACACTATCTTGTATCCGAATCTATAGTAGTTCTATATTTCTTTAAATCGATTCGAAACATTCCTGAATAACATCAATGACACATATCACTGTTTCAGGCTATTTACGAACGATAAAACTTGAATCATGATTTTGATTTCGAACAATAAATTATCCTTAACCGAAATTCATCAAGTATGAAAAAATGTTAATTAAGCTTAGTCAATATATTTCTAGAACTAATTATCAAGATAAACTTGACTTTAAATTCTTGTCTTTGCATATTAGTCTAATTACATGCAACATCGTCTCAAATGATAGAAAAGTGAATATAACATGAGATATAGGTGGTTCAGTCTTCACTTACCTTTTGTTGATGAAGTTCTCCAAAAGCTTCGGTTGATCTTCTCCTTCAAACGGTAGAACGCAATCATGACTGCCGTGATCCACTATTTCTCAACTACATTTCTATCCTAGTCCGATACTTAACCAATTGTAGACTAAAAATCAAGATATAGTTTGGACAACTTAATTTGACAACAAGCTTGCGATAGAAACACTTGTGAGTTTGGCTGAGCAATGCTCTAACACAAAGTATTAAAACACACACGCAATCGATTTTCATTGATCTCAACGCATTCTCAGCTTCCCTCCCTACAGATTGAACCATTTTCATTACCTTGTGACCGAACCGATACCAGAACGACAATTTCTTGGTTTAGGCTAGTATCGTATAGATTGATCTCTCAAACTCAAAGCACTTATACTGTCATATATAGTGTATCGGTTTAAGGGTTTAAACGATTTTCTCTCTTTCTGATACGTATTGATCTCTGTACCTTGGAGACTATTATTATAGAGGCGGAATTCAGAATAATAATAGACGAAAACTAGAAAACAAAACACACTAGAAACCAGATTCGAAGAAATATATCTTCTCTAGATTATGAACAAGAAAACCATTACAATTCTCTCTTTGTTACGTTCACAATCTCTCTAGGTAAATAACCTTAGACTATTTTCTAAGCTTGCTTTTACAATAATGAATTGCTTCACAAACTTATCTCAAGGTGATTTGTCTCACAAACCTCCCTCTCTAATCTAGGTGTGTTTGTATTACAAACCACACTTTAGATGTCTTAGCTATGAGCTAAACATCTCTATTTATAGCTTTAACGGTTTCCCAAACCTTATAGGAATCTATTTCCTTATCTAGGAATAATTCCCTTTCTAGGAATATTACCTTGTCTAGGAAGTATTTCCTCATCTTGGCATACTTCCTTACTTTGGTTTGGTTTCCCAAACCTCTTAGGAATCTATTTTCCTTCCATAGGAATACTTCCTTAAATCAGTAATACCTCCTAAATTACAATTTTATCCTCAATCCGTCTTGAGGATCACTAGTTCCCGGGGGAGAGGAAGATACATATGTATCATGGGCCCCCCCCCCGCCCCCCCCACCCCCTCAAGAACTTGAACTCCTGTGAAAGTTAGATTTGGAGGTTAGGGAACTCGAGAGTTACTTTCACCCTAGTGAACCATCTCTCTTTGCTGGAAAATTGACCTCGACGTCTAATTTGGAAAGCGTCCATATCCCCTCCTCTTGTCTTAGTCACTCTTCGCTCCATAATGCAATCTTCATCGATTGGTTCTTCTCGATCAAACCACAAGTCTCCTACACGTGGAAAAATCATCTTGTCATCCTCACCATCATCTTGTAGCGGTGGATCAAATAACTTCAAGTGTTCGACATTAATAATCGAGAACATTTTTTCCCCATTCGACCGTTCCTTATCTAACTTCAACCATACCATGGTCATCTTTTTCTTCTAACGTATTCCAATTTTTGAGTAACTCACCAAGTTGTTTGTAGAGAGATCTAGTGAATACCATAAACCACAGGAATCTTCCCTAAAAGAAACGAACCTTGCTCTGATACCAACTTGATACGTATTGATCTCTGTACCTTGGCGACTGTTATTATAGATGCGGAATTAAGAATAATAATAGACCACAGGAATCTTCCCAAACCTTATAAGAATCTATTTCCTTATCTAGGAATAATTCCCTTTCTAGGTATATTTCCCTTTCTAGGAATATTACCTTGTCGAGGAAGTATTTCCTCATCTTGGCATACTTCCTTACTTTGGTTTGGTTTCCCAAACCTCTTAGGAATCTATTTTCCTTCCATAGGAATACTGCCTTAAATCAGTAATCCCTCCTAAATTACAATTTTATCCTCAATCTGTCTTGAGGATCACTAGTTCCCAGGGGAGAGGAAGATACATATGTATCTCTCTAGGTAACTTGAACTCCTGTGAAAGTTAGATTTGGAGGTTAGGGAACTCGAGAGTTCCTTTCACCCTAGTGAACCATCTCTCTTTGCTTCAACCATTCGACCGTTCCTTATTTAACTTCAACCATACCATGGTCATCTTTTTCTTCTAACGTATTCCAATTTTTGAGTAACTCACCAAGTTGTTTGTAGAGAGATCTAGTGAATACCATAAACCACAGGAATCTTCCCTAAAAGAAACGAACCTTGCTCTGATACCAACTTGATACGTATTGATCTCTGTACCTTGGAGACTATTATTATAGATGCGGAATTAAGAATAATAATAGACTAAAACTAGAAAACAGAACACACTAGAAACCAGATTCGAAGAAATATATCTTCTCTAGATGATGAACAAGAAAACCATTACAATTCTCTCTTTGTTACGTTCACAATCTCTCTAGGTAAATAACCTTAGACTTTTTTCTAAGCTTGCTTTTACAATAATGAATTGCCTCACAAACTTATCTCAAGGTGATTTGTCTCACAAATCTCCCTCTCTGATCTAGGTGTGTTTGTATCACAAACCACACTCTAGATGTCTTAGCTATGAGCTAAACATCTATATTTATAGCTTTAACGGTTTCACAAACCTTATAGGAATCTATTTCCTTATCTAGGAATATTACCTTGTCTATGAAGTATTTCCTTATCTTGGCATACTTCCTTACTTTGGTTTTGTTTCCAAAACCTATTAGGAATCTATTTTCCTTCCATATGAATATTGTCTTAAATCAGTAATCCCTCCTAAATTACAATTATATCCTCAATCCGTCTTGAGGATCACTAGTTCCCGGGGAGAGGAAGATACATATGTATCACTTTCGCATCTGCCTACTCCACTATTTTACACTTCACCCAGTAAAGCGTTTTTACCCACAAACACCTAGGGATTAACCGCTTGTGTTCAAAACCACGATATTATATAACTATGTTGAAAAGACAAGGGTACCCAAATACACCACAATCTTTAATTTATCCACCTATAAGTACTCTTACCGAAAGTGATTGTCTATGGACAAAATCGAGACAATACTACAAATCGGCATCCACACTTTATGTGATTGTCTATGGATACGAGATCGAGACAATACAACTACCAAAGTGTGATTACTTGATAATAGGTTCGGACTTAACCAAACTCTATAGGAAATAGAAAAGTAAATCACACAACAAGATTTTGTTAACGAGGAAAACTGCAAATGCAGAAAAACCCCGGGACCAAGTCCAGAATTGAATACTCTCAGAATTAAGCCGATATACAAAATCTAAACTAACTTTGTATAGTTGAGACCAAGCAACTACCCCTTGTTCACTTAGTTTCCTCAGTTTCCCTGCGCTTCCGACTTCGATGAGTGCACGCACTGGAACAATTCCTTTGGATCGTATTCCAAACAGTAAAGGAACAACAAATCTATTTGGTAACAACTCTATTGATTCTTGAAGATAAGATATCTCAAGTCATATGCAAAGGCTCTTCCATTTAAGCTAATAAACTCCTTTGCCTGGTTAGATCAATCTATCCAATAACTAACGAAGTAGCCAAGTTTGGTTGCCCAAATTTTCTCCAAACAAGATACCTTTAGCGGTGCATGCTATTATATGAAGATGCATAAAACATCACATCTTTGGCTGCATAAGTTTGTGGGTTCCATAACCCGAACAAAGAGTCACATTGCTACTCCTTCGAGTTACTGGCTGTTAAATAGTTACTAACTCAGTTTCAAAAAGATAGGCTTGTTTCATATATAAATTATAATTGAAATATTTTCAAAACAGAGGGAATAGGTTTCTAGCATTGCCCTTACTAAAAAAAAAATTGTCAGTGATTGTAACACAATGGTAAAGTCATTGATGATACCAGTGACCCGAGTTTGAAAATCGCTAGCACCAATTTACCGATCAAAATGAAACTTATGGTGGGTTTGGATGTAGAATTTTAAAGGTGGGATGGTCCATGGGTTTTGGTGGAATTATGTTTCCTTAAGTATGTTTGGTTGCCCAAATTCCTGGAAACACGTTTCCCACGGGAATTAGTTTTCCAGCAAATCCTCCATATGGAGTCCGACCCCTCCCCTCTAAGATTTGTTGGGAAACTTATCAAGGGATTTATGAACCCATTTTTTTTTTAACTTTAAATCTCATATATATATAATTTTAAGATTCTGTGGGTAATACCAAACAATATATAGACTTTAAAACAAGATAATTCTATGAATCCTAGGAATTTTAAATGAGTTACCAAACACACGAGGGATTTACATGAATCCTAGAATTTTTAATCCCATGGAATTATAAATCCTCGAAATCATAATCCTATGGCATTATGAGAAATTATGCAGGAACTTGTGAAGAAGGAAGAGCAGGATAATCAGCTGGTTCAGATCCTCAAGAAACAGAAGCTATAGGGGCACTTCAAAAGAAGACCGTGAAAGCATTTTCAACTACTTTCATGGGAAAAAATCGAATATCTCTTGGCGTGTGAAGGCTTGTATGGATGAGGCAATCAGGATAACAAACCTTTGTATTAATTTGTTAGGATTTCATTTTGTTCCTAGACTAGGAAATAGAATTGCAGACATTTTAGATAAGTTTGTTAGGCCCTTAAATACTATTTCAGATTGGGAGTTTACTCCACCTTATTGCATTATGCAACAACTATCTGTAGATAAGTCTAATATTGGGAGACACCCTGAAAACCCCAGGTAGATGCTCTACTTCTATTGTAATGTTGACTCTTTAGCGTCGTGCCTGCAGACCCTAGACCTTCAGTCTGTTATCTTGAGACACACATGCATCCTTGGTTTTAGCCCCAACCTTAAGCGAGCTGCAGCTTCCTTCAACTCTCTGTATAGTCGTGCTTCTCTTATATGTGTCGATAGCACTGCCACCCATTCCATGAAAACCTTGGCAGTTGTTTATTTCAATACAGTAAAGAAGGACCTGACTTCCAATTTCAAGTTGTCTGGGCGCGAATTAATGCTATGGAGGAGTAACCAAATGAAGCATGCTCTAGATTTCCTGTTGGCTATTCCTATTGTGGTTTAAATCAAAAAATTGGTGCAAGGCAGTTCAGTGCGGTATTATGTTATAGGCTTGGCATTCCTTTGTTTGAGTTGGATAGTAAGTGCCCCTTCTGCAAGAGAGAGATGGATGTGTTTGGTGACCATGTTGTGCACTGTACAAACGAGGTAGGACTGAAGTTTCGGCATGACTTGGTGCGTGATACAATTGCGGATATGTGTTATAAGGATGCTCTGCCGGCACGAAAACAGGTGGATTTGGGGCTTCTTGTGAACAATGGTACTTCTTTGAGGCCAGCTGACATTCTTGTACACAATTGGGATAACGGGCGGGATGTTTGTTTGGATGTGACGATTGTTTCGCCCTTTGCTGGGAATGGTAGTCGTACTTTTGAGTTGGGTCAAGCTATTAAGGAGGCCGTGATTCGTAAGAATACCAAGTATTTGGAAAAGTGTACTTTGCAAGGCTATGGGTTTGGTGCTTTGGCTTTTACTACTCTCGGTGAGTTTGGGGACGAAACGACTGAGTTCATTAAACGTCTTCATAACGACATGGCCGGCCATGATGCTAATGTGCGAGTTGGAGATTTTCTTTTTCATAGGCTAAGTGTGGTAGTACAAAAAGGAGTTGGAGCCCAACTTGTTGCTCGCCTTCTGACTAGTTTCCTGTCTGATGAGGATCCATTGTTAAAAAAAAAAAAAAAAAATAGTAAAATTTTCCTCGGATGCATGAACTGAGAATAGTCGATTGACATGGTACGCGTTAACAATGAGAGGGTGTTAATGTCATTTAACCTTCAGCCACGTTGTCACAAGTCATCAAAATCAGATAATATTAAAATAATAGTAATAAGAAAACTATAGTACGCCGAGTTGTATAACGTACGCAGTGTAGCGTTACGATATAAACGTATTCTGATTTCATCTCTATTATTCACAGCAATTGTTCTTTTCTGAGGACCAAGAGATCAAATTTTGATTATCAAAACCCTCAAATTACTCAAAACCCAATATTTTTCTAGGGTTCTCTCTTCTTCAATCAGATCCAAGTCATGATTTTTACATAAAGGTAAGACCTTTCTTCATTATTAATCTCTGAAAAAACCCTCAAATGAATTAGGGTTTTTCAATACAGGATCTGAAAGTTGAAATTGAGGTTTTCAGTTAAAGTATTAGGACCTTAGTAATTAAGGGTTTTGTCAATTTATATTTTTTTTTTTGATGTAATAGTTTGATTTTCAAGAAAAATGGGTGATGAAGAAGGGAATAGTAATAGAAACTCTAATAGAAGAATGGATTTGAATCTATATTTAGGTCTACCACTTCGCTTAACAGAACCTGATCTTGGTTCAGATCTTGCTTTAAATTCATTACCCGTATCAGCTTCAGAAATGTCTAGTACTTCTCATTCAGAATCATATCCACCTACCGTACAAGAACAAGAAGCCCCAGAAACCCTAAATGATGAATTCTTTGACGATCCATTTCTTCCATCTTTTTTACCTTCATTTGCTTCACCTGCTGTTCAAGATAGTACCGAAGGTGTTCTTAATGAAGGTAGTAATAGTAATGATGCAGCTGAGTATGTACCATACTCACTGTCTTCTTATGCTCCGGTTTCCTTATCTACGACGCCTGCTGTCCAAGATAGTGAATCACTTGCTCAACGACCAAGTGTTCCTTATGTACCTGGTTCACCCACTGCTAGGGCTCGTCGCAGAAGTGATTCATCATTGCAAGCAGTTACAGGTTTTGCTCCATACAGACCTGACAATACTCCAAGGAGTTCTTTGGATCGTGATGGTCCAGAAGTTAGGATCCGAAGATTGATTGATTCGAACCGGCGTTTGTTTGTTAGGAGGTTAAGGGCAACTGTTCCAGATGATTTGGCGGAACCTGATGGTCTAGAGGGTTTTTTGCCAGTTACAGATGATGGTGGTTTGCGTGATAGAGTAGTGTCAGATCCGTTGAATGAAACAAGTGGTGGAGGTCAGAAAACGAGTGAGGAGAATGTGGGTGGGGAGGGTTTAGAAGAGAAGGGGACTGAGGATCAGAATAATGGAGCTGCTAACTTTGATTGTAATGTATGTTTGGATGTGGCGAAAGAACCTGTTGTTACTTCATGTGGGCATTTGTTCTGCTGGCCTTGTTTATATCAATGGCTTCATCTTCACAGTGATCATAAAGAATGTCCTGTGTGTAAAGGTGAGGTAATGGAATCAAATATCACACCTATATATGGACGAGGTAGTTCTGAAATGGATGAGAAGAAAGAGGGTGGAGAGGAAAACTCGGGTTTAAAAATTCCCCCAAGACCATGCGGGCGTCGGATGGAAGGATTTAGGCAGAGAATTCGGAGACCAGTTGGTCCATTCAGGTTTGTTGTGGGCGAAGATACACAAAATGGAGAAGAAGGGCCAGAGGAGCCTAGTGTCCATGGGATTTTTAATGGAGCTAACGGTAGGGTTCTTACAAGACTTTTGGCAGCTCGTAGACGTAGGGAAGATAGTTCAGAGCATGCAGTGAATGCTGGTGGAAGTGGGTCTTCTGGAAGCGCAAATGAGACTGCTTTAAATCCCACAGAAAGCAGTCATCAACCATCTGGTGTGCTTCATGGAGGTGGGTCACGAAGTACTCCATCAGCTCTTGCACGCCGTGTAACAGGGTTATTGCCAAGGTATGCGTTATACAGTTTCCATTCTGATAGATTTGCAGAAATAGCTTCTGAGCTGTCTAATGTGGTGGTAAGGATGGGAAACAATAGTGAGAGTAATTCTGGTGCTTCTGTGAATCCTCGAGAGGTTCGAGGAACTTCAGAAACCACAGCGGCTACAGATCAAGCTTCTGCCTCCAGCACCGTTGCTGTCATACAAGGCGATAATAGAGGTCAAATTGATGCTCCTGCAGAGCCAAGCAGCGTGGGTTCATCTCGAACCCTTAGACGCCGACGAAGAAATGCTGTATCTGGTTCTTTAGATGTGGATGGAGAAGTTAATACTGTTCGTAAACGAAGAAGGCTGAATTAGGTTCTTAGAATTACGACTAAAAAATGATAATCAGAAGGATAAAGTTTAGACCCTTCGTTTTGTAATATGATTTTTGTGTTGATATCTTGAAAGAAGAATATATGAAATTTGAGCATCAAAATAACAATATGTCCAATGAGGATATATTTTTTGGTTACACTTTTGTCGAGTTGAGATTGCAGAAGTACCAAGCACAGCAATTGGTCTTGTTGAAATTGACGTTAACTATTGCTCCTTGCTTATCGAGTGGGTCTTAATCCACTCACTGTTGAGCGAGATAAGGGTATGAGATCCTCTTGTGATTGTGATGGTGATGGCCAAGGTGAGCATTGTTCTACTGAATCTCATCTCTCTATTCAGAAGTGATCAAGATCTAACTTTAGAGTTTACTAGAGTTGATCTTCTTACTGCTGATCCTTCTGTAGTTCCTGCTGAGGTTGCCTTAGCTGCTCTCAGTTCTTCTGAAAATAAGTAAAGTTTTTTTATTGAACCTCTTTCTGAGTTTGAGTTTACTTCCATGTTATTTGAGCTTTTTGAGTTTGTCGTAGATAAGGCTTTAGGTTTGAGAAATGCTAACGAGCAGTGCCGATAGTGTACTACTTGGTGCAAACTCCTCAGCAAGCAGTACAGTGCGGGCTTAGGGGAATTCAAATTATCATGTTAATATGTTATGTCGATCTATAACCTCAAAATTGTATTTATCCTCCTTTTGTTTGGGCCTTGGGGTACATGCAGGATTTATGGGCATTGAAAATGTCATGTATGTTGAGATCTGTAACTGTAAATGGTTAATCTAGCTGCTACTTCAGGGGTCTGGGTATGTATTATTGTTCTCTTTGCATTTGATTGTGAGCTTTTGCTAAAGCTGTCTGGAGAGGAATAGCTTTGATCTCAAGTTTATACTATTAGACGAATGATAGTATTAGTAACTGGACTCATACTGTGCTGAATACTGATTTTGACCTCTTAGGATTAGTATGTGGTGATCATGGTAGTATAGGTGTAGGAGGGTTGATAACCTGAAACCAGATTCTATAAAACTCATTAACACCAAGAATATCTATGGATATTACAAGTTGTGTGATGCCTCTTGTGTTTTAATCTCGAATCAGGTTTTCTTTGGATATGGATCATCTTAAATGTTACATTCATGTAAACTTATCGAATTGAAAGGAAGATCCGAATATGGGAAGATCTTGAAGCTTGCTAGGTGGGCTAAAGACTTGAAAATAGATGTTGTTGCTATTTAGAAGATAACAAAAGAATTATAAATGAGTTGTGCAGCAACGGAGTTTTGGACTGGAGCTGTCAGTTGACTTTGGATAGTTTTAAAGTTCGGCTGAAGATCTTATAGAAATTGGAGTCAGCTCTGCTGGTAGATTACCTGATAAATTAGCTGAAGTATGTTAGGAGAAACTATATTAGTAAACATAACTCTGCTGACATGGGATCTGGGAAGCATGAACACGAGCTGAGGACACGATATGATGCAGATACAGAGACGGCACAATTTCAACAAAAAAAGTTTAGGGTGCGAGCACGTCACTGATTTAGTGATATTTTTCACTACAATAGATACTATTCCTTATAATTCTAACAAATTGCCGGCAAAGAGAAATTTTGTGAAGGAATAACCACATAGTCTAGTGAAAAAACTTGTATGTTCAGTATTTGGGCATTGTTAGTACAGATTTACACTAATTGTGGATGGCATGAGTAAGTGATGTCACCGATTTGTCCATGGTGTCTTTGCACGTCCATGTGTCAGACACACGACTATTCCAGAGCATCCTTGCTTCCTAGCATGGGAGTCGGTTAGAGAAGAAGATTTCGACCTTATTTTCATAAAAGTAGAGTTTCCTGGTGCCTTGGATTTGGGTATCTGGTTTTGATGTTTAGGGGTATTATAAGTTTCAAGTTATCTTAAATTGTGACTTTGAATGCCTTGTTATATGTGCCTACATTTTGAGGGGGTACTTGATTATTCAGTAATTTGGGGTTTTACGAGTGTGTCATAAATTTGGGCTTCTTAATGTTTCCAGGGGCATTATTACTGTGAAGCTGCATTGTCACCAGGAATTGAAACTGGGAGCCATGGCCAGAAAAAGGGATTAGGAAAGACTACTCTGAGTGGCCACCTGACTATGTTACCTACATGTATGACCAGAGGTCCACCATCAAAAAGGATCTGATATCTCTTGTAGAGAAGCAAAGTTCGATTGGAAGTGGCCTCACTAGAGTTTTGGATATTGATCCTAAAACCCAACAGGTACTTAATTTACATGAGTTGGTATCGGTTTACATAACCCTCAGAAGGTAATTCAGGTAACACAAAAAAGAATTACCAAACCATGTGTTCCTTAAACATTCCATGAGACTTGCTGCCGCCAAACTTCTGGTTATACAGTTTTCAGAAGCTGGAATTAAGTTAAGGGTTCTTATTCCCTTCATACAGACATGAAAATTTAGGTTGTTTCCGTCCTGCAACCTTGTAGAGCTTTTAGTTATGTTGTTCACCTTTCTCCCAGTAGCTTCAAGAACTTTCAGGTTGTTACTCTCAATTTGTACCATTTGTAGATGCAAATCTCGTGTCCACTTGATCGTCAGTGAAGCTGCTCTTTCCTCTAACTCTTCTCGACTTGCCCCTGCGGTATGACAGCACTTGGCCCCGGTGTAAGCACCTGAATGGTCAGAACAAGTTAGAGCAATGGCAGAATTATTTGTAATCAAGTCCCATACAACAACAACATTTATTTTCATAGACATAATAGGTGGGTTTGTCATACATTCACAGTTGGCAATGTTTATCTCTTCCTCCCTATCTGATAACACCCTACTTCTACCATTATCCTTAACTAATCTAGTGATATTGTACTTAGTGTTTGCTACATTAGGTCTAATTTTCCTAAATACCAGATCACATCTAGTTTTCCAAATGGTTGCTATTGTTTCCGGCCAGTTGAGTATCCCTTTTTCTTTAATATCATTTCTAGTAAACCAGTTCATAATCCATCCAAGGATATGCACCTGATTATTCAAAACAAATTCCATGTTAAAACCAATACTATTAAAAACACTCAAAGTAAAATCACATTTCAGGAAAGTATGGATTAGAGTTTCTTCCTGTTGTCCACACAAGGGACACGACTTGCTTATTGCTGGAAGGATTTGTGCAATCCTCTCATTGAGAGGGAGTATATCATGGACACATTTCCAAATGAATGTTTTAATCTTTGGAACTGTGTTGAGCCTCCAGATCTTGTTCCAAAACACACTATCCTGTTGTTGCTCTTGCTGACCACTAGTCACAATCTGTTTGTATAGAGACCTATAAAGAAATATGGTGACAGGGTTTTCTTCTCACACAACTGTGTTGAGATTGAATTCATTGATAAGTATATATACTCGGTTTACAGATACAGGTGTTTACAATGATAAGGATATAGCAACAAATAAAGCAAAAGAAATAGGAAAGGACAAGAGAACAGGAGGACTAAAACTAATATAGCTAGAAGAAAGGAAAACCAAAACTATGTACACCAATAAGTCGGTTAAGTAGTTAGTCAGGTGGCCTGACTAATCTAATACCCCCCTCAAGTTGGAGCGGGGGAGCCTTAACGAACGCCCAACTTGCTAACCAAACGACCAAATTGTGGAGCTCTTAAAGGCTTTGTGAAAACATCGGCGAGCTGATCAGAGGACGGAAGATGCTCCGGTAATATCAATCCACTGAGTAATTTCTCATGAACAAAATAACAATTAATTTCAATATGTTTAGTACGTTCGTGAAAGACAGGATTCTGAGCAATGCGAATTGCTGCTTGACTATCATAAGAAACAGTGATAGGGAGAGGACATGATATGTTCATGTCGTTGAAAAGATATCGTAACCATTGAAGCTCAGCTGTTAAGTTAGCCAAGGCACGATATTCAGCTTCAGCTGAAGAGCGAGCCACAGTGGGCTGTTTCTTTGATTTCCAGGAAATTGGGCTATTACCTATGGTAATGAAATAGCCTGTGGTAGATCTGCGAGTAAGAGGACATCCTACCCAGTCAAAGTCCGTGTAACCATGAAGAGATGGGGAACTATTGGCAGACAAAAATATGCCATGCCCAATGGTTCCTTTGAGATACCGTAGGACATGGTGAGCAGCATCCATATGAGCTGTACGAGGATGTTGCATAAATTGACTGCGATAATTGACTGAGAATATGATATCTGGACGAGTGACAGTGAGATATAGCACTCGACCAATAAGTCGGCGAAAACAACTTGGATCAGTTAACTCCTTACCATTAGTAGGAAGTAACTTGAGGTGTGTATCCATCGGAAAAGAGGAAACACGTGCCCCAGTGAGGCCAAAGTCTTTAAGAATGTCAAGAATATATTTTCTTTGACATAGAAAGATACCTTTATTAGATCGTGAAACTTCAATACCTATAAAATATTGTAGGCGACCAAGATTCTTAATCGAAAAATGAGACGCAAGACGTAACTTGAGTGAAGTTATAAAGTTATCTTCTGTGCCAGTAATAATGATGTCGTCAACATAGACGAGAACCAAAAATAGAAGTTGTATTTCTATGATATGTGAAGAGAGAATTATCACATAGAGATTTCTGAAATCCTTCAGCTATCAAAACTGAGGAAAGCTTAGCAAACCATTGATGAGAGGCTTGCTTAAGGCCATATAATGATTTCTTAAGTTTGAAAACTTTAGACTCACCTGTTCGTGCCAGACCGGGAGGAATCTTCATATAGATTTCTTCATCTAAATCCCCTTGAAGAAACACATTATTGACATCGAGTTGGTGTAGAGACCAACCTTTTATCGCAGTAATGGATAGTAACACTCGAACGGTTACTAGTTTGGCTACAGGTGCAAAAGTGTCGTAGTAGTCAATTCCTTCCTGTTGAGTGTAACCCTTAGCCACAAGACGAGCCTTGTAGCGTTCAACTGTGCCATCAGATTTAAACTTGATCTTAAAAACCCATTTGCAACCAATGGCAGTTTTTCCTGGCGGCAAGTCGACGATAATCCAAGTGTTGTTAGCTTGTTGAGCCATGATCTCTTTAGCCATAGTTGCGCGCCACTTAGGACATTTAGTGGCCTATGAAAAAGATTTAGGTTCTTTGGATAAAATGACCTCAGCAAGGAAGGCTTTATAAGACGAAGAAAACTTATCAAACGACAAATAATTAGTCATGGGATAGACCGAAGTGGATTTACATTCAGTAGCGAAGCAATGATAGTCCTTCAAGTATGTTGGTGGATTACGAATACGAGAAGGGCGAGAATCTGCAGTAGGGAGCACAGATGCGATGGGAGGAGCTGTAGATGGAGATTGTTGCAGATTAGAGGATATGGAACTGCTGTTAGGAAATGGTGATGGCACCGGGAAAGGTACATTTGGTGAAACATCTGAAATAGGATCGATGTTTGAGGAGTCAGAGAGATTCGGAGCAGAAGTACATGGAGTACCAGCTGAAACTGAATTGCCTGAAGTGACGCCAGGAATGGGTATATCATTATTAGGCTGTGAGAGTGAGTTATATGTTGGATACACAATAACGGGAGATTGAGAATCAAAAAATAGGGTTGTAGTTTGCATACTCCATATTCTGTACAGGTGCTGGTACATGAAAAGGAGCAGATAAATCAAGGAAAGGAAAACGATTTTCATGAAAGATTACATCCCGTGATACATAAATACACTTAGATTCAAGATCAAAAATCTTGTATCCTTTCTGTCCATGGGGATAGCCAACGAATATGCCTAGCTTGGCACGTTGATCGAATTTATGAGACACTTTTGCATTTCTGCCAAAACATAAGCAACCAAAGACGCGTAGGGAAGCATAGTCTGGAGATTTATGTAACAACATCTCATGGGGTGTCTTATGAGAAAGGACTGGAGTTGGCATCATGTTGATTAAGTATGGAGCAGTGAGAATACACTTTCCCCCAAAAACGAAGAGGCAAGTTTGATTGAAATATTAATGAGAGTGCTATATTAAGTAGATGTCGATGTTTTCTCTCGACAACACCGTTCTGCTGTGGTGTAAAATACCATTTTGATGACACCATGATTGTAGTTCATTGGACTTAAACTCAGACCCATTATCAGATCGGAAAGTCTGTAATTGAGGAATGAGCAGTTTATTGATACCAGAGGAGATGCTAGTAATAGGATGACCAAATTGAGTGATTACAAAAACCAAAAAATATTTGAGAAATTTCAAAGTTTATGATTTTGTTTTCATGAGATAAACCCAAGTGCACCTAGTATAATCATCTACTACTGTAAGGAAATATTTAACACCAGTAAATGATTCTGTTTCAAAAGGTCCCCAGATATCAGCATAAATAAATTGAAAAGGTCGTGAAGAATAACACTGACTTTTATTAAACTTAAGACGTGTTTGTTTTTCCCTAGGGCATACATCACAGGAATGATTAAACTGAGAGCTAATATAAGCAAACTTGAAAGCTAAAAAATGAAAACAATCCACACTTGGATAGCTGAGACGGCGATGCCATGTATCAACAGGCTTATTTGCAGCAAACGATAAAGCAAATGGACGACACGTGAAATGGTAGAGGCCAGCGATACGTTTACTCCATCCAATCTCTGTGTTCATGGACTGGTCCTGAAAGACGCAAAAATCCTTTGAGAATTTGATACAACAATTGGTGTACTGGTCAATTGACTGACCGAGATTTAATGAAATTTGAAACTCAGGATGTGAAAAACATCTAGTAACTTGAGAGTGGGTGACAGGTCAATACTGCCAATATGAGTCACGGAGGTAAGAGATCCATCCGGCAGTTGAACACTAATTGGTTTGGGAACCAAAGTGTAAGAAGTGAAAAATGAAAGGGATGAACATATGTGGTGAGTAGCACCACTATCAACTATCCAAACATGAGTAGAACAAGATAAAATAGTACCTGTGAAGTTGGCAGAAAGGAGGATGTTTGTACCTTCATTGGCTGGATCAAGCAGGGAAAGGAGGCGTGCATATTGAGCAGCACTAATAGCTGGTGCAACAACGGCTGCCACAGGAGCAGACGTGGGTACAGTAGCAGCAGCAAGAGCATGGGAATCAGAGTCTCTTGGCCTTGGTAAATCCTTTGGATACCCATTAAATTTCCAAGAGGTAGCCTTGGTGTGACCATGTTTATTACAATGCTCACAAAATTGCCTAGGTCTTTTGTTAGTGCCAGAATTGTTGGTGCTGCTGCTTCCAGTATGTGCAGAAAACCTTTGGTTTCTATAGTCACCATGAGAAGCATATAAAGTTGTTGATTCAATAGAAGGAACAGAAGAGGAATTGATACCTTGTTGCTCCTCCTCCTGCCTAACATGATTGTAGATCTTTGCAGGTGACGGCATAGGTTCCATGAGAAGGATTTGGATATGCAGGGAAGAAAATCGATCATGTAACCCTTGCAAAAACTCTATTGACCTGTCCTGATTATGGTTTTGCACATAATTCTTGCCGGCTCCGCAAATGCATGGTTCAATTGGCCTAAAAGCATCCAATTGATCCCATAGAGATTTGGGATGGGTGTAATACATCGCAACACTCAGATTTTCTTGCTTCAGATTGGCAATAGATTGCTTCAGTGCATACAGCTTGGATGCATTGTGATGGGAAAAACGAGATTTAATCTCCAGCCATTGTTCTCTAGCAGACGGGAAGTTCATGGTGCTATGTCGAATATCTAGTTCTATAGAGTTGAAGATCCAACTACCCACCAAATCATCTGCTCGTGTCCTGTGCGGTAGATCAGTTGGGTTGGTAGGTTTCACCACAGTTCCATCAATGTAGCTTGTTTTCCCTTTTACGCTGAGAGCTTTTGTCATTCCTCTTCCCCATGTTCAGTAGTTATCACTATTGAGAAGTTGAGTGAAGATGACAGATGTAGGATTGTCTTCCGGGTGAACATAGTAAGGGATGGTTGGAGATAAACCAGTATCCTTTTCAGAAGTGACGATGGAAGGGTTTGATTGATCACCTTCAATAGTCATGATGATAAGGTTGCAGAAAAAAAAATCTAACCTAGCTCTTGTATACCATAAAGAAATATGGTGACGGGGTTTTCTTCTTACACAACTGTGTTGATATTGAATTCATCGATAAGTATATATACTCGGTTTACAGATACAAGTATTTACAATGATAAGGATAGAGCAACAAATAAAGCAAAAGAATAGGAAAGAACAAGAGAATAGGAGGACTAAAACTAATATAGCTAGAAGAAAGGAAGACCAAAACTATGTACACCAATAAGTCGGCTAAGTAGTTAGTCATGTGGCCTGACTAATATAATAACCTAGTCGTGAACTTGCCATTGGATTCTATGTTCCATACCAATTTGTCTTCACCTCCTTTTTGATTTTAACTCCTCCAACTATTTCCAATACCTGTCTCTGAAAACAGATTTTTAGCAAATCAGCATTCCATTTCATACTTTCACCTGTACCTTCAATTAGCTCCGCGACAAATGTTAACGTCTTGCTGTGTTGATTTAGTGGTTGCAAATTACCCACTATCTCAGTACACCATACGTCCTCCCAAATTATTATATTATTCCCGTCTCTAACCATCCAAACAGAGTTATTTCAGATTCTCGACATTTTTTTATTGATATTCTTCCAACCCCATGAAGCAGATTCAGGGAACGCCTTAGCACTATTTAGAATGCTGTAATCCTGATAGTATTTGTGTTTCATTACCTGAGCCAGCAGAGTATCAGGATCTTGCACAAGTCTCCAAGTTATCTTTGCAAGCATAATATTATTGAAACTCTGCAAATTCAAGAGCCCCAAACCCCCCAGTTCCTTTGGTATGCAAACGTTACCCCAAGCTTTTAGAAAGACTCCTTTCGCTATTGAAACATCCTTCGCCCAAAAGAAATCACGTTGGATCCTGTTAATTTTGCCAGTAACCGCAACAGGAATCCTAAAGCAATTCATTTGATACATCGAGACAGTAGTAGTAGAAGTGTGAATTAAAGTAAACTTGGCAGCAGCCGACAAATTCTTATTCCAGTTTTCAAGTTTATTTTCAACCCTATCAATAACATTTTTAAAAGAATTTACCTTAGAAGTGTGTGTGAAAAGTGGTGAACCTAGGTATTTATCATTCAAAGCTATCCTACTAACCCCCAAAATGTTTCTAACACTGTCAATGGTGTTCTGATGTGAGTTGGTGCTAAAAAAGATTCCGGACTTCTCGAAATTTATCAACTGACCTGAAGCACTACTAAAGTCAGTGAAGATTTTTAGGATGTTTTCACCTTCGAAATTAGTGGCCGCCGAAAAAACTAACAAATCATCGGCAAACAACAGATGGGAAATTGGTGGTGCATTGCTCCCCACTTTTATCCCATGGATAAGTTCAGATTTTTCAGCCTTACCTATCACACGAGATAACACTTCCATACATATTATAAAGAGGTAAGGGGATAGAGGTTCCGCTTGCCTTAGGCCTGTAGGAGGGTTAAACTGGCTCCCCTGCACACCATTTACCAGCACCGAAGATGAAATAGTGCCGATACATTGGTTAATTAGCTGACACCACTGTTCACTAAAACCAAACTTCCTCATGACATTTAACAAAAAGTTCCACTCGACCCTTTCGAATGCCTTCGACATGTCGATTTTGATACCCATAAGGAACTCATTTCCCCTTTGGGCTCTCATAGTATGAATGATTTCATGTGCAGTTAGCACATTATTCGAAATCTGTCTACCTGGCACAAAAACATACTGATACGGAGATATCAGTCTGGGTAAGAGACACTTCAACTTATTAGCAAGGGTTTTGGAAATAATTTTATAAACAATGTTACTCAAACTAATGGGTCGGTAATCGCTAACAGACTGAGGGAACTCAGTCTTCGAGATGAGAGATATAAATGTGGCATTTATTCTCTCAAAATGTGACCAGAAGTGAAGAAACTATTTACCATATTAAACACATCATTCATAACCACCTCCCAGTTCTTCTGAAAGAACCTAGGCGTGAAACCATCCGGTCCTGGGGACGAGTCAGGTTTCATGGAGAATACTACATGTTTTAATTCCTCCAAATTCGGAGGGTGAGTGAGCATTTCATTATATTCTTGGCTGAGAACTTGATGAACCATGTTCAGATAATCATCACATGAGCTAGGATTCGTTGTGGAAGCAACTTTACTGAAATGGTCAGTGATTACGGAGGCTATTCTTTCTTTGCCTTCTACCCAATTTCCTTGGTTATCTTTTATTGCTTCAATTCTATTTCTTGGCCATCTCTTCTGAGTTTTCTTGCGGAAGTACTGAGTATTTCTATCTCCCAATTGAATCTCTTGGTCTCCACTTTTGTCCTTCCAGAATATTTCCTCCACTTTGTACCAATGAGTCAGAACTTCTCCACATTGTCTTATTATCTGTGACCTGTTGTTGATGATTGGGTTTGAAATGGATTTTTCTAGATTCATTTTGGCTGTATTGATGTTGGATCTGATGTCACCAAATGAATGTTTGTTCCATAGCCGAATGTTGTTTTTAGCGTGGTGCTTAGTTTCTGAACAATTATATAAGCATTACTCCCTGTAACTGGCTTTCCCCATGTGGTAGTTATGATATCTAAACATTTCTGTTCATTTAGCCAAATACCCAGAACCTTGAAAGGCTCGTGACCTGAATTTGATAGTGGATTTGTATTGAGCATGATTGGAGAATGGTCTGAACCCAATGCTAACAGGTGTTTGATGCTTGCATTCTTGTTTTGACCACAAAAACTCGCACTTGCCAGGCCCCTATCTAATCTTGCTTCCGTCAGCCCACTATCCTCTCTTCTGTTAGACCATGTGAACCTGTACCCCGTACACCCTAGGTCTTCAAGGTTTGCCAGATTTAAAAGTTCTTTAATTTTTTCAGCCTCAAAACCATTGAAACACCCAATCCCTTTTTTCTCCCAAGCATTTAGAGTAAGATTAAGATCGCCCATCACTATCCATTCCCCACTAAAAGAATCATCCAAACTAGCTATGTACTTCTAGAAAGATAACTTATGTAGCCAATTGGAGGGGTCATAAACACAGGGCAAAACACATTCCTTACGTGTAGCAGTATCTAGAACATGGCAGTTTATCAAATTGTCACAAAACAGACCCACTTGAATGTGAATTCCTACTTTCCAAGCAACTGCTAGTCCCCCAACATACACACTGGGTCCACTATAAAATATGATTTTTAATCTAGCCCCAAAATGTCTCTACTCATAAATTCTCTTTTGTTTTTAGTTTCACTTAAGAATATAATATCAGGGTTATGGTAATTAACCATATCTTTTAAATGGGATTGGGTAGCATCATTACCCAACCCTTGACAATTCCAACTAATCACTTTAAGATTACCAACATAATGCATATAACGATTGTTAAACAAATGGAATTTGAAGCAGACAATAAGATTATGATTGGAGTTACGGTAGACACTGAGATTACCAAAGTGATTTAGATAATTGAGACAAAAAACATGCATTGTAGAGTATTTAGGATGTGAAGCATTTTGTACCTGAATGCCATGGCCGGTGGGAATATTCTGGTGTGTCTATTGTGAACCTTTCATCCCATCAGTTGTTTTGTCCACCATAGTACTCTGAGACCGGATAGTGGTTCCACCCATCGAAGAAATTGTAACACCCGCATAGGAATTAAGATCAAATGAAGCTTTTTCTGGTTGTATGGCTTTTGTGTGTGTCTTTGGTAACTGATTTGTGGTTGTGCCAGTGCTAAAGAGGTTTCCATCTTGAATAGGCAGCTGACCACTCCACTCCATTCCATGTTGTTGTTGTTCCATTGTTGCATCTTCAGAGAATTAACTTCATTTTGTGGTTCATCCAGTTCCATCTTCCTCTTTGCTAGAGAAAGTTTAGTTCCATGTACGTTTCCTACTGCAGATCTTGGCTTAGATTGTGGTCCTCCTTTTTCTTGATATTTCGCGTTAGTTTTCCTAACATATTTCTTCTTTGCTTCAAAGTGCTTCGCCGTAGTATCTGGCACTCTCTCTGTAGGAGTTAACTGACAGTCAGTAGCACTGGTTTACACCTTCTTGTCTTTCATTTGCACATTGTTCTGTTTTTCCCTAATCATGGATTTTGCTGCTCCTTTCTCCACAATAAGGTGTGCATTCTCATAGTTTACTCTCTTCATACCATTTTCCAACATCAAGATATCCTGGCTTAATGAGCCAGATTTCTATTTTTAATTCCCCCCATTTTCCACCCCAATGATTTCATGCTGTGAGAATACAACTCCACCTTTTCTTCCCCTGATTTCAACCCCACTTTTCAGCCTAATTACATCACTACTTGGAGGGCCAAAGTTCTGTTTTTACTGACCCTCCCCACTCACTATTTCATTGTTGTTTCCTGAACTACTTGAACCACCAGTATTACCACTATTTTCTCTCCCTTTCTTTAAATTTGGGTTTATCCACTTGTTACTCCCCTCACATAACTGTACCGGATGATCAATAATATGACATACATTACAAAAGAGTGGTAACTGGTCATATTCAAATTTGATAATAGTTTTTTCCTTCTCCTCAGTCATTGCAGCCATTTGTCTTGCTACTTTCTTCTTGAGGTCTACCATAACCTGAATCGTAACATTCTTTTCCAACATGTTTGTGCCAAACGGTTTATCATGCTTTTGGTAAACCCCAGCAGGCCTGACTACTCTTGTTAGTCCTTCTACTGAGATATACCCAATTGGGTACATCAATTGCTTTGAGCCAAAACAGTTCTTCAGTGAGAGATAAGCTTTCATCTTTTGGAATACCTGTAGGTGGAATAATTTTTAGAGCAACCACATCTCTTTTAACAAACCATGGTTTTAAATCCTCCACCTTGTGAAAATCTGATTTGTTATGGAATTTGAGTATGCAGACATTTGACAGATTCTTGTGCTTGTATGGTGAGATAATTGGTGTTGTTGTTAATCTCCAATTTCCTCTCACAGCATCAATGAACTCCCATTGTAGAACTTTTGTAGTTGAAACTATCCTTCCCAGCATGGTGAGGTTCCAATCTATATCTGTAGCTGGTAGGATAATACTCTTCTCCATAAGAACCTCTTCAATTTCAGTATCTGGTAAGGTTAGTTGTTCCTCCATCTGATTAGTAAGTCTTGCCATATCTTCCAGCGTAGAATCAGTCATTACCACTATAAGATTTTGATTCCATTGATAAAAGATAACAGAGAGACTCTTAATTGTATTTTGGTTCTGAGACTCAGTTTTTGGACTTAACTTGCTTTTTGATATTTGGGAAATCAGAGGATTATAATTTTCAAATCCTTTCATGTATTCTAGCTCTGACAGTGAGTATGGTTGAGATATCTTCCATATCTTTAGGATGCATTTTTTCTGATGGGAAAAGGTTTTGATGTGTAGTTTTGGGGGCTCTGATGTGTGATTGATTAGTTTTGAATGGCAGAGATGGTGAGGAGTATAGGTTTTGTTTGACTAAATCACTCAATCTTTTTAGCCTCATGAAGGCTAATAGGGTTATTAACGTAATCACCTCTAGACAATTTCTGGTGCAACGGGTGTTGGTTTTGATGGATCGGTGATTGTCGGGTATTGAAATTCCTCTATTTGCATTACACAGCTCTGGGGGCGGATAAGATCCTGCTTTAGCAGTATAGTAGTTGGACATAAGCCTTAGGGTTGACATGGTCTGTGTGTTGATGACATTCGTCCCAACCAAAAATTCCCACCTTCCAATGTGGCTTTCCGGTACCTGCACAGACCAAAGAGAATAAATAATTAGTAGAGTCCAGTCCTCTTGAGAGCCTAACTCGGAATCAAACCAGATCGAGAGATACTGGCCGATATGAGACTCATCGGAGAAGGAGTACTCCGTTTCTAAGAAATTCCAATCAGGTTGAGAAAAACCACTATCCAAACCAAAGTTGGACAGAGAGATGTAATAAATTATGGCATGAATAGAGGAAAGAGAATTGTGGCACCGCTTGGTTATCCTTTGGTATCATCTCGACTTTAACCCCTTGAATACTTTTTCCATGGAAAATTGAAAATACTCATAGTAAATATCAACGCTTTGATTTCTTCCCAACTGTTTATATGAAAGAATTTGGGGTGGGTGGTAGCTAGTCCTCTGAGAATTTTGTAGAGTACACTTCCTTTTATAGCCATGGTGAGATATGTTAATGGGTTGAGGGTTACTAATAAAATGAGGGCTGATTTTGGTGAGGAACGGTGGATTTATCATCGTAATCATATTATGACTACTACCAGAGGCGGAGCCAGTGTATAGCAAGGGTGTGCAATTCCACACCCTGCTCAACTGGCTCCAAAGCCTAATATAGCCCAATTTTTTTAAGCCCAATTTTTTTTTTTAATTTATTGGGTTTTTAAGCCCATTTTATCATAGTTGCACCCCTAGAATTATTTTGCTCCCCTTAGTAAGATTTCTGGCTCCGCCACTGACTTCTACTTAGTCAAAAGACATCTTTTATGTTTAAATTTGACTGTTTCATTTTTTGGAGAACAAGAAACAGTTTCATTACCGAATAAAATTAGTTTTGTACAATAAGAAGGGACTGAGTCGGACAATTAGGAGGATTTTTCATCCATATAGCGACTTCATCCTTGTTGCTAGCGCGTCTTTTGCTAGGTATTAGCTAAGTAGTTGTCAGCGGACCTATTCATAAATTTACAACATCCGAATTTCTAAGATGGTGCTACTAGTAGCTCAACTAGTCGCATCACCTACAGTATTACTATCATCTCCCAGGAAAAAACTCTTATCCTTTATTCCATCACCCATGAATGTCTTCAAGAAGGCAATGGTTTTCATCCTAGCCCCATTAAAGTTTGCTCCTTAGTTGCTCAGGAGAATTCCCGGACCAATGTGTTAGAGCTCTGGGCATAGCAGCATCCGAATAAAGCATAATCGTAGGAACTGGCATGCATCTTAGTATATACCTTGTCTGATAATCTTGAATGAGATGATGTCAGTTAGTTTTCATGCTATTGTGTTGTTTGAGGAACTCCGTTATTTGTTGTTTATACTCAAACATGTTAGAGCACCTAAGCCATCCAAATGTCTAAGATTTTTGTTAGAGGGAGAGCAAAAAATGATCCGAGGAGCGCAAAAATCGCAGTCGACTCATTAACTAGGTTCAACCCAATATTTATCTCTAACTCGGACTAAAGTACCCTTTACTAGCCACACACGTTTCTCACATGTTCAAAAATAAATTAGAACTCTGTCGTTAGTCATCCTCTTCTGTGAGAGAGTCATGAACCCTAGAAGATTAATCTTAAAATTTGTTAAATCTTCGTTTTCATAGTAACCAAACAAACAGGATGATAATGAGAAGGGAAAATGTGATTGTGTTATTTTACATAAAATTAACCTAAACTTTTTGATTACATACTACTGACTTTATACCGCATCTTACCGTAGATAGTCGTTTGGCAATGGAACCATGGGTTTGAAATAACTCCACATAATGGGAAGGAACAAGATCAATGAAGCTTCTGAATACTAATCATAAGCATCAATATTTTTCCAAATGGTAAAGAATTCCTTTATAATCAGAACTCTCCATCCAGACACATCATAGATGTTCCCGCATTTCCTAACATGTCCACACTTTGATTCACGGAACTTTAAAGAAGCAAGTATATAAACGAAGAACTCAATCGTTCATTTGCTTAACCTGTTTTAAAGTAAGTCTACCATGGCTTAATATATCCCGAAAACTTCTTTACAGTGGTATAAAAATTCAACGGACACTGTAATCAATTTAGAAGTTCATAAGCTCGACCTGGTTCGAATCTCCGAAGATACTGAAGATGCCAATGTATCAATTCAGGGTATCTCTACAAGCGAGTAGACTGAATTATCGTACTCTCATGTATTGAGAATTTTGATGGGCTCTTAGGTTTTCAGTGTTCGTCAAGATATTAAAAAGTTTAAATCCGAAGAATTTATGTTAGCATAAATTTTTTCTATACTTGCAACCTTCAATATTCAGAGAAGGAATTACCATTTGGTACTAATACGTATCGACTAGCAATGAATGCATAGATGATTCAAAATCCTTCCACTATCTGGTTCATTTTAAAGGAGATGATTCAAAATCCTTCCACTATCTGGTTCATTTTAAAGGAGAGGCTCTTACAATCACCATTCTAAATCCTACTCCTAGGAAGAACGAACATAATGTCGTTTAGGCTAATGTCCGTTGGTTAGCTCAATGCTCATTTCTGTTGATGGCAATACTTTCACACCGGTCGACAGAACAACCAAGTGTTTCATAATAAGTAGAAACGGCCCCCTCCAAAAGCGAACGAACAACCAACGACTGTTTAAGAATTAGTGTAAACAGTTCTCTTGAGGATTGAATATAGCTCACAATTCTATAATCGGAAAAATGATGCAATAAATTAGCATATGCAAAATAAAAATATACCAGAAGACAGGTAACAATGGTGCAATGGAAGAGTGCATCATGCTGTTTAATACTGGTTCACAATTTGATTTATGCTTCTAAATACATGAACTTCTCTAAATATTTAAGAGAGTTCACCCATTAAGATTCTAAGAAGCAACAAAGTATGACCATACAAAACCAAACAAAATTAAAATACAGAAAAGGAACTAAAGAAGAAGAGGCTTCAGTATTGTTATATGGACTTTTTATATCATGTAGATCAAGCAATGTAGGCATTGTCACTTTCAATCATCATCAGCCTCTTCCTTTCTATATCCAAATAAATCAAAGAAACATCATAAATAAAGCAAGACCATAGACTTAAAACATCAACAAGACTAAATTAAATTAGTTTAATGAAAAACCCTAAAACCATCTGTAAATTCTAAGAGTTGTTGCTACCCGATTTCTACCCCTACCTTGTGATATCTGTCGCTGCCTCCCTCCCATTATATATGTGGAATCCTAAAGACTCCGCCTCTTCATATTGGAAACCCTAAAAGTCCACCAGTATCAAATTGTCTATTCGGGTTTTTTAGAGGACTTTAATGAAAACAAAGCTCAGTCCATATAGCTCCAGGCTCCAGCCTTGTTTTGGGTTTGGACTTGCCATGGCTGTTCAATCTAATCGGGCTTATTGTATGTGTGTCCAACTGAATCTGGGCCTTTTTCTTTGTTTTTTTTCTTTCTTAAATTTAGAACGGATTTTTGGGACTACTCAAAAATGGAGGGGGACTACTTTGTGATAGGAATGTCTACCCTATACTTATAAGGGGTGTCCTAAAGTGTGGAAATGACTAACCTACCCTTAACCTAATTTTATTTAAAACCAACCTAATAACCATCTATATATATATAACCACCACCTCCTCCCACCACCGCCGCCCACCACCACCGCACATCACCTACCACCTCCAACTACCACCACCACCTCTATGTATATAGCTTAATTTAAATCATTAACGAAGATATTATCACAAACCCATTACTTGTCATTCGTTTTTGGTTGAAGAAATGAGAAGTAATCATCAAAATGAGTTGAAAATGAAAGTTGCAGAGAGAAGTTCGGCTAGGAATTATGTGAAACAGTTTGTCGAACTAGCCGAACTCAGCTTTAATGGAGTTTTTTCTTTCATAAAAAAGTTCGGTTACCTCGCAAAAAAAATTCCCAGTCGAACTTTTAGTTCGGTCACGTCGCAAATTTTTTTCGTTTTTTTCCTAGCCGAATTTTTAGTTCGGTTTTGTCGCAATTTTTTTCTACTAACCAAACTTTTTTCTGAAAACCTATATATTGAGTTCGGTTACGTCGAGAAAAAAATTCCCAGCCGAACTTTTAGTTCGGTTACGTCGCAACTTTCTTTTTCCTAGCAGAACTTTTCTCTAAAAGCAAAAACTCCATTAAAGCTGAGTTCGGCTACCTGTGTCTTCAGACCCATTAGCCGAACTACACTTGCAGATGAGTTCGGCTACCTGTTCTTCAGATGTCGTAGCCGAACTTCATTTCCATGGTCGAAATCATTTTATAAATTTCTCATTTTTTCGAAAGTTTTTGTCAATTCAAGCAACATTAACTAAATTTGAAGTATACCTAAGTACCCAAAACCCTCATTTCGAAATCAGCCATCTTAAAAAAAAAAAAAAAAAAAACCCCTTCTTCTCAAAAATTATTCTTTTAAAAACACTTAGCTAATTAATCTAACCTCACTAATCAATCATTACACTAACACTAATTAATCATTACACTAACTAATTTAATCACCAAGGGCAGGTTTGGTATTAGAAAAAAAAACTAAGTTAAGGGGTGGCTCAAATTTACTTCAAATATCCACTCCAAAATAGAAGAGTAGTCCCCCACCTTTTTTGAGTAGTCCCCAAAAGATCATTATAAATTTATTGAGGAAAACTAAAAACATTAATATCCTGAGGAAAACTCTCAAAACAGCTGCAACTGACCCAGCTTTCTTAGAAATACAGTCAGCTACTTTGTTTTTTAATCGATTTATAGACTTGTAGAACCAATTTTTTTAAGTAGGAAATACCAATTACCTATGAATAATATATTAGAGTTAGTTTAATCCAGTTGACTGAGTCAACTATCTGTTTGGTCCATTTTAAAAATATATTTTACTGTTTGGTTTTGCAAATTAACGTTTGGTCCTAGGGTTTTGTTCACCCACACGAAATATTCTTTTTTTGTTACTAAAATACCCTTTCACTACCGTATATAACCAGAAAAAGCAGAATAAGTTTCAGTTTTAATTTCTCTCTCTTACTTCATCTGTTGTTGTCGCTTTTTTTCCTGCTGCTGCAGAACAACTTTTCTAGGTTTACAAAGATTGATTTTTTTTTATTTTTTTTGATACGAAGATTGGTTCGATTTATAGCATATTAACTTGGTTTTAGAAGACTGATTCGATTTTACGGAGTTGATTTGGAATTTACAGATCTGATTCGATTTTTACGGAGTTGATTTTTGGTTTTCGAAGATTGATTCAATTTCACAGAGTTGATTTTGGAATTACAGATCAAATTTACGAAGATTTGATATTCGAAGATTGGAGTTGATTTGATATTTGAAGATGTTGATTTTGGAGTTGATTTGAATTCTTCTTGTTTCTGGTGAGTATTCATATTAATTCTTTTTCTGATTGTATTTTTATTTGAAGTAATTTTGTAGATCGGCTGTGTTTCTCTTCTTATCAGGAGTTCATTAGGTTTAGTGAACTAACGAAACCTAATGTGTTTTACGAATCATGTTTAAGTTTATGCATTGTAGATAAGTTTTTGTTGATTAGTTTATTTTTTTTCATTTTTAAGAGAAATGTGAATGAATGAAGTTTTTCTGTTAAGGCTGCATTTGTTAGAATGAACTCTTTCTTTTGTTAAAGAAGAAGTATCGATGCTGCTTGTTTATCTGTTAGAATGAAGTTATTTTGTTAAGAAGAAGGTCTTCATTTTTAAGAATGAACCTTTATTTTGTTAAGTTTTTTAGGTGTTTCATCTGTTGGAATGAATTCCTTTATTTGTTAAGAATTTTTAGGTGTTCATTTATTAGAATGAAGTTCATCTTGTTGTGTGTGTCCATTTATAAGAATATTAAGGTCTTCATATTTAAGAATGAACTATTTGTTGTGTGTGTTCATTTGTTTATGTGAACCTCCATTTTTCAAGTTCAGTATGTCTCTTTCAAGTTGTTATGCATTTATGTGCTACAATGGACATGGCATTCCACTGTAAGTTTCTTTACAATCGATGCTTCGTGACCTGAAAAATTGTGTTTGTGATTATTGGAGATCCTTGACTCCTCAGAGCATAAGATTTAGTCATGGCGAAGGTTGTGATAAAGTGTCATCAATTGTGATTTGCTCTTCAAGGTTTAATTGTTGTTTCTTGTTCAAAGCAATTATCACATTTTGATTTGTTAGTTGAGGAGGCTTCTAATGGTGTTGCTTCTAGCTCTTCATCTGGTATTTCCACGCAGTCGCTTAGTGACAGTGAATCATGTAGTGAGTTCAATGAGACTTAAAAGATTAAATACCTGACGGAAGGTCATGAGGAATTAAAACCTCTTTTTTCTGAAGGTTGGGAGGATATCTTTAAAGGTGTTGGCCAAGTTTTTCATGGTGGTGTTGATAAGGTGTGCTTAGCTGTCGACAAATATTGCAGCAAGTCTAGTTATAAAGTTGAAAAGGTTAAGAATGATAGACTTAGGTTCACAGTCATGTATGGTAGGAATGCAGATTGTACTTGGTATCTGCACACTATTCCAATTGATACCGCTAAAAGTGTCTTTTCTATCAAGGAATTCAATGGGAATCATACATGTGGTGGTGCGTTTAAGCTGAAGGATCCCCCTGTGAAGAAAATTTGATTAAACATCTAATGAAAGATCAAATCTAGTCAAATCCGTCGATAAAACCTTTGGATATCGTTGCTCAGGTGAAGAGTTGTTACGGTACTAACATAAAATACCATCATGCTTATAAAGGGAAGGAAGCATCTGAGTTAGAGATATTTGATGATGATGATATAAAAAGTTATACAGATCTTGTTTGGTATGTTGAAGCAATAAAGGCTACCAATCCTGGCAGATATGTTAAGTTTGAATTTAATAAAGAGACTAAACGTTTTTAGAGACTTTTCATTTGTTTTGCTGACTGTATCGAAGGATACAAGTTCATTCGCCTTATGCTTTATTGTGATGCAACATTTCTCACTGAGACATTCAAGGGAATGTTGATGGATGCCACTGGCGTGAATGGGAACCAAGGTAAATTTCTTCTATTTTGTATAACTGATAGACACATTTATGTGTCTATTTTCATCTCTATTGTGTATAATGTTAGTACCTATTTTTGTACTTATTTTGGTATTTTATCTCTTTGTAGGTGTTTTTTGGAGAAATAAGCTTTTGCAGCGAAATTGGCTCGAAAAGTTGATAAATGCAACCCAAGGGACGAGTGTTATGCGGACTCCAATAACGGATAAGGGGCGACCACTGGATAAGGGGTAACCTTACCCCTTCACGTTCAAATTCTAAATTTTGACGGGAAACCAAAACCAAAATATATACACGTTTCTGGCAGTTTTGGTGGTAGTGATTTGGAGGAGTTTGAGGTCGATTAAACCTCTTATTATCATAGGGTAGACTCCTTATGGGTCTAGGAATCTAACATGGGTGTTGAAATCGATTAAACTGGGCTCAATCGACGGATTTTTATCTCAACCGCAAAATATGGAAAGTCACGTGTGTGACCGATTTTAGGAAATTTTAGAGAGATTAAAGTGCTATAAACCTTCCCAAAGCTTGATATCTATCTAAGGAAGAGTTTAGAATCAAAAGGAAAGCTCAGAAACGTGTGGAAATCCTAAAACAAGAAATTGCCGCAACTTTTCCGTGAAGAGAAAGGAAGAGATTTTGGAAGATTCTGGAGAGATTTAATCGGTATTTTTGATATAAATAGATTGTTTGGGTCATATAGAAGGGGTGTCGAAAGTTAGGGGAAGTTTAGAACACCACAGAGCTGAAAAATCAAAGTTGCAGGAAACCCGCTGCTGCTACTGCTGCTGAAGAACACGAAGAACTTCGACCCACACCGGACCGTCGCAGAAGCAGTCTTATATTCTACTACAGAACTGATTTATCGTTTATTAACAGCACTTCAGTTATATCGGTGATTTCTGTAACGCCAGAAAAGCGTTGCAGATTCGCTGTATTATTATTTTCCTTCAATAAAAACACCTTTTGAGCCATGTTTCTATCTTTTGAGCATGTTTTTACCATGAGGAGCTAAACCCCAACACTGGGATGACGGAGGAAGCCCTATTTCACACATGTGATAATTCTAATAATTCTTTTATGACTATTTTCATTGATTTTTAATTGATTTATGATTTTTATTAAATGGGTGTGATATTGTTTGATGATGTATGCTTGGTCAATGTATTTTTGATACATCATGCTTTTGATTTACAGTCATTGCTTTTCAAAAATCTACTTTTGGCAAAGAATAAGAGTCCATATTTTTAATATTTGAGCTATAATTGATTGGAATTATTATTTGAATCACATGAATGGAATTTGGTGGAATCCTGAGTCTCAGTGCTTTTTATAATCTCGAACAAAACATTATTTTGATTTTTCTAGTTTTCTTAATTAAGTCTAAAAATTATTCTTCACAAGTCTGAGTTGAACGAACCTTACTTACCACTTTAAAATTACATCAATAACTCACATTTTTGTTTCATAATTTCCTAAAAATGAAATGACTGTTTTCTTTGATTTTTAGTTCATAGTTATTAATGAATTGACTATTTTCTTTTGATTAGTTCATATTGCTAGTTCACAGTTCTTAATGAACTGATTGTTTTTCTTCTTGATTAGTTCATATTACTAGCTTCATAGTTCCTAATGAACTGACAGCTTTTAGTTCATACTTCTAACTGAACCGATAGTTTTCTAAATGAATTGACAGTTTCATCTCATGTTTTGTCAATGAACTGACAGTTTTAGTTCTTTTGTTTTTTTTCATTCTGTAGTTTTTTTTCCTTTTGTGTTCGCTTTAGTTCCTGGAGAAGATATTAAAGGTTGGAAATGGTTCATGGAAAACTTGCAGTATTGTGTCGACTCTCGTCCTATCACCTTTATCACTGATCATCGTGAAGGGCTGAAGTAAGGTATTCCTAAGGTTTTTCCTAATTCGCATCATAGTTATTGTTTTTATCATTTGAAGAATAACCACCCTATCAAGAAAGGACATGAGAAGTATAAACAAGTAATGGATTTGTTCCATAAATCTACATACTTTTATAGCGTTGCTAAATATGAGTTTGCTTTGAATGAGATGTGTATTATTGGATGTGGTTGGGTTGCCAAGTACCTCATAAACATCGATCCCAAGCACTGGATTCATCAAATATTGTAGAATCTTTCAATAGCTGGATTCATCGTGAAAGGAATTTGCCTCCAGTTGCTCTTGTTGATGAGCTCAGGATAAAGATTATGAGGATGAGTTTAGAAAGGAGCGAGCTTGGTAGAACTTATCTAGATAGTTTGACTCCCATATTCCAAGCTATACTCAAGGAACATGTCGATATAGGTCGTCCATGGAATGTTACCGAGTCAGGTAACGATATCTATGAGGTGCACTCTCCCAGCTCTCATGCTGTTGATCTTATGAAGATGACCTGTACTTACCAGAGATGGAAAGTGTTTGGGTTCCCTTGTACTCACGTCACTGCTGTTATTACTTGCAAGAGTGCCGAGATGTTGATGTATATTGAGCGTTACTTTGGTTCAAATCATTTTCGTAATTCTTATGCTCCTGCAATTCGACCCGTTCCAAACTACGATAGGCATGAAGTTTATGACCCTGAAGACAAAGTTCTTCCTAGTATTCCAAGGCCACCTCCAGGAAGACCAATAAAGAAGCGTATTCGCAGTGCTCATGAGAAGGAGAGGAGGCCTATGAAGTGCTCAAATTGCAAGAAGATTTGTAATCATAACAAAGCTACCTGTCATCAATTACTGCTGGAGTAGTATGCTTGAACTTTTATTTTTAGTTTATGTTTTTTTATGGTATATGAACTGCTATTACTTTTGAATATGAACTGGTGGTAGTTTTTTTTTTAATTTTTGATATGCACTTAATTATCTGGAGTGAACTTCATTTTCTGGAATGAACTTTTTTTTTGTAGAACTGCTATTTGAAATGTTATTTATATCGGATATGTACTTCATTGTCTGGAATGAACCGCTATTCTATCAGTTCATTTACTGGAATGAACTTCATTTTCTGGAATGAACTCCATTTTTTCTAGAACTGCTATTGAAATATTATTCAATGATATGTACTTCATTGTCTGGAATGAACTGCTATTTGTATCAGTTCATTTATTAGAATGAACCCCCTTTTTCCTAAAACTTTTCTAGAACTGCTATTGAAATGTTATTCTATCAGTTCATTTACTGGAATGAACTTGTATCCAATAGAGTTTGCACTTTCTAAGTCAGAACATTGAAGTTAAACATAAGACAGAACATAAGACAACAACACAAAACATAAGACAGAACATTGAAGTTAAAAACATAAGTCAAAATATTATCTACTAGTAATCTATTATCCAAAATTTTATAGATACTAGAGTATCAATGACATTAGAAGCTAATTCAGGTAATATTAGACATAAGAGTTTTATGTTTAATCTGTTTCACCATTATCAAGTAAACAATTGTTAAGGTATTCTGAGTTGGTAAATTCACTCCAGCTCTCTTCATCTCCCGATGAAGTAAGAAGTTTGTAGGCCATATTGACTCTCTTTGCTTGCATCTTGTTTACCATTTTAGCTTTCTTCATCGCACTCCGCGACTTGGTTGTTGTTGTCTTGACACTTCTCTTGATCCAATAGCAGGTGTACAATAGGCAATCTGGGTATTTCCCTTGATCTGGCACTCCTAGCAGATTTTCAAAGACAATGTTGGTGCATCTTTCCCTATTCTGAGCTTGTAGCCACAAGTTGATGGGTCTCATGCAGTAAGCATCCATTTTGTTTGCGTCAGTCTCGCATTGCTTACCAAGCGCACCCTTTTTGATGGAGTTGTAATGCTCCCATTGGTAGTTGTTGACGTCAAAAACCAGCATATGCCATTGTTCACCTAGAGGCCCTTTTGATTTTGCTTTACCAATATTTGGATCAGTATTCATAGGAATGAGCAGCTTCTCGGTTCTACAATGCATGTCTCTTACAAACTCACCAACTTCCTTTGTTCTCTTCTGTGCATTGTGCTACACAAAATATGTCTGGAAAAAAAAGAAGAGAAATGAACTAGATAAGCAATTCATTTTATGCATGTCTAGATAAGAAGTTCATTATACAGTTCAAATAGATAAAAATTAAATAACCTTCATAGCCATGCTTTTTTCTCTAAATCAGATAAACTGCAAGCAAACAGTTCATTTATCAAATGAATAGGCAGAATAAACTTACGAATATTGTTGGATTCATAATCTCGAAGTTGATATACTCTGTTCGATTCTCACTGTCCTGTCTTTGTAAAAACATTCTCTCCTTGTTTGCAGCTTTATACTTCCTGAATATATAGTGGAACAACAAGGTGGTGTCCAAGTATTCAATGAATAACAGAGCACAAATTTCACTCCCTTGGACTGATATTGCAATTTGCTTGTGATTCTCCGTTTTCCAAGCTGCTTGACTGCAAATACAAAGAAAAATGAACTGTCAAAAGTTTATATCAAAAAGTTTTGTTGAAGAGAAACATATCAAAAGTTAGTAAGAGAAACATACGTAGTCATAGCTTTGCTGAAGAATTCACCAAATACCGACTTCGCAGCTTTATCAAATTTTGAGTAAAAAGGAGATTTCGTCAGGTCTGGTAGATTTGGATTGATTTCTTCTTTTACTCTTCTAGGTGCTTGTGGTGTTGTTTCTTGAATCTGATCTCTTTGCTGCTCCTGTGGTGCTGCTTCTTGAATCTGATGTCTTTGCTGCGCCTGTGGTGCTGCTTCCTGAACATTTGCAGGCTCAGATCCTCTTTTCCTCTTACCTACCTTTCCAACAGGGTTCTCCTTCTGTACATTATACTTATTCTCTTCTTTATCTCTATCAATTTGAGGTGAATTCCTCAACAATACCTTCTTGTCCCTGTTTAACTTCAGTCTGAATCTTGTTTTTCTTCCAGTGAAATCTGATCCAGATATAAAATCATCCCCTATTGGTTTCACTGGTTTGTTTGCTCTAGTACCCATTCTAGTACTTTCTTCCGGTACTGGTACATATGTGTGTTGAGCCTGCTCCATCAATGAACCAAGGCCTGTTTCATTCAATTCTGCAACTATTTGTGAAGCTGTCTCCACATCTACGATAGTTGTCTTTGCTTTCTTTGATCTAGTAACCACTCCAGTTTGTTCTTGTGACACATGGGGGTGTTGGAACTGTGACATGCTAATCGAATAACTAGGACGACTACAGTTGATTTTGTTTACTGTAGTTTTGATGATGGTGTCAGCTTCATCATCATTCAAATCTTCATTCTTATGATTCTTGTCATTAATAAACTGCAGACTCACACGATCTTCATTGACGAATATATCATCTTTGTTACTTGCTGTTAACAATAATTCAAGAAGCATAAATCAATTTTATCAATGGTCAACCTGTGCATTAAAAGTCAGAGTTCACCCCTCAGAATGAACTCCAACTTCTATATTGTAGCCAGAGTTCATACATGAGAATGAACTCCAACCTCTGCATTAAAAGTCAGAGTTCACCCCTCAGAATGAACTCCAACTTCTATATTTGTAGCCAAAGTTCATCCATGATAATGAACTCCAACATCTTGATTAACAGTCAGAGTTCATCCCACAGAATGAACTCCAACCTCTACATTCTAAAAAATTTACATAATGAAGAAAAATATTTGGAATTCTTACTTAGGTTCACACATTGATCAATACTTAAAGGAACTCTGGTGCTGTCTGTTGGAAACGAAGGAAGCTATTATTCAGTTATCGCATCAAGGAGCTTTTGCTGAATATCACTTGCATCGACTTCAATAGAAGGATTTCCAACAGATAAGACGGGAAAGAGATGATCAGAACCAGATCCTCCAGCAGCTTCCATATCATCAGTCCCAATTCCTTCATTTACAGCATCTAGTATTGCTTGCATTCCTTCATCCATAGCAGTATCTTGTATTCCAATTCCTCCAGCAGCTTCCATATCATTAGCAACATCTTGCATTCCAACATCTTTATTCATATTTCCTCTATTAGCTTCCATTGCTTCATCCACTGGTTGATCCAATATATTATTTATTTTATCACTCAACAATGCACTCTTGTGCTCAGAGATGAAAAGAGTACACATGAACTCTGACGTTTGGTCTGCCATGAATTTGCCACATTCCCACCTTTAGCTAGCAATGCATCAACTTCACTTTACGTAAAAGCCAAGTGTAATACAAGGCATTCCATCTTTCTTTCAAAAAGTGTCTTTGAAGTTGTTGCTTCTGCAAGTGATTGCTCAAGGTCTTCCTGCTTTAACAAAAGATTCCTCATCTCCCCAGTATGCTTTGTTGTCAACTATTTTATCTCTTGAGCATGTTCACGTCTCGGGTTCTCTATCTCTTGAAGGTGTGTATCTTTCAAACTTTCTATCTGAGTGGTCATTTGAATGAATTCTTCCTCAAGCAACTCAGCTTTTGTCTTAGATTTTTGCCGTTGCAGTAGCTTGTTTTCAGCATCAGTATATTCTTCCAAGAGTTTTTGTGATAGCTGCACACACAAAATTCAAATAATTAGATATTATCAACATTTTTTTAGAGTTCATTTCACACAATGAACCCCCAATTGCATCCTCATTAAACATTCATAGTAGGAATTTATTACAAAGAATGAACTACAACGTCAGAGGAATCGACATTAACAGTTAGAGTTCATTTTGTGGAATGAATTCCCAGTTTTATCTTAAAGTAGCATAGTTCATTATGGGAAATTGAATACAATATAACAGTACCATCTTAAACTAGTTTTTTTTACCTCTCCATGATCTTCAACATTCATTTCTAAGTGTTTGCAAATGGTCTCGATATTCCACCTTGCAAATCTTGGACGGTAGTCTACTGTTTTCTGCAGCTTCCACTTGGGTGTTAATTTCTTTGAATGCTCAGCAAACCAAGACTGTAAAAAGAAGAATTATACTAGTCAGTTATCAGCAACAATTTATCAAACATCAAACATCAAAATGAATAAACATAATTATGAACACATATCTAATAATTTTTCATTTCACCAACAAGTAAAGGTAACACCCTTCAGAAGAACCTCTTCTCAAGCTTTCCATCAAATGCTTGTGTACGAGATGCGGCAAAGATACCCTACCTATTGACTCTAGGCAACCTAGGTACTTGGTGTGGATGGAACCTCCATCACCAGTAGTAAGAAAAACAGTAGACAAGACATAAAGTTCAAACATGGTTACAAGATATTCAATAGATCCTTTATTCTTAATCAACTCAACGATTATTTCTTTCAATTCCATGTTCTTTATATCAGAAGGTTTCCTTTATGGTGGAACAAATTTGTAGGTTGTATAGAACCTCCCACAAGTATAGTCTGTCAGGTTTCTTAAGCCCAAGAAAGATTCTTCTATTCAACCTCCAGGGATACATGGTATTCCAAACACTAATGACAACTCTTCAGGTGAGGATCTTAGCACATATGTTTCGCTCCTTACTTTGAAAATGAACGTATCATCGTTTGTATCAGGAATGAATCGGTGTGCACTACAGAAAACTTGTACAACAAGTATTGACTTATTCCATTCTATAGCAATAATGTCCTCTTCCAGAAATACTTTGGCAACATTCCCCAATGGACTCCTATACAAAGCCTTTCTCTGTTCTTCATTCAAAGCCTCTTTTTCCTCTAGTGCTTTAATCTTATCAACAAGTGAAATGACTCCAGCAAAGCTACACCTTATCTTATTTTCTACATTTTTTTTAAAAGAAAAAAAAAGATTAATGGTTACTTTCATAAATATTAGCTGATAAAAGAAGATAAAGTGTAGCTTGAGAAGGACCAATACTTCAGTTCATTATACTGGGTGAACTCTCAAGCAGTTCGAAATTCATTCAATAAAATGAGGCTTTCAAAGAATAACCAACACAAGAAGAATCTAGATAATGGACTTCATTCTACAAAATGAAGTCCATTCTATATCATGAAATGTAAAATCTAGATCTACATTTTTTCTAGACTTCATTCTAGAAAATGAAGTCCAGCAAACATCAAAGAAGAAACATGTTTCATTGTACAAAATGAACTCAGTCAAAGAAGGACTTCTTATTCATCAAACATTAAATATCAAATAGATCTACAACTTCATTATAAAGAATGAACTTTAACAATATATATGCGATTTACAACTTCATTCTACAACTTTATCAAATAGATCTACAACTTCATTCAATAAAATGAACTCCGACAATATATACCTACCTATAACTAAATATAACTGAATAAACATGCAGACAACTGAAAACATGATGAATATTCATTCATATGAACATTCAATATCAAAATTCAACTTCAGAAGAACAATAAACATCAAAAATCAACTTCTAGTACTTCAAATTAGGTTTGTTTTTGTAGATTTTGTACCTTTTGCTGGTTTTTTTGCTTTTGATTTCTTTGAAACTGGTTCTTCTTCAACTTGATTAACTTCTTCAAATACAACTAATTAGCCGTTTCTCTCTTCAACTTATTCGTCTGTAGACGATTCTACTATTTTCCTTCTCGATCTCCTCGTTTTAGGGTTTTGATTTCTTTAATTTTTCTAGGTTTGTTTTTCTGATTTTGAAGACTGATTTGATTTCAATTGTGAAGATTGAAATGATTTCGAATGATATTATCAAGATCCTTACTGTTTTTGGTGTATTTGAGTTGATACTGTTCGTTTTCTTGGTTCTTGAAGAGAAGAAGACGAAGTAGTTTTTCTCTGAAAATGAAAAATGAAGAGACTGAGTGAGAGAGAAGGTTTTACACGTTTTTAGAGAGTTATTGTGTTTATGGCGGTAACCTATGATGCACCGACACTGATACGGGGATACTGATACAGTGACAATGACACGGGGATTCGTTAATTTTCAAAAATGGGGTTACCGGATACGGTGGGATACGTATTAAAAATATATTTAATATATTAATAATTCATTCTACTAAAAAATCATGAAATAAAAAAATCCGATAGGTACTATTTGGAATATTAAAAGAAGATAATGTATCTCCACTAATATCTCACGTACTACTTACTCTGATTTCGTGGAAGATTAAAGTGAACAAACATTAAAATTTAAGCATTTTGGGATTCAATCTTACCTATGTTAATTGAATGGATAAAATCATATGTACTCCGATTTCTCTCTGAACAACATGAGGAACATGACTGCCCCAATAAGCCTTAAAGCTAGATTTTTTAACACCGGAGCAAAAGCACCATAAAATAACTACTAAGCCTTCTTTGTTTATAGTCAACTAGTTATTAGGTTTAGATATAATTATTTGATATATTCATGAGTACAAATATCTATAAATATTTAGATTTTATACATAAATCTATAAATATACAAATTTTGTATATAAAAATAAATGTTAAATTATAGGAAGTATCCCCTCTTAGAGTATCTGAGAGGTATCCCAGAGTATCCCCTACCCTTTTTGTAATTTGAAAAAAGTGACACTTTAAATGGAGTATCTGATATGTATCCCCAGGTATCCCCAAGTATTCGATACTGATACGGCGCCGATACGGATACGTCACCAATTTTGAAGTATTCGTGCTTCATAGCCGGTAACAGTTAGAGGAGGATATTACTGTCTGTTTGGTATTTATAAATAATTATGGACCAAATGGAAAAGGTGATTTCTGAAAGGACCAAACTGGTGTGGGCCCAGATATAAATGGACCAAACGATACTTTCCCCTTTTTTTAATCGATTTACAGACTAGTAGAACTAATTTAGTTTTCCATTTAAAAGAAACTTAGTATCTGGATTGGTATCCCGACTTTTCCCGTGAACATAAAATACCTGCTTATTTATAGGCTTCATTAGTGACTCATGTTAGACTTAAAAACTATTTTCTCCAATTACATGTCAAATGAATATTCCACAACTTCTTTTAGCCCCAAACATTCCAACGACTCCACCTCATAATCAGCCTCTAGTCCACCATTATAGTAACTTCCTTTTGCTCCAACGCAACCGCACAATGAGGAATAATTATTCCAATACCTCCTTGAGATGATCTTTTAAGAAAAGAGGCATCCAAATTAATCTTATGAAAGTCTTTATCAGGAGGACCCCAAATTCTGCATGGACACTCTCAAATGATTAGTAACATCATCCCTAGTAGTTGCATTACTACACTGCCTATTCAGGCCTATTATTATCTCAATAGTAATCATTCTATTTACCTTAATATTCTAAAAAAACGATGGTATACGTGTCTTTCCAAATCATCCAAATAGTAACCATTAATATATAAATATTAAACTCATGATTGTTATCTGCATTATTAACAGATTCTCTTGCGGTGAACCAACGAATAATCCAGTTAAGCAAACTAGAATTATTTTGCTTAATAAAGAGAGTTGTGATTCTATAAGGATTGCATTCGGATTATTTTGTTTCGTTAAAAGAATACAGGGGGTCTTTCTAAGTTCGAATGACTAAGTAATCATTTATTTATTTTTAAAATGCCATAATACCTTTGCTGTTATATATATATAATTTACTAAAATATCACTAACTTACTTTTAGTTTACAGGTATTCTTTGCCAATACGAAGCACCCCCTGGAAAAAAACACACACTAATAAATTATCTAGGTCAAATGTGGAATTTCCTAGTTGTATCTAGGTTTGTTATTCGTTTATGAAGAACATAATAATCATATAGCTAGCTGTTCATGATTTTCTTAGCCGTGGATACAGTTACGTCTAAGATATTTCATCATATGATCTAGACATAAGTAAAATTTTCTAGTCGCGTGTTATTTTCCTAGCCGTAAAAAATTGAGATTTTCCATAATTTTGTGCATCGTAGATATTTTTTCTAGCCGTAGAAATATTGTCTGATGTGTTGTCTACGATTAAGATTTTTTCTTCTTCTAAAGCCAACGGTATATTTTTAGAAGCTCTTAAAAATTTCACCATCCATAATTGACTAGGTTAAAAAAAATCGACGATATACAATTATAAAACTGGGCCACATTCGGTGAAGTTCTCCTTGAGTTTTACTCAGAATCGGCTAGGAGCTCATGAATTTCTTAGCCGATTTTAAAAAATCAACTAGCTAATTCATTCACATAACTGACTGTTTCTAAAAAGTTATAAATTCATTCAGATTCATATCGTTATAAAGGGGCGTGTATATTTTCTTTGATTCATAAGATAAAGATTCACCTAGTTCATTTTTTCCTCTTTTGTTTCCTATAATAATTGAAAAATCGAACGCTAACTATAAGTTTAATCCTACCAATCTAATCACCATCCAACTAACAATCAAAATAACTAAAGTAAACTTTTGGGTTATTTAGTCATTATAAAAAATACATAGATAAGGGGTTTGAGGTTTTACTTTAAAATTATCATTTAAAAAATAATAATCTTGCATCAAAATTCTTGCAGCCTTTAAAACAACTCTCTCAGTAAGACGAACATGGTGAGTCATGTATCAGCCTGAATGACAAACAAGATTAAATGGATTTTCTCTCATCAGCAACTAATCCATCTACTATGCCTACAATTTTGATTTTTCATCCATGTTCGATCTGTAGTCCATTGGATGAGTAGTTGGATGCATGTAGATCCTATGAAATCGCAAAGAAATATTATTTAGAAGTTTCAAGTTGGATTTTGTCAACAATGTTGGTCGATTATGGTAAGGATCTAAGTAACATGGTTCAATCGTTTTTTCATTATGACCACTTATTTAAGCGATCAATCATACTTTTTTAATCTTTGACACCCAAAAAATGAATGTCCACCGATAGGCTTTCATCCCATTAGTTTATGCAGCATATCGTATAAGATGATCTCTAAATTTCTTGTTAGTCAACTTCAATCATTACCAGGTTGAATGATTTCTTTTTTCAAGTGGCTGCTTTCCATATGAGACATATCTGTAATAATATTGTCAGTACTTTCCCATGAACTTATTGATTATTATATGAAAAAGAAAAGACGGTGTATTTAGTATGAAATTATATATGTCGAGAGCATTCAGACTGATTAATTACCCATTTCTCACTAATATCATGAAAATGTTGGATTTTCCGGATCAACTGTATCAACTAATTCATCAGTACATTAAGAATACTTATATCTCATTGTTGTTTAATAGTGCTCCCTATCCAACTTTCGTCCTACTATAGCTATTTGCTAAGGTGATTTTCTTCGTTACCCAAGATTCATTTTTATGTAAGAAGGACTTTTTTCCCATGTTCACTAAGGGATATATAGGATCCCAACCTTAGGCACAACATCGAGATGAACAAAGTTTTCCAACAATTTCACACTTGATAGCGAACGATTATTTGACTTTTTTTCTTCTGTCATGCTACAGATGCTGAGCTATGAAATATTCTTTATTTGATTTCTTCTTCTGGAGTTGACTTCGGACCGGTCATCAGCTTCACCAATTCCAATGCTTTAATTCTTTGGTAAACATTCTTACACCACAACAACAGGCCCTGCTATCTTTTCTTAACAAGAAAGCTATGACCTTAATAGAATTTCGTATAACACTTAGATTTCACCAACTTTACAAATTACCTAAGGTACTGAATCAAATATTTTAGGATCGATACTTGAAGTAAAAATTCTTGATTACCACAAAATACTAAATAAAATACCAGATTACTTGTGGATACCAAATAACATATGTACATATTTTTATCTACCAAGCTAGGATGTGGACATCGTCTTTTCCCATTATCCCTATACTACGAGGAATCAACGTAAGTAACACATTAGATATCCACCATTATTTAACTAATAATAAACTCATATAATTTGAACATATTCTCTATATAATCGAGAAAGATCTTGTAACTAATCTCATACCTCGGAAAGTACTACGTTAAGATCTTGATTATTTTCACCGATGTAATTTCATTCATTTCGAAAATAACAATTCTTAAGCAGTATTTTTTGATCTAAAAACACACACAATCAAAATTATGTACATAGATATTTTAAGCATAAAGCATATGTAATCACGAGATTAAAGGCTACAGAAAGGACATGAGGTTGAGTAGATCATATTCTACCCATATATAACATAGGTCACTTAAACGGACATACACATAAAGTCTATAATCTTCTCATTTTTTTTTAAATAGGAAAGGAGATATATTATTTAGTTTAAACTAGGCTACATTTTCATCCTCAATAGAGGATTTCAACCATTAAGGAAAGTTTTGAAACCTAAACTGTTTTAAAGTAGAATTACAAGCCTCTTAAGCTAATAGATCAACAATATTATTGGCTTCCCTAATAACATAAGAACATATTCACTCATGAAAATCTTGTAACAGATTTAAGCAAATCCGAAAAAAATGATAACGTGGTCCATTCGATAGCTGCTTTATTCACATCTGTCGCAGCTATCACAATTTTGCAATTTGCTTCCCCTTACCTCACAGTGGGTAATATCCACTAATGAATATTTCTAGACATATACCTCGATCAACCTCACTTTTCACCTTCCTTGCACTAAAGTTGCCATGTTCAAAAAATTTCATAAGATTCAACATAAAAGTAAACTCGTTCTATCATATGATGACATATCAATAAATAACCCTAAAATCTTAAAATTTTGGAGTATCTAAAAAACCTGGCATCAAGAAGCACATCAAAGAGCTGCTATATCAAATTAGTTAGAAACTAAAATCTATTCTTCAAAAGAATATGAGTGTGAAAAAGGTATTATATACATATTTAAATTTTGTTAAGTCATTTAGATATTCTTTTTAATTTATTTTTTTGGGAAAGTGTGCATATTTTTTTTGAGACCTACCTAGTCTCAAATTTCAATTAAATAAGATATCGAAACTTACTGAGCAGAGTAATAAAGCATAAGTTGAAACCCGTTTATATCAATTATAAATAAACATGCCAAGTTAAAAAAAAAATCCATGATAGATGACGGGCTCACATAACCAGGGTTGCACAGTTGGCGATCAGTTTGGTCTGGAGCCAAAATCGTCTGTCGAACTGTGCATAAGAGAGTTCTTAAATTTAAAAATAAAACCAAATTGGTTATGACTCGGTTCGGTTTTAAACCAAACTGAATCAGAGGGTTCGGTTTCGGGTTTGTACGGTTTTGAACCGCTTGCAATATTGTTAATAAGAAAAAGAATCCTGCCATATTTTTTCCTGCAATTTCAATGAGAATTTTACCCGACAATGCATACACTCATAAAAAATAGTCTCAAACATGATCTTAACTCCTAGGCCATCCGGGGAAACAATACATAAAGTTCACAAGTTCAACAAAAATAAAAAATAATCAATGGGCATAATCAATCGTTTTATAACCAGCCGGTTCAGGCAGTTTTCAGACGAAAACTATAGACCGGACTATTATCAACGGTTATGTAATTCTGGAATCGTACGCCAAGAAGTAACAACCGGTTACGTGTAAATAAATCGCGGTTCCGTTGGGGTTCGGTCGGCTTCGGTATGATAGGTCAGTTTCTACGCAACTCTGTGCATAACATATACTAGACAGGAATAATATATATGCCATGTTATGGATTGCCGAGCACGTAGTTGCCTTTTAGAATTGGTCTTATCAAATCTTGCATTTTCATCAATACATCCCCAAATCCGTTGGATTCAAGAACCACCCTTTGAGATGGTTGAGAGTTGTCGCGAGTTCGACTTTCATCATCTCCATAGATCTACGAATTTAGTTAGGTAATAGATCTTGGGCATTAACGTAATACGAAAGATGAAGAAGAATACCATAAAATCTCCCCCAACATTGGATATTGGGCATTAACATTTCGGGTCCTAACATTGGAGCCATTAGCAATATTGGTGTCCGATGGGTATACCCGGTTAGAAAACGATAAATTTTCTGGTCCCAACGGGTATCGAGAACATGAATATTTGTTATTTGTTGGTAAATTTACCCATAGTCCGAAGGTTTATCCTTATTTTTGGTTAGATTTTTTCTTTTTTCAATTTCCCTCTTAGATTGAATCATTAATTAGAACATTTATGTCAATGAAACAATAATTTTATATAGAAAATTGTTTAATTCAAGCCAACATAAAGAAAAAAGAAGATATTTAACAAAAGAATTTTCAAAGACCCAGCGGGTACCCAGCCCCGACGTAGCTATAATTTTTGTTTGGTCCGGTTTTTGGTCCACTAAAATAGGACACAAACCCGAAATCGTTTGGATCCGCACCATTCCGGGTCCATAGGTACCCGGGAAGAACCGACCCATTAACAATGCCAACAGACACATCTTTTGATACAAATTTGGTAAAACTTGCATTGTGATTATCTTAACTGATTTTACAGGGAGCAGGGCCGGCCCTCATGCTAAAGCAAACAAAGCTTTGCTTGAGGCCACACGTTTGAAGGGGCCACAAAAAAAACAAAAAAAACTTCTTTAAGTATAAATCCGATTTTTGCTCCCGCTTAAAGCCGACATGATTCTGTAAAACCAACTTAGTATTAAAACCATAAGGAAAGTATAAATCGAGTTATTTCTTTAATACTTTTGATTATTATTCTCTTATGTTTATGGCCTTTTGGGGTAAATCCTAGGAAGATTAGTGATCCTGGGTTTTGCACTGTTTCTGAATACAGTATTTAGCTGGTCTTATTTGATACTGCTGCTTTGAAACTCTAATTTCGATTGAATTCAACAGTGATAAGTGATAACCTTATAAATTGGTTTCCAGTTTTAGAAGCTTGATTATAGAAGTTGTTGTTCATCTTTGTCAATGTCAATTCAGTCAATCGGTGGTGCTCGTGCTTTGAAGCAATCTCTGCCTCTTTCTTTAATCCATTACAGTTACGCTGTAGGATTATACTGAGTTGTGCAAGAATTGAGATGTTCCTTTTGATCAGTACATAATAGCCCTTGCAAGAAGATGTCCTAATTTGTTCCAAGGCCTGGGTGCCACTGACTAATGACCTGCCTAACAGAACATTTGCACTTTACGGTGCGGAAGGTCGCGTTTTTGGTTAGAGAACAAACTCTGTAAATGGTCTTTGCATCATTGAACTTTAAAGTTTAATCTAAACTTGTTAGAGCTGTAGTCCGGTAGAAGAATTGTAGGGAAGAAACCAAACAGGAAACAACTCTTCTTAGTTTTGCTGACATAGGGGGAACATGTGCAAGTGGAGGGTTTAGTGTTCACATCATGATTTTCATTAACTTGCAGTACATTAAATTGCTTAAACTAAATTGAAGATTAATCTTCTCATTTTTATCAGTTCACTGTTTCTATAAAATGGATTGAAAATATCAACTATGGCTTGATTAATCTCAAAGTTGGAGCATTGCTGTAGCTTTAATCTGCTGTCACATTTTATTAACAAGGGCCACAATTTTTTTTTGTTGCTTTAGGCCACAGAAAATGCAGGACCGGCCCTGACAGGGAGCTACAACATCAGGAGCAGTCAGGGAGGCATAGGAGCTCAGAGCTTGGCATTCCTTGAAGCCGTTAAGTGGATCAAAAGCTCATGCCTCTCTAACTAGACTAGCTGGTTCAATGGAACAATTCTAGATGATTATCAATTATTGTTTGAGTTAGTTTTTTTAAAGACCCCAATATATTAGTATAAGTCTTAATGGTAGGGGTGTGCAGAAAAACCGAAACCGCGGATTTCACCCGCAGCCGTCAGCAAAATTGCGGGTGAAAACCAATCCGCAAGAGTCTATGGGCCGGACACGATTGAGTTCTCAAATCCGCAAGGTTTAGCGGTTTGGTTGCGGTTGGTTTCGTAAATCCGCGGATTTATCCGCACCGTAGGGTAGTGAAGGAATTTCATAAAACTACTAAGGATAATATTGGAAGGTTCAGTTTTAAAACCTAAATCGATGATTCAAAATATACATGCGAGGGAAAATGTTAAAATTACCTTACCACTGCACTTGGAAGGCACTCTCATATTGTAATTTATTGTAATTTTTATATGCATATCACACCAGCTTCAACCACACAACGCTAGAAAAAAGTATTAGTGTTACTATAACGAAAAAGAAACCATCAAATTAATCAAACAATGAAAATGTATTTGACGAATATAAGGATAAAGTGGAAACGCATAAGTACACTCAGTTGAGAATCATACATTCAGTGAACGCATACAATCATGAATATCAAGATACTGAGATATTAGCTCAACCACGGCCAAGTCTTAAGTGCTTACAAAGCAACAAGTTCCTGCATCAGAAGTGAAGGAAGAAGAAGAGTAAGTTTTTTTTTTTTTTGCTCACTTTATAACGCAGGTGGTGGTTCTTCATTGTTTGGTTCGACACCTGTAGCACCAACTTTCTTTATGCCCTCGTTTTGAGCTTCAATTGCAGGTGATTCAGTGTTTAGATTAAACAAGGGAACATCTATTTGACTGTTGAAAATAACTAGAGAACACCCTCGAAACTCAAACCTGATTCTCCTATTACTTTGATTTTTTTGATTTTTGACTAAATCCGCGGTTAATCCGCATCCGGCCCGTACAATCCGCTGATCCGCAGAGGTCAAATCCGCGGGTGATTGGGCCGATCACGGTTCAATTTTCCAAATCCGCAACTTTGACGGTTTGGTTGCGGGTGACCCCTAATCCGCAACCGTCCGTCCGTTGCACACCCCTACTTAATGGTATGGTTGGCAAAGCGTCTAAATTCAGAAGTCACAATGTAACTGGGTAGGTCTACTCCCCATTTCATCAATTTAAACTTTGTACACTTTCTACTGATTAGGCTTAGTCCTATGGACCTTCAAAGTTTAAGATTCAACATTCGAACCATTACAAAAGCCGGACCAACGCCATGATTCAACATAGCATTCAAGCAACTGCTTGAACGCAATCTTGAATCCACAGGAACAACCAATGGTTGGGCGCCCCAGATTTTACTTTAGTGCGAATGCGCGATATGATTTGTCGCTCAACAGAATATTCCCCATAAAGATGTCAATAAGCACCTAATCATTAGTCGCTGCCGTTATTATCATCCGTTAGATTGAATTAATATTATTATCCGTTAGATTTAGCGTTAAAATTCTGGGCCCAATAGATTAAAATCTTAAATTGTTGAATGCTGAATTGTCATAGTGGTTGGTTCGTGATTCTAGTCTACGTGGTACCGTGTTTGAATGTTGAATCTCCGATAGCCCTAGGACTAAGAATCTTTTTTTTTCCTTTTTTTCCTAGCAAAAAAGAAAAAAAAAATAAAAATGAAAAAGAATAACAATAACAAATCGGTTGGAGACGATATGCATAGCACGAGCTAAGTTACACACTTGTGGATATGTATATTGGTTTTATTTTATTCTATTATTTTTTATGATACACACTTGTTGTAATAGTAGTTGCGTCATAAGAAAGAGCTACGCGATAACCGCATGAAATCAGGGACGCAACAACTGAACGTAAATGAAACGGCTACAACTTTTAACATGGGATGACTGTAACTATATTAAACTAGCACTGATTAGAGTCCATTGGTTCCAATCAACTTAGTTAATCCATATGTTATAGCCATGGCGATCCATCCACCGATCAGAACCCTAAGAGAAGACTTCAACAAAGGTGCCTTCCCTAAAATAGCCCCTAACCCTCCAAACACCAACAACGCCACACTCGTCGCTCCGGTCACCACTCCCAACCTCACCTTATGATCTGTTATAAATGCCGCTGCCAATAACGGCATCATAGCTCCAAGGGAGAATGCAATTGCCGATGCACCAGCAGCTTGAAATGGGTTTGGCAAATTTTCCTTCTCGTCATCATTTTGTGTTTCCTCGTCTTTTCTTGCCATATTTTCTCGCTTTATTTGCGCCAACTCTATATCAAGTTGTGAATACACCGAGACAAATTCTCCTATAGCCATACTACACGCCCCAGCTATTAAACCGGCAAAACCAGTCAGTATCATAAACTTGACATCTTGTTTTACAGCTCCTACTCCCATCATCAATGATGCAGTCGACACTAAGCCATCGTTGGCTCCAAGGACAGCGGCGCGAAGCCACTGTGCTCTTTGGGAGTAATCAAAGTAGTCTTTGTTTTCTTCGATCGTTTGAGGTCGTTCAACATCGATATTGGATATCATTGGTCTAATGACAGGTAGAGTTGATGGTTGGAATGTTTGATTAGCTTGATTATGGATAGCCATGGAAGAAACTGAAAAGAAAACGGGCAACCTTGTAGTAGTAGTAAACTAGTAATTAGTAAAGAAGAAACGTACTATTGCCGGTGAGAATTGCAGAAGAGTTAATGAAGAAGTGTGGTTGACACACTCATCCAAAACGGTTTTTATAGAGGGAAATGAGATGGCTTTGTCTTTTCTCAAGTGGTGATGGCGATGGGCACATATAGCTATAGGATTGAATGTTCTATGCATTATCCTATGAAGTAGTTCGTGATATTGCTAAGATTTTGATACTAGCTGCTATTACTCAATAAAATAGAGTGAGTGCACACAGGTGTCGACGTGCAAGAATACAAAATCTGAGCACACATAAAATATCTCTCTAGTGTGCCATAAAAATTACTACCTGAGACTAAATCAGTGTTACCAAGTCATTTACTAATAAGACTATTGACTTGAAAGTTAAGAGCAAACTTTATGGGGGGAGATCTTCAAGTTCAAAGTCACTTATGCATTTAGAATAGAGCATTAAGAAACAAAAAATAATGGTAGATAGCTCCAAAGGACTTGACGTTATATCTTAAACCACAAAATCAGTGGTCAGAAAAGGATTTTAACTTATTAATGACTTGTGAGAATATATATCTAGAAATTACTTTTGAATTCTTCAAGTCGAAAAGTTAGAAATTAGTTTTGGTAAAAAAATTCAGAATAATTTCTTGAAATAAAGGAAATTAACTTTGGTGAAGTAAAGTAATTTTGTTTCTGACTTATGTTTTTGACATTCAAACATGCTACAATTACTCAAACCTAAACCCATCGAATTGAGCACCAGAAAACTCGACGCTTTAGGTTTGATTTCAAATATGTATCCAACCCTAAAATTTTCTCGGATATCCATAATAAACAATGTGTGCAGCTATAGGCTGTAACTATGATATATGACATTGATTAAAAAAAGCATCAATTAATGAATGAGTCTAACAAAACAAAACTAGAATCCAAACATAGTATAGCGGATACTTAAACAAAAAACTATATATGTGGTAGTGGGGATTCGTGGACAATCTTATATGGGCACTATCTTAACAGATTTGCACCAATTTATTTATTTATTTTTATTTTTATTTTTGTAAGAGTCCAAACGATAATGAACTTGAAGTTAATATTGTGATGATACGTTCCTTTTATTAAACTCTAGATTCCTATAAAAATAAAAATGGGCATAATTCGAGATATCATAATTAAGCTCTAATACGTTCCTCTTATTAAAGAGCAAACCTCAACAAAATTCGTTATTTCAAGAGAAGGTATGCTTATAGTTAGACTCTGCAACAAGGTAACAACCATGTGCGAGTCTAACTAGTTCAACCCACCCAGTCACCAGAACCTGTTCGTACCTAATCTACCCTCTTGAGTCTTAGAAAATGAGTTTAGATTTTGTAACTTTTATTTCGGAACAGCTACCCTCCAAAGAGTTGTACCGTTCAGCCCTAATTAATCCTCACTGGAACAACAAACATGGTCGCAAATCAAAGCCCTCTGAAGATTAAACGGAGGCATCTTCAGCTCCCTCCGTTTCAGGGCCTCTTCCTACTTCAGTCCATCCAGGTTTGGTGTATTTGATTTTTATTTTGCTTGTGTTTATGCATTTTACTCATCGTTTTGGTCAAAATCATGCATTACCCTTCTGAGTCAATTTGTTTTGTTAATTGAACTTAGATAATTGATGGTCAGGTTCCTTTTACATCTTGTTTGTAGATGATTGATCTTAGGCTTGTGACATTTCTGAGTTTAGGGAATTGAATTCAGTCTCTTTTGCAAGAAATAAGTGTGTTGATTTCATTGCTGCACACCTTTTTTTTTTTTTTACAATGCCGTTTCTTCTCTTCCAGTGAGTGAGTCAATGATGATTCGTCAATCAATTCCTGTTGGAAGTATGTCGCCGGCAACAGTAAAAATGGTACACACTGAAACCCTCCATTTCATTTTATTTACTTGAATTGTGGCTGAAAATTTTGCTGATCTAAAATTTACAGCTCTTTACTTATATTCTTATAAGTGAGCTCATTACTTCAAAAAAAAATTCAGGAGCCAAACACCATACCTTCTTCAAACTTTCCCCATCCTCCATCTGTATCTCATGGTCCTTATCAGGGAATCACAAGCTTGCAGTCTTCTCCACCTTCGTCCACTTCACAAGATATGATCACAAACAATGACAATGTTCAGGAATTTAAACCTGTAGTTGGTGGCCTATCCCAACCAAGTGCGTCCAATGGGCCCTGTGGCAGAAAGTGCGAGTTGAACAACATCTCTCAAATACGGCAAGCTATGGACTCTGCTAATCTTAACACCGCAAATTTTATGGGTCTTCAACCCATGGGCGCGACTCTAATGGCCATGCATATGCCAAACGTGATATCCAGTGGAATGGCATCAACTGCTTTGCCTCCTCCGCAAAATGTATTCTACCGTTGTTGATTTTGAATAACTACTAGATTTGGAGTATGTTAGGAATTCAAAAGACACTTTAATTCTGTTATGTTGTCATACTGTAATAGCTATCTATCATATATGGTTATGCTAACGCTAACTCCAGTCTTTATTCATATATAATATTTGTTTGATCATTCATTAAATATGCTTCGTTGTTGGGGGCAGGGAGCCCTATATGGGTAGAGACAAGGACAACCTGTGTTTATCACTAAACTCGAAGTACGATTTCTGGCACAAAAAGATATATCTTTTCTGCTTTTTTTTTTGTCATTTATTTAATGTGCATTGGAGATGTTCCTTCTTCTTTTGTTGGGTTTATGTTTTATGCATAGTGGTAGCTGACTTTAATATGTGGGAAGTAACCAAGACTTTCAAATTTTCATCCTCCTGATTTTTTTTCTTTCTGTGTGGCAGGGATACAGGCTTGCATCAGCATCAGAGACGTAAGCCGACGAAGCATAATCCACTTTATCATATTAGCATTATGCCAAATGGTTACGTTGTTGAAATGAAAATGAAATCAATTCTTACCCTTGGAGTTGGATGTAGATGTCCTTCAGTTCTTTACACGGATGTCAAATGGTAAATCATGTTTGGTTATTGATTGGTACTGGATAAACTGATAAGTTTTCTAGTCCCATCTTAAGTCAGTTGATTTATTTCTTCGACATTTAACAAATTTTGCCAGTCCTGACCTTAAGATAGAACTTGTGGTCTATAATTTGATACAGGAAATGCATGCATATATATTTAGGAAGTGGTTACAACTTTTAGGTGCTTTGCTTTACTAACTGTTTTGCACGCCTGTCTCAGAGCTTACTGAATCTCGTCTCATCATATAATTGAAATAGCTTTATTATTCTAGATTTCAGTTGATGTCTTTCATGTGCTATCCTCCTCTTAGTTTGATTTTTAGCTCAAAACAAGACCATCAGGTTGATATTTTCATTGTCTTACTTGCTGGTTTTGCTTAATGAATTTAAATGGATATAATATTGTAACTTCAGTCCCTCTCTCATTTTCTAAGCACACACATAACAATATTTTCTATTGTCATTATCCACTCTAACCGCAAGTATCCCATAGATATGTAATCCTTTCTATCTCGCCTTTATAATTCAATAGTCAGAAGTTCATGTCATTTGCATATCTTTCAGTTTGTGCATGAATCTTTATATTTGTCAAGGGTTGTCCACTCCTCTGTTGATGGTAATTAATTTTTGTAGATGACAGGGAGGTTGTGCTTGCCGCTTAAAAAATAACAAAGATCAACCCATTGTTTTACTTGGCTGGTCTGTGGATTGGGAGCAAAAGGATACTATTGTCGTTGAGGTCATCCGCAGGTTCAAGGGATTATAGCTAGGGCTTGTTGCAGCAACAAGTCTCATGATTGTGTATAATGGTGTTTGCATTGGGTTGCATCGACTGGAAGTCTGGAAGCTTCAAGTGAAGAGAACCTGGATTTGGCTCAAGAGGCTGACAATGAAACTAATGTCCATTTGAATAGCATTTAAACTCTTGAACTGTCCCTGATACTCTCTTATTTTTTTAAATAACATTGTAAATGGATTTGACAATTCAAGATACCTGATTTATTTAGTTAGTCTACCAGTAAAGTTACCTGAGTTATTTATGTAGTCCATCAGTAAGGCTACCTGAGTTATTTCTACGGTCCATCAGCGAAGGTACCCGAGTTATTTATGCGCGCAGTCTATAAGGGAAGGTACCCGATTTATTTATGTAGTCTATATAAGCGAAGATACCTGACTTATTTAAGTGATGTCAGTCAAATACCATTATAATCCACTCGATATCCTTGGGCAATTAGACCTGCAAATTTCAAACACAACGCAGAGGTTTGCTCTTGTTGTTGTTGTTTTGTTCTTATATAGATTACATTTAAACGTTTACATCGATCAATATGTTTCTTTTACAAAAGTGTGATTCTATGTCACTACCGCCATACTTGTTAACCCATACAGATAACAGACTTGACTATTCAATTACACTGGATAAACCAAAAAGCTGGTTAAATCCAACTTTTAAATATTCTGATGATTAGAAGGTAGTTTCTTCTCACCCCTACGTTACACCGATAAGTTAGACAAACAATTTCACCCCTTCGGCTGAAAGTTGCTCCAATCAGTCTAAAAACTACTAATAATTAGGCTTGACGCCTAAAGCTAAAGGACACGCCAATATCCTTGTCATTGTAGGTTGGCTAAGTCACTGGAGGTATCGAAGTTAGCTGGTAATGAACCTCTGAAAGAGGTTTCTACAGCTTCAGCAGTTTCAGACAGAACTGTCTTCATTTCTGAAATTATCGACCCCATTAACTCTTTGTACTTTGAAACAGAATCAACCAGCGCGAGCAATTCACGAGCACACGCCTGGATTTCTTCTTCTTGTTGTTTAATAGTTTCTTCTAACTTCAAGTTTGAGAGCTGCTGACAAAATTTTCAAGATGATTAGGAAATAGTTTTTGTTGTATCTTTACCTCAGCGTAAGTCAAAATGTAGTCAGTACATACCTTAATGTATTTTTCATATTCTTTTTCCATAATCTCTACATCACGTGTCTCTCTTTCAAAATCTTCTATCATTCTTTTACCTTCCATATTACACTTCATCGTGAACTCTTCTGTTTCCTTCTTCATCATGCTTAGTTGAGATTCCAACTGTAATGATAACTTAACATATCGGCAGTACTAATCGGATATCTCATTCACCTACACAGATAAATAATTACAGAGACAAATGCTCATCCAGGTAACAATATACCAGCTTAATGAGTATAATGGAGAAATATGCAGTATTATGAAAAAGCACACCATGCGACATAGAGCAGGCACCGTATCAATCTTAGATTGAAGCTCTGCAAGGAGAATTCTTTTAGCCTGAAGTTTCATAGCATTTTCAGTCCACTGTTGCTGCAAGGAAATCTGCTCCTCCAACTTTGCAACAGAGTTTTTCTTAATGTCATCAGTTAAAGCATTGAGTGCGACTTTGAGAGTTTTGTAATCAATCCCCAATACATCCGCAGAGTGGATCCTTTGGGATTTATCACATACTGAAATTCATTTTCAAGCTTCAACCTAGAAAAGCTTAGGAAGATATCAATCATGACCTCACATTCCCAACCATTTGAAGAAAAATATCAAAGAGAAAGGAAAACAGAGAAAGAGGTACAAAGTTGTAAAGAAGATAAGAGTATCTGACGCATCTACCAAGTTCGCTAATTCACATGTCACATATAACGACAACCTTACTTGAACCATCGAACCTAGAAAGCTAGTGAAGCAAAGATACTCAAATCAGAGCATGAGTCAGAGTTAACTATAAGTGGAACAGTTAACCTAAAAGAACACACAATCTACATCCTCATGGCCCTTCAAAAAACGAGACCAAAAGAAAGAAAAAAAAAAATCATTATAACCATGGTTACCAATCCCTCAAGACTTTGAAAAAACGACTAACCATAATTATGGCCCCAACTACAAGAGGCTTAAAAAATAAAGGCTCCATAAGCTTTAAGAAGCAACTTATAAGAGAAAAATTCATCCACACAACTGAATTATAAAAATGTTAGATGACATATTGGGTTAACAGCCTTCACTTAGTTTTAGCGAAGATACTAAACTCATAAACACCAAGGGATCTAGCATTTTTACAACAGTGCAGAAGCCCAAAATTGCTGAAGTTTGGGTACAGTGCAGTGCAAAATACATTGTTAAAAATTTCAAATGAATGCCCTAAATAATTAACAATCTAAAACAGCATAAGAATATCACCTCCTGATAGCCTGGTTGCATTCGAAGGATAGATTCACAAGCTCCTTGAACGTGTGACTAATTTTCGAGTCAAGATCCCACGACTTCTCTTCCCACATACTTTTAGCCTCCTCAGCCTCTGCAATATCTCTCTCAACAGCTTGTAACTCCCTCTTCATCCTATCCGCATCTCTCATATTCGCCGTCTGTGCATCAATAGTCTTCTTCAACTCCTCATTCTCCTCACAAATCCTTCTCAAGAGCATCTCTAGCAGACCTTCGACCCCAAACTCTGAATTTTCCTCTCAAGAACAGATTCTCTCTCCAACTCCAATTTCTCTCTAAACTCATTATCCAAATCGTCATCACCTGCAATAAAATGCTCATAACTTCTCAACGCATAATCAAGAAATTTATTAGACCTCATACCAGTCAATGTCGAAGAATTAACATGATCACTATAAACACAAATTTCAACCAACCAATGAATCACAGCACAAAAATTAGGCCAAGAATGAGGAGTACATGGTGCTTTCAAAGCCGTAATCTTAAGCGGACATTTCATGAAATCCAACAAAATCGTAAGATCTTCATCGATTTTGACTGTCGAAACTATAACTGAACCCGCATAACTGAGACGAACGAAGAGGAATCGAATACAATCGGTTATATCTTTAGCTGATGGAAGTGGTGGTTTGAGATAAGTTGAAGTTGAATGAGATAAGAGATAAGCATTTATGGTTTTTAGGGCTTGATTTTTGAAATCGTTTGTGCACAATCAGCTACTCCTTTGCTTCTTCTAAGAATTATAATCAGAAATGAGAAAATTGCCATGGAACTTAGACAATGAAACGATTTCAGTACGAGATCTTTTAATCAGAAATACAAAGAAGATTGCAGTTCTTTGTATTTCCATGGATGCTCTTTAAACTCATCACATATTGATCCTTTTGATGAAGACTCTTTCAGTTCTGGGTTTGCTGTTGATGATTTTTCTTCCTCATCCCTCATGATTATCAGACACAAAATTACTCCCAAATTTTCTTCTTTTCTGAAACAATATCAAAATTAATGTTTGGGCTTGTGATTAATTATGGTTGATTCTTTCTTGGGGAGAAGATTTGGGAGGCTGTGGAATTCAGCTGTAGAGAAAGAGGGGTTTTAGAAGAAGAAGAGACGAGGTTTTAGATTTTGCATATAGAATTCATAGCTGGCTGACTAGGGAGGGTAGTATTGGTATGAATTTGAGTTGGTCACTCACCGGGTCACACTGAGTCAGACTCGCACATGGTTGATACCTTGTTGCAGAGTTCGACTGTTGTCATACCTTTTCCCAGAATAGTGAATTTCTTTGAGCTTTGCTCCTTATTAAACTCTAAATTCCTACCCAAAAAAAATGAACATAATTCGAGATATCAAATCTCACCATCTACCTATTTAAGTGTCGACCGTTTAATTTTTAGCGGTTGATTTTCAAAGTGATAGATGGTGTGTTATACTCTCGGATTGTGCTCATTTTTTTGTTGTTGTATGATTAACGAGTTTCATTAGAAGAACGTATCAACAAAGTATTGGTTTCAAATTCATTGTCGTTTGTACTTTTAAAAAACTTTAGTATAAATCTTATAAAATAGCTTTCGTATAAGATTATCCATGGATCCTCCCTCACTACAGTAACTCTGGGTAGTTTGACTGAGATTGTATGCACACTATTTCAAGGGAAATGAGAACAAGATTTTTCTTAGATCAATGGGATCGTACAACACGTTTAGTATTAAAAGAACTGTTGAAATATGAATCATCTTCCTTAGAGAGTCTTGCCTCTCTTTGGTTGTTTTATATTATGTTTATTAATGACTTAATATTTTCAGTTAATGTAGAGAATAACTAGAATAACTCTAAGAAAGGTAAGGGAATAATATCTCATCTATTACACCCCCTTAGTCGGAGCGGGAGAAGAGCAGACGCTCAGACTAGTACGAAAACGAGTAAACAGCTGGCGAGGAAGGCCCTTGGTAAAAATGTCAGCATATTGATTTTCCGAGGGTATGTGTAAGACGTGAATGTCACCAATGCGAACGCGATCACGTACGAAATGTATGTCAATCTCCACATGTTTGGTGCGTTGATGTTGAACAGGATCTCCAGACATATAAACTGCACTGACATTATCACAGTATACAATGGTGGCACGTCGTACAGGAAGATGTAACTCAAGAAGTAGGTTGCGAAGCCAAGTAGTCTCAGCAACTGCATTGGCAACTCCCCGATATTCAGCTTCAGCACTGGAACGTGAGACTGTTGCCTGACACTTGGAAGACCAGGAAATTAGATTATCGCCGAGAAAGATGCAGTAACCTGAAGTTGATCGACGAGAATCTGGACATCCCGCCCAATCGGCATCGGAATATGCAGTTAAACCAGAAATTGTGGTAGCAGATAGAAACAAGCCATGATCAAGAGTACCCTGAAGGTAACGAAGGATCCGCTTAAGGGCCTGCATGTGAGGCTCCCTAGGATCATGCATAAACAGACATACCTGCTGAACTGCATAGGATATATCCGGTCTAGTGAAAGTAAGGTACTGTAGAGCCACCGCCAGGCTTCGATATAGAGTTGGATCCTCAATTCTTGGACCAGAAGTTGCACTGAGTTTCGAATGAGTATCCACCGGTGTTGCCACGGAATTACAAGTTATCATGGATGCCCGTGCAATAATGTCCTTCGTGTAGACTGATTGAGACAAGTAGAGACCTGAAGAGGAGCGGTGAACAGAAATACCCAAAAAATGATGCAGCGGGCCAAGATCAGTCATAGCAAACTCTCGTTTCATCAATGCAATAAAACGACAAAGAAGTTGATCAGTATTTGCCGTTAAAATAATATCATCAACATATAGTAGTAAGTATGCCGTCTCGGATCCGGATTGATAGACGAAGAGAGAGGGATCACATACACTGCCCCGAAAACCACAATTGGTAATAAACTTGGCAAAACGCTGAAACCATGCACGAGGTGCCTGCTTTAGACCATAAAGAGATCGACGTAGTCGACACACATAATCAGGGTGAGCAGGGTCAACAAAACCCGACGGCTGATGCATATAAACTTTTTCGGTCAAATCCCCGTGAAGAAATGCATTCTTGACATCTAGCTGATGTATAGGCCAGGAGCGTGAAGCTGCAATAGTGAGCACAGTACGAATAGTAGCCGGTTTGACAACCGGGCTAAATGTTTCAAAACAGTCAACCCCAATCTGTTGGGATTTACCATTTGCAACAAGACGTGCCTTATGACGCTGTAAAGAACCGTCGGCATTAAACTTGTGGCGAAAAAGCCACATAGAACGAATAACATGTGCATCTCGTGGCCGTGGAACAAGTACCCAAGTATTAGTTTTCAACATAGCATTGTATTCATCTAGCATGGCAGCATTCCAGTTAGGGTCCCAAAGAGCATATAAGTGAGAACGAGGCAATGGAGAGATCACAGACTTGGACTGGACATGAAGATTGAGTTTGGGATTGGGGCAGAAAATTCCACGTGAGGCCCGAGTAACTGGACGAGTATAGGGAAGTATGGGTGGAGCCGTAACAGTGGAGGGCTGAACAGAAGTTGGAACTGGAGAGTCCTGGCTGGGAGAGGCGACAGAAACTGTAGGTTGTTTAGGCGAAGGAGTAGTAGCTGGACTCGGAAGAATAGAAGCGGAAGGAGCAGTAGGCATTGTAGGTCTGCGCCTGTGTGGAGGAGTATAGGGAATAGGTGCACTGTGTACAGCAGGCGAAGAGGTTGAAGATGCCGCTGACGGGTAGGCAAGATTGTCAGCTAAAGAGTGATGGATAGGTGAAGTAGAGGAATCGGACTCTGTTGAATTGGTGGGAGCAATAGTTGCAAAGGGAAAAACAGTTTCGTCAAAAGTAACATGACGAGAAATGATTATTTTATGAGTGGCAAGATCAAGACAACGATAACCACGATGATTGATAGGAAAACCAAGGAAAACACATTTAGTAGAGCGGGGGGCAAGTTTGTGAAGTGTGGTGGATGAAAGATTAGGGTAGCAAAGACATCCAAATATGCGAAGGTGATTATACGTAGGTTGGCGACCATATAGAGCAAAAACCGGAGAACGGAAATGGAGAATTTTGGTAGGAAGAATGTTATGGAGATAGACTACCATATTGACAGAGTCAGCCCAATACTTTGAAGGAATGGAGGCGTGAGACATAAGTGTACGAGTAATGTCGTTGACACGACGAATCATACGCTCAGCCTTGCCATTTTGATAGGAAGTTTGAGGACAAGAGAATCGGAAAACAAAGCCATTTGTATGAGCAAAATTATGAAAAGAGGAATTATCAAATTCACGCCCTAAGTCACATTGAAAACTTTTGATGTCACGCTCAAATTGAGTTTTAATAAATGAGTGAAATTCCAAGAATTTTGTATAAACTTGAGATTTGAACCTTAAAGGATAAACCCATAGATAATTAGTAAAATCATCCAACAAAATAAGGTAATATCGAAAACCTGTCTCGACATGTGATGGACAGGTCCATAAATCACTATGAATAATATCAAAGGTGCAAAAGTATTTGAATTAGACTCAGAAAATGGTAATCGAACATGTTTGCTAACTTGACAGGAATGACACAGTGTAGAACATGCACTTTTATTACATGAAATAAGACTTTTTGTGCGTAGGACATCTATGATAGCCTTTCCAGGGTGGCCAAGACGGTTATGCCAAACATTGGGCGAGCAAACAGCAAGAGAGATAGGTTGAGGAAGGGACGTAGTGGGAGAAGAGACGACAGACTTGGTTATAGGATAGAGATCTCCAGAACTGTTATATCGTAGAATAGTCTTCTTCGAAATCAGATCCTTCACAGAAAAACCAGATGGGTCAAATTCAACAGACACATGATTATCAGTGGTGAATTTACGAACAGATACTAGGTTTTTGATAATATCAGGGACAACTAGGGTATCTTTGAGCTGAAGAATACGAGAAGAAAGGTTTAAGAATTTGGTACCACTAGACGTAACCGGAATGCTGTTGCCATTGCCAACTAGAATAGAATGAACATTGCTAGAGTTGAAAACGTTATGCAGCGTACCTTGATTTGTAGTGAGGTGCGATGTGGCGCCAATATCCATATAGAATGCATCGTCAGGTGGCTGAAGACTCATGGAACTATATGCCTCTGCAATATCGTCGGGTTGGAGAAGTTCAGTGCTGGGAATGAGGAAAGCTTGGCCACGGCCAAGTCCAGGTGACCTGCCGCGTTGTGTACGCTGGTGATGTTGCTGTAGAGAACTGCTGTTGCTATGCGGCCTGCGGGGTGAAGACGATGGTTTCCAGGATGGTGCTGTAGGGTACGGGCAAGGTGGAAATGGCCAGTTTGGTGGCCAATACGACTGGTAGGTGTGCAGGCGAGGCATAGTTGGTGTTGGCAGTAGGGGTGGTTGAGCCACTGTGTTGCTGTAGCTGGAGGCAGGGCGAGGACCACGTCGGCCATTGGATGAACGATTTGGCCGCTGTGTATTACGATTTGAAGAGTAGGCAGCAGCAGCAGCCAGTGCTGTAGGCGGAGCTGCTAGGGTTTGCTGGGAACGACGAATCTCCTCCGTACGAAGTTGTGATCGAGCAGTATCAAAACTTGGCATTGATTGTTGAATGAATGAGGCAACGGTGTTGTATTCCTCCGGAAGGCCATTAACGAGTTGGATAACCAATCTCTTCTCATTCATCGGAAAATCAAGATCATGTAATCGATCGGACAGTGATTTTAACTTGTCACAGTAATCATCAACACCAGTACAATCAACAAATTTAAGATTAACAAATTTACTTTCAAGGGTTGCAGCACGATTACCTTTGTTGTCTTAAAAAAGCTTCTTAAGGTGATTCCAAATCTCATGAGCAGTGGTGCCAGATTTGAGGACGGTAAGCATTAAATCTTTGGCCATGGTAGAGAACATCCATTGGCGACAGAGTGCGTCCAATTGTTTTACGGTATCGGCATCAAGATCCGCTGGCGTTGCTGATCCGTCAATGAGAAAGAGGAGACGGTGAGCTTGAAGATGGAGTTCAAAAAGAAAAACCCATGAAGAGTATTCATCCTGTTTAATGTCTAGGAGAATAGGGATTAAGGATTTGATGTTTGTGACAGCAAACGCCGGATGAAGAGGTTTTTTATCACCAGCCATATGATTTATTTTATTTTATTTTTTTAGAAGAAAAATACAATTTTTGAAAAAGAGAGAATAGGATCGAGGTTAGGATGATACCATGTTGAAATATGAATCATCTTCCTTAGAGAGTCTTGCCTCTCTTTGGTTGTTTTATATTATGTTTATTAATGACTTAATATTTTCAGTTAATGTAGAGAATAACTAGAATAACTCTAAGAAAGGTAAGGGAATAATATCTCATCTATTAAGAACAGCCAACAATACATAAACAGCATAGCCAACCAAGGACTTCCAGTCTTCCACAGACGAAAAGACAACTAATAACTTCTACATCGTGGTAGAGTGAAGGCAACAGACTATTCCGAGGTAAATATTTGAACCTCTGGTCTGTAGACCATCTCCAACTACCCTTATTTAGGGAAAATGCCATCTCCTATAAGGTAGCCCCCAAATCTTTATTTCCTACCCTACGTATAAGGAATCTGATAAGAGATTAGGAGAACAAGAGAAGTAAGGTGAAGCATCCATCGATAGGTGAAGCATCCAATGAAAGGGGAATTATTTGGAATCAACCAACCTTCGGCATATGATTCAACGAGGGAATAGTTTTGAGAAAATGGCTCTCGCTTAACCATTAAAAGATCGTGAACCTGTTAAGCTACCGTGTAACATTTAAGCGAATGGACCATTTCTACCAGACGTGGTCTTTCCCTTGCTTTGCACGTCAAGTAGATTTGCTGCCACTTTGGCTTTTAAGAGAATTTCCTCTTCATTCATTGGAAACGGTCTAAGGGAAGACCACCAGATCCCAAACTAGCCAATGTTGCTTTTTTGGTCGGTCCCTAGCCGGTCAACTCTACGAATCTAAGGCTCAGTTTGATATTGCTGTATTTTTTTAATTAAAGGATTTTTCTGTTGTCCGTTGTTTTGTTATGTGGTGTTAAAAGAAACATGTGAATGTTTGGTAAAGTATAACCTAGGGCTGTTGTTGGAAATATATGTTTTAAAACAAAATTTATTTCCATTTATTAATTTTGTTAAATCTGTTTTTGTTATAATTTTTGTTAAATCCATTTATATGTCTTAATGATCTTCATAAAAGAAATTTAATTTTTGTTATAAATTCCTTGACCATTTCATGTTACAAGAGTAAATGGTTTTTATTAAAACATATTAATGTTTTCATTAAACTTTGTTTGAAGTCTTTGACTATAAAATCATTTTTTGGTTGGAAAAACAATTAGAGAGTTTTTTCTTTAATGGTTTTGGAGTTTTTAAAGAAAAAAACAAGAATTTTTTGAGAGAAAGAAAACTAGTGTGTGATCATCACTTGTTTTCAACAAATTTGATTATGAGCAAGAATAGTAGTGTACAAGTATCACATACTCTCAAAGTGCAAGAGTAATTGTGAAAGAGATTTACTCGGCTGTTTTATCCTGGGGTCGACGCGACATGGAAGAACTGCATGCACAATCTTGGGCAGAGCCGCGACACGTTTTAAAGAGAGCGACCTGATCGTGGCTCAGCCATAACGTTATTTGTTTGGTTTTTCTTTGTGATTGTTTTGCAGGCGGATTTCGGAAATTGTTCCAACAGCTGTCAATGGGTCCGGGTCCTCCTGGGTATCACTAGACCCGTACTCGGACCCTACTTATAAAAGTCGGGCCTGGTTCCTAAATTTGTGGACCCAGAAACAGACCCTTTTAAAGTCCCGGGTACCTGTCGGTTCTGGATACCCGTTGGGTATTAAATAAACTATAAAGAAAATCTTAAAAACTTATTTTCTTTCTCTTTTTAACTTGAATCTAAATTATTTTTATAAAAATTTATTATTATTTCTTCATTAATGTACTAAATAAAGATTAAATGTGATAAAAAAATGAAAAATGAAAGAAAAGAAATCAAAGCCAAAACTAGCAAAATACTTATAATTTTGCTAAAAAGATGAATAAAATGATGAATAACCGGGTAACCGTTACCCGTGGGTACCCGATGGGTATTACCCGTTTGGACCCGTTAACATTCGGGTCCAATCGGGTAATTACCCGTCGGATCCTAAGTGGCTAATGGGTCCAACTTTAGGACCCAGAACCGGACCCGAATCTAGCAGGTCCGGTTCCGGTTTCGAGTAATGGGTACCCATTGACAGCCCTAGTATAACCTAAAAATAAAGCTGATTAAGAAAGTAATCAAATAGAGTTTGGCAAAATCTTAGGCTCAATCATTGTTGTTGTGGCAAATGACAAAACCAGATATATCTCAGAATACTTCTATTCTAGGTTATAGAGTTTAAATAAAATTAAAAATTTATCTATTATATTTAGTTTAAAATATTTATAAGGTTTTAAATATTTTTTTTATTATTGGATAAAAAGTATTACATTAACTAGTTGGAAGCCTAACAAGCTAAGCTCCGACAACATACTACTACATTAATTGAACAGGTTGCTGTGCTAGCCTACCAGCGAGCCTCATGGGTAACCTAGCCAAGGGAGCCGAAGCGGATGGGGGCTGAGATTGTGTCACAAGGGGGCAAACTAACTCTACCTTCCATGTTAATTTCTGCAATATTACGCCATTAGGGGCTCGAACCTGGGACCTCCTAGAACGCATGAAACTTTGGGGAATGGGGATGACCAGCTGAGCTAAGTACCCGTTTTATTATATTTAGTTTGTAATATTACATTAATGTTACAGGGCCTACGGCCCATGGATGTGCGGTCCAACTAGATTCCTAAGGTTGTATATAAAGGAAACTATGTAATGCTTCTACTCTAATCTCGTAATAAGATTGTTCTTCTCCTTCTTCTTATCTTTCTCTGTTTCACCTATAATTCTCCTAAAACAATTAACTTTTTTTTAGCATAATTATTATACAATCTCATTTTTAAGGCAGTTGTGCCAGCACAAGGAGTTATGCACGTGCATACGAAGGGTTATTATGAGTAACAAGATTGCGTAATACAGCTGACCTATTTAGCTAGCTAATAAGACAGCCAATCGAGGTATTATCGAATTTCTCTTATGCTACCCGCCTAAAGTTCCTTGGTGCTATCTTGAATATTGATGATGCATTGCATGGGAAAGCTAGTTGTTGCAAGCATCCCATGTGGCTGTGATTCTGATTCCTATTGGAACCCCTCTATTTTTTAGTTCGTTAGATTTTTCATTTACTTTTAGAAGGTTAACTGATTTTTACATTTAAAAATTTCTACGTGCTGTTTTGCTAGTTCTTGCAAAGTTAATAATAGTAGTCTAGCAAGGCAAACAAGATTAAGGGAAAACAAGACTGAGATCAAGAAAGACCAAGAGCCACCATAAGTTTTAATTTCATTTTAGTGATAGGTTACTACTTTACTCAGATCGACATGCATGATGCACTATCAAACTTTCAACTTTTTAAATTTGTTACATTCTATGGGTCTTTATATTACATGAGCTTCAAATAGACACGATAGAAATATCGAATGATATTTTACACCTTGACATGGGACGTGATTGATCATCTGCACTGCCTTCAGTAATGCAAATTATTTTTTGTTCTACAGTTTCGAATAGTCACCGACGCACATGCATTAAAACTATAAGAATTTGGTATATTTCTCCCATAAAAAACCAAAAAAAAAAAAGGAAAAAAAAATCCTCAAAAATCCAGATTATACATATAGAGTGAAATACTGTAATTTCATGTTTCGTTTAAATGAGAGAAACACTGACACTTCAAGTCTCTTGGAAAAGAAGAGTTTTCAAGTACACCAAAATTGTACTGCAAGTCTTACTATATATTTCTAATTGTTTGTGGTTTCTGTCGCACAAAGAAGCAATTTTTTTTGCGTTAAGTTATCACATTAGGATGACCGATGACAGAGACGTTACTCTTGATATATTGGCATTTTGATTACTGTATAGTTTTGATATTACAACATTATTAAAGTCCCCTCTATGTAAGAGATGAGAGTTAAACTCTCGCAACCTTTCAAAGTAAAGGTGATGGGATACCATTGTATCGCAAGGTGGTTTCCACCTGATATTAGCATTTAGATCATCCAGCCTTTGCTTGTGAAATTCGGGACGGATATAGAGGTTTCAGTTTCGTTGGCATAGTAAATGCATGACTTTCTACGCTCACTGCACATGACAACAGCAAGCAGTGACATAATACGTTAAGTAATTGCTATATTTTTCCATATGTATTTGCAAGTGTAACAACTTCTTAAAGTAGTTTGGTACTGCTTAACCCACGTAAATTTGGTTTTATTTTATATTTAATAAACTTAACAATAAGAAAACGAAAGTTAACGATAGTAGGTGGATTTTGTTTTTCTTCTAGCTACTATCCAACTGGTTAGTGAAAGTAAATTGATGTGACCAAGCAAATGGATTGCTGAATTGTATACGCACTACTAGTTGATATTAACAAATGCTAAGGAGTGTGCATTCCACACGCGATAGCCACCACATTTTAATTTTGTTTTGATGCCCATCGCATTTGTTCATGTACTCCTTGACCATTCTAGGTTTTCTCTATTTTCGTTTTTCAAAATTTTATTATCTTAGTATAAAATTAAAACCTAATTAAGGTCGGAACCTTCTCCGCTCTTTTTTTTTTTTTGAGTAGAAAGGTTGAAATGTATTGAAAGAAAAAAATGTAACAAGGCCTAAGCCCCATTTTTCAGGTATTACATATCCCTGCAATCAATTATTACGTTCCAATGAGATACTAAATCTCTAAATGTATTATTTCTAAACCAATTTTGATGACCTCTCCAAGTAAAAATTAACAGTTTAACCTCATTAATGACTTGCTGCTCTTGGTCTTTTATGAGCCATGACTCCTATTTCTTTCATCCCAAACAGCCCAACAAATAGCAAAGATCAAAAGTGGCAAAATCTTCCTTCCCTTGTTTCTTCCTCTTCTAAACTTCCATGCTTCTAGCTGACTTGAAATAGTTCCCCCTTGTGCCCACCTGACATTATAACCATTAATGAAGTACCACCAAATGCTGGCAGCAAAATTACAGTGTAAGAGGAGATGATTGACTGATTCTGGCACCAACTGACACAAAGAACAAGTAGGACTTTGAAATGCACAACCTCTTCTCAAAAGATTGTCTAATGTTGGTATTGTATTCTGAGCTGCTGACCACATGAAGAACTGCATTTTAGGGGGCACAAATTGAATCCAGATACAAGAAAGTGGAATCTGAATTTGAGGATCTGGTAGTTGTTCCACTAACCATTGGTAGCATGTCTTGACACTAAATCCTCCTGTAAGAGAGCATTTCAGATCATCTTCTATCTCTTCATCCAGATTTGGTGGAGAGCCTGAATCTGCAAACAAAGCTAGCATTTCAGGGACTTCAGTTTGAGTGAGGTTTCTGCAAAGCTTCAAATCCCAAGCTCCATTCTGAATCACTTCTTTGATTAAGGCCTTCTTTTTCTTTGAAATTTTGAAGATGTTGGGAAATATGTTTTTCAGTGCAGCGTTGCCCCTCCATTTGTCCCACCAAAAGCTTACTGCATCTCCTCTATTTACTTCAATTTCTGTAATTTCTTCCAGCACTGCTTTATGTTTTTGAATTACTTTCCATATTCCTTTCCCTTGAGGTAAGTTATTGTCTTTGACCCATAAATCTTTTGGTTGTGCTTGCATTTTATGTTGTGTGATTCTTCTCCATAATTGTTTCTTTTCTCTAGAGAATCTCCTAGACCATTTTGATAGTAAGGATTTGTTGGTAAGCTTTAGGTTTCTGATTCCAAGTCCACCCTTCTTTTTAGTTGTACAAACTCTCTCCCAAGCAACCCAATTAATCTTTCTAGAATCAGCAGTTGAACCCCACATAAAATTCCTCATTATCTGGTTAAGCTTCTTCTCCACACTCACAGGCATTGTAAAAGATTGACATATAGTATATGGGAAGACTTGATAGTGAAGTCTTGATTAAAAGAACTCTACCATCTTTAGTGAAGAATCTCATTTTCCATGGAGCAAGCTTTTCTGGAACTTCTCTATCGTAACATCCCAAATATCAGCACATCTTGCATTTGCTCCAACAACCAAACCCAAATATTTTAGTGGCAGTTTCTCAATTTTGCAATTCGGGATTCTTACAATATCTTCTATTTTGTGGTCAGCTCCTATGCTTATGACATAGCTTTTGTTAAATTTTACCCTCGGCCCCGTAATAGCTTCAAAAATTTGAAGTATTAAAACCATATTTTCTGCTTCTTCCTCCTTTCCATCAAGAAAAACTAGAGTGTCATCAACATATTGAAGATGAGAGACTTGAATTGAGCCAACTGAAAACCCTGAGATCATATTTAATTGAACTGCATTCTTCATTAGCTTTGAGAAAATTAAAGCAACTAGGATGAATAAGAAGGGAGAGAGAGGATCTCCCTATCTTAATCCTTTTTGAGGCTTAAACTTTGAAGTAGAGACTCCATTTATCAGCAAAGAGTATTGTGCAGATGTTATACACCACTCAATCCAGCTAACCCATTTAGCTTCAAATCCAAAATTTTGAAGCACATTCTTAACTGTGTGCCAGTTGACATTATCGAAAGCTTTTTAAATGTCAAGCTTACACAAAATTCTAGGTGTTTTGGTTTTAAATCTTGTATCAACCAACTCCCTTACAATTAGGATACTATCCAAAATTTTCTTATCCGAGATGAATGCTCCTTGATTCTCAGAAATCAGTTTAGGTAATATAGACTTGAATCTCTGAGTTAAAACTTTTGAAATCACTTTGTAGATGTTGCTGACCAAACTAATTGGTCTAAAGTCTTGAGGAGTTCCTACCTGATCTTTCTTTGGAATTAAGCTGATGAAAGAACAGTTTGTTCTCCAATCTATCTTCTTGTGCTCTTCAAATTCTCAAATCACAGCCATGAAATCTTTTTGAATGACCTATCATGCTTTTTTTTTTTATATAATTCCATGTTAAAGCCATCTGGCCCTGGAGACTTGTTATTTTTGAAGTTTTTTATCACCTCACATACCTCTACTGAGTCTATTTGTCTCTCCACCCAAGCACTATCTTATGCAGAAATTTTTGTAAAAAATTCTTCATTAATCTGGGGTCTAAAAGAGTGCTTATCTTGGAAAAGGTTAAAGAAATATTTTGAAATGTCTTCTCTAATGTCTGCTTGACATAAATTGTCTTCTCTATTTATCACAAGTTTTTGAACTGTATTTCTCTTCCTCCTTCCATTTGCTAAAGTGTGAAAATATTTAGTATATATTAGCATCTCCTTCTTTGAAGTGCTGAGTTTTTGCTCTAGCCTTCCACTTGCTAGCATTATTCAAGTTTAACTGCTTTAATTCAGCTCTCCATTCCACTCTTTCATTGAATTGCTGAGAAGAAAGAGCAACAGTTTCCTCCAAAATATTGTGTGCATCTATTTGTTCTTTGAGTTGATGTTTCTTCTCTTTAGTTTTACCAAAAGTGGCTCTACTTCATCTTTTTAAGAAGAACTTCAGGTTTTGCAGCTTCTTGGACATAATGTAACTTGGTGTTCCATGATAAACTATTGTGTCCCACCATAACTTCAGATTAGGGAGGAATTCTGGATGGAAGAACCAATAACTTTCCACTTTAAAAGGAGCTCTCTGTCTATCTACATTAGCAGTAGTGAGTAGAAAAGATGAGTGGACTGACAAAGTTCTGGATAGTACAGTTTGTGTCAGAAGAGGAAATTTAGCTTCAAATTGTGGTGTCACAATGATTCTATCCAATCTACAGAGAAGAGGATCAGGTTGCATATGCTCCATGTGAATAAACCTCCATTTAATGGGATATCAACCATCTCATGTTCCTCCATATATTCATTGAATAATCTCTTATTTCTCTTAGAGCCTCCAGGTTTGTTTCTTTCATTTCTTCTTTTTATTGCATTAAAATCTCCATCCATACACCAATGTTCTGATGCCCATCCTGTCAAGTCTTCAACTTCTTCCTAAAACTCCCATCTTTCCCAATAAGTACAAGGAGAATAGATATTTGATAAGCACTATTCATAATCCTCCACCTTGCTTTTGAATCTTTGGGAAAGAGTATTAGGACCTAACAAATCTTCAACACACTCCAACACAGTATCATCCCAAATTGTTAGTAAACCACCTTGTGAAGGATTGTCTCTCCACTGATGGTTTTCATTCCCCCAAATTTGTTTGACCCGCCAATTTGTCATCTTCATCATGTGTGTTTCTTGAATTAACACCACTGTTGGCTTAACTTTTCTGATCAGATCTTTTAATGAATCCATTTTATCCACTGCAGTCAGTCCTCTCATATTCTACACCAAGATTTTAATATCCATTGAGACCATCTGAGCCCAAGTTAACTACATCTTCATATACTTCCACATCTCCTTCTTTATCAGTCACAGAGTTTTCAATTGTATCCTCAATAGCAATAATGTTTTCTTTTGATACATTCCTATTTTTACTCAATTCATCATCAACAATTGCATGTTTGGCTATTATGTATGTAAATATATCTCTTACCTTTTCTGTTTGCCCACCAAAGTTTGCTCCAACATTTATCACTGCTTCCATGATTAAATCCACCATATTGTGAATCTATTTATTTTCACAATCTTTTTATTTAGATTGGGCGTGAGAGATTTTTCCGCCTCCTTATCTTCCAACATTGTATCCATCACCCGATCTTCTTGTTGTTGCTCTTAAGAGTGATTGAGATTACACATCAACGAAGGATAATGAGATTTACCTCCCTGAATTAGAATTCTCCTAGCAGTGCGGTGACGGTTAATGAAAGCCTGACTGGCGTTTGATTTTGAGTTTCTGATTCAAGAAGATCATTGGGTATTTGACCGTTTAGTTCTTGACCTTTGAATAACGGGCTTTGACTTCCATTGACTTTCTTTTTGAAAAAGTTAGTTAAAACTCGCTGACCTCTATCCACGTGGCTCTATATGCTCCTTGTATTTTGTATTTCTCCACCAGTACTTGTCGTACGTGTGTCAGTTAATTCGAATTTTGAATTTTGAAAATCTGCCGGACCTCTCTGTCTCTCCAGTTCAACCAGAGTATTCCGATGAGACTTTACCGTTGTTTTATTTGCCAGCTTGAAATCGAAATCCCATTCTACTGCAAGAACCCATGAGACTCCATCTAGATCCACCTATATTGCAGCTGGTATATTTTGTGCTGGGCTTTTAACCCTTAGTATACAACAAGCCGGATTTCTCTCCACCGTTGAGTGATCTACCTCTGCTAATCCACCCAATTTTTCACCGATTTTGTCGAAATTTCCTTTTGACCATATCTATACTGGTAAGCCTTTAATCTTCACCCAGTTTTGAGCAAGATAAAGAGATCTTGCATTTATTGAGACATCATCATTAATCCATCTCTTTACTTCCAGAGTTGTGTCTTTAAAGCTCCATTTAACAGGTCTCCAACAACTATTCCATTCCCAATCATTGTTTGGTTGGAATGTTACCAAATTCTCATTAAGAACATTGATTTTTAAGTATCTACCCCATATAAGTTTATTCGAGATTTATCGAGCTACTTGATTCCATGAGATAGAAACATGAGCTACACAACAAAATGTATGACCTGGTCTTTGATTTATTCTTGAGCTTTGATTGTCTGGAAAATCTTCTACAGAAGGAATTTGTTGATGACGTATTTCTGATTTCCCCATAAGTTTAAATAATAGCTCAAGGAATCTCTGCCACCCAAATTGATTTCTTCCTCTTGGAATGAAGAGTGCCTTATTTGTACCCCTGTTGGTGTCTGTTCTTTGGATTTTAATAAATTCCCCTCTTGGATTTTAATAAATTCCCCTCTTGGATTTTTAAGCTTCTCAAATAAAAAAGAGAAATATCCATCTCTGATTGGCCATTTTTTGTTGAGAAAATCTTCCAAGCCGATAATTTTTTCCAAAGTTTTACCCATACACTCTCCTACATACTTTGAGAAAATGATTTTGAAATTGAGCCCTCCTGCTCCTCGCTCAGTGATCTTGAACCCATCTTGATTTCCCAATTTTTGGGTAGAAAAATCAAAGGATTTTGATTCAATTTGAGTTACCGAATCTGAAGAATTTGAATTTTCTCCTCTCTCTCTCTCTGACACTCTCTCTCATGACTCCCCAAGGTGCTCAATATCCTCCACATAAGCCAATCCTACTCCAATTTTTACCTTTTCCTCTCTCTGGTCTATATATCAAACCCTAAAAGTATTTTTTTTCCTTCCACTCAAATCCATTAGAGGTTGCAATTGTTTGAACTTTGAACTCAATTTTGTTGTCCTTCTTCCGATTACAGTGCCTTTCCATTTAATAATCAATCCATACACACTTTAGTAAAACAGAAAGATCGTTTAAATCAGTAGATCACAAAAACAAAGCACATCAATCAATAAACGAAAAAGATAAATAACGGACTAGTAACAATTACTACCGTCCTAGTTTTGGGCCTAGGCATATTATTTGAGCCTACCATTACAAGACAAAAAAATATATTTTGAAATAAAATGGATAATTCCTTATCTAACTATGTTACTAAATGGCTAAATTACTACTGGTTAGTTAGTGCTGATATGGGTGATTAAGTGATGTTTAATTAAGTTAATTATGAAATCAACTATCGTTAATGTTAGAGCATTGCTCGGTCGAACTCGCATGCATTGCTATCTCAAGCATGTTTGTCAATGTTAGTGATCAAAACTATAAGTCTTGATTTCTAGCCTATTTATAGATGTCTCAGACTAGGACATAGTTTGTGTAGTTGAGCTTAGACTTCACGTCATTTATCACTTGAAGACGAAGAACTACTAAGGGGAGCTTATGGAACTTCATCGACAAAAGGTATGTGGAGACTTAAACTCATCTATCACTTGGAAAGTCTATTTCTTCTCTATCTCCTAAATTGAGACATAAGTCGCATTACGATATAGTTTTCTATATACACATTTGAGATTTCGAGCTAAGTATATCTCGCTTACATATTTCTCGAAATATGTGTTGGTAAGCTTTCGCTTCGACCAAGTTAATCTTATATCATGAGAAAATTGCCGAGTAACATCTTACATGGTTTGTGTGATACAATCATTTGGTGTAAGACTTGGAATGTTTTGATAATGATTATTTCAATATCTTGAAAATTACTTTGATACTAATAGTGTGTGAAAACGGCTATTGTCATTATAGAAGAATGTTTCAATGATTGAAATAAAGAGTTTAGAATCTTGTAATTTTCTTTGGATATAAGCATATTGGGTGTTTGCACATTTGTGTATAAGTCCAAAACCGGGAACCTAAAGTATGCATACTTGTGCGTATACAAAATGGTTGGAGGAGACTGAATAAGTATACGTACGGGTACGCATACTGGCGGAAGTTCACGTCCGTGAATTTCTGCTGATGTTGGATTTCGAAACTAACTCATTCAGTTACCTAAGTATGCGTACCCGTACGCATACTGGCAGAAAGTTCACGTCCGTGAATTTTTGCTGAGTTTGAAAAAACCAAACTCACAAAACCGGTTACTTAAGTACGCGAACTTAAGTGGTTACTTTCTAAAATCGGTAGTGTACATGAACTTAAACATTTATCAATAAGGAATGCAATCTTTGCAAACTGTGGCTATAATGTTCATGTATTGATTCGAGTGAATCAAACCGATTTTGCTTCAATTGTGTTCTTGTATAAATCTATGAGAATATAACAATTGAACAACTCTTTAACTAGTTTCATTTGAGTCATTTGAACTAGTTATGGTTAAGATGAATAAGGTTGATATGAGAGTAATCATATGGCTAACCTCGGTTAACTATTTGTGAACCAACATGGTGTACACGTTTGGATACGTTTACATAAACCTAAATGAGGGTACATTTCATTTGTGTTTAACAAGCTAAGTTCGATCTAACAGTTGAAAGATATTAGCTTGGTGGAATCAGATTTTTCATCTAACGGTGATTATTGAATGCTTTGTTACAAAGGTAACTTGGATTGCAAACCCCGATTTGAAAAACTATATAAGGGAGAACTCTAGCAACTGGGAAACCTAATCCCCACACCTCCTGTGTGTTACTAGTTGCATTACTAGAGTCGATTCTCCTTTAACCTTAGGTTTCTTCTCGAGACCCTGTAGGTTAACGACTTGAAGACTTCATTGGGATTGTGAAGCCAGAACCAACTATTCTCTTTGTAGTTGCGTGATCTGATCTTGTTGTTTCTATCGTGATTGAGTGCAATCGTAAGATTGGCTTGGGATTTATATCTCCGATAGGAAAGATATAAAAGTAGTCACAAACACCTTCGTATCATCGTTTGTGATTCCATAATAACTTTTTTCGCTAGTCGATTGAGTTTATTGTGAGGTGATTGATAATACTAGGTTGTTCTTCGGTAATATAAGTCCGGTTTATTAATTGGTTCATGTTCACCTTGATTTTATCAAAAGACGGAACAAAACTTGTAGGTTTATCTGTGGGAGACAGATTTATCTATTCCTATAGACTTTTCTGTGTGAGACAGATTTGTTTATCAAGTCTTCGACTTTGGGTCGTAGCAACTCTTAGTTGTGGGTGAGATCAGCTAAGGGAATCAAGTGCGTAGTATCCTGCTGAGATCAGAGACGTAAGGAGCGCAACTGTACCTTGAATCAGTGTGAGATTGATTAGGGTTCAACTACAGTCCAGTCCGAAGTTAATTTTTAGTAGGCTAGTGTCTGTAGCGGCTTAATACAGTGTGGTGTTCAAACTGGACTAGGTCCCAGAATTTTTATGCATTTGCGGTTTTCTCGTTAACAAAATTCTGGTGTCTGTGTTATTTCTTTTCCGCATTATATTTTGTTATATAATTGAAATATCACAGGTTGTGCGTTAAGATCAATCAATTAGAATATCCAACCTTTGGTTTTTGATTTACATTGATTGACACTTGAACATTGGTCTTTGGTACCATTCAAGTAACTCCTCTTATATTCAATCGGGCTCGCAGATTTCTGTTTGTTGATTGCGGATTGAATTAAGAGTTAGAGATATTAAAACTCTTTGATATACTTTATTCTAGATTGAGTCTGACTGTCTAGTTGATTCTTTAGAAAGTGTATTGGAGTAAGTCCTCTCAGATTGCCAAACGAATTGTTGGGTGTGGTTGTTAGACCCCCGCATTTTCAGTTAATTTATCGTCAAAATTTGAAAAAAAAATATTATTTTTTAAAAAAACTCAACTCAGAATCAGTTGATGTTCGTGCAATAGTAGATCGATTCTGGGTTTCAATTGACGAAGAAAAACCAGAATCAGTTTTTGTTAATGTACACATAAACCGATTGTTAGAAACGGATTTTATAAATGTCCACATAACTCGATTATGCCATATTTTTAGAAACAAAATATTCATTACATAGTTTAGGAAATTAGCGCATTACATATATATGACAATTCAGTATGTGAATTATTGAATCCGGCACATCAATACATCGTCAATGAACCTTCGAGCACGACGGTACAACACCATATATTCCTTGTCGTGAATGAACTTCTTTTCCCCATTACGAATTCTCCGTCGTTGAATCATTCCAGCTGCAATTAAATCAATTATTCAATGTTGTATGCAAACATTAAACGATGAGATAGGTATTCAAATATCGGTTACTCACTTTTTCAAGAGGAGGAGCTTGTGGATGATGGCCGTTCACCATTTTGCTAACTTTAACATACTCTCGCATTTGGAATCGAAAAGCTAAGTCTCTCCATTTACGGTTTTTCTGAATTCGTGGTGCGCTCATAATTAGGGATGTACATGGTAACAGTTATCCGCTAAAACCCAACCGAACCGAGTCATTTACTAATGGTTTAGATTAACTATATTTAATTTTATCCGTAGATTTAAACTATAAATGTCTATATTTAATTTTATTTAATTTTAATATATAATTTTATGTGTAACTATATATATATATTTTGTGTAACTATTTTTTTTTTAAGTGTCAGTTACGTGAAACTGACAAAATAATGGTAAAACCGAAACCGAATGGTAAAACCTGAATCCAACGATAAAACTAAAACCCAAAACCATTGGTTAATGGCACGGTTTTGGTTTGGAAAATAAAAAACCAGGAGTAGTGGTTTCGGTTTTGGTTTGAGCAAAAACCGAACCAAAACCGACCATGTACACCCCTACTGATAATAGATTTCTTTGGCTTTCTTCCAAAACATTGAATATAGTTCGTTGGGACATTCGTGGAAGGCGGGAATGAATGATTTCACGAGCTGCATATCTTCTTCCGGATCCCATTCCATTTTCTGGGCTTAGTGTGTGATGTAGGAGTGGGCTCAAAGAGGTTGTCTTATATGGATAAAGACTCAACGACTATTTATTTTTTTGAAATCAATTCACACAATCGGTTTTTAGGAATGTTCATATAGACCGATTTTGGCCTTCCAAAATCATAAAATCTACCTCTCCACAATTGGTTTATAATATTGCACTTGTAATCCGATTTTTGTCAAAAAGAGATACAGAAAAAGTGTCACTTTTCCTTATAAGAATCGTCTTACATGGAATGCCCACATAAACCAATTCTGAAGGTTGTTAAAATTCTAGGCTTTTTGTTTTTTCAGAATCGGTCTTTAACAATATCCATATAAACCGATTCTGAACACTTACAAAATAAGTGAATGAAATTCCCAGAATCGGTGTATGTGGTGCACTCCTAAAATCCGATTATGAAATTGAACCCCTGGAGAAATAGTAGAATCGGTTTTTATGTAGGTAAACATAAACCGATTCTGACTGAATAAACTGTCATAATCCTGTATTTTTTTGCACACAAATTGTATTTGGTTCTTTTATCGCGTCTTGGGCAAACAAAAACAATTTTCAAAACAAACCAGATTCAGTCATTCATAAACTAGAGAACATAACCAAACATAATTCGATAATAAGTTTAAGACATAAGTTTTGACTCCAAAATTATCCATAGCTAAAGACATAAGTTTGGAAAACAAAAAAATCATTCATTCATCAACATCCCCACCACGACCACGTCCACGTCCAAGTCCAAGTCCAGTACCACGAGCACCTTGTCCTCGTTTAGCAGGTCTTTCTTCGCCAGCATCATGTTGGGCGCTGATCGATTCACCTTGAGAGTACCTTTTCAAAATGACTTTCCTCATCTTTTTCTTTGTGTTCTCCACCAACGGTTCCCAAAACTTTGCACCCGCATCTACATCTTCGAGACTGTTCAATTCATCAATCAATTTTTCATTGGTCTCAACATCTTTTCCTTCCCTAATACATATCCTTGCTTGGTTTATCAAATGCCCGATTCGTTTTCTCTGTTTCCATTTTAAACAACAAACATTCAACAAATCATGCTAAAACCATTAACAAAACCATAATTGAGAAACAATACACCAAGTATTCGAGAGATATATCTTTTCCTTGATTTGGGGCCTCTCATATACTCGTATCATGACATGTAACCCAAAATTGCCTCATCATCTTTTTTCGAACAACCATTCATATCATGTTTGTTGTACCTTCTCTCTTCCTAGTATTCAGATGCTGGTTTAGGTTTGTGAACAACCTCAATATCATTATCAAATGACTTAATTTTGGTCTCATCCATTTTAAACTTCTTGTGCTTCTATGGGATCTTTTGTACGTATCTGCATTGTCTTGTGACTCTCTTCGGGTTGTACATTACATATCCTCTTGGGTGAAACAAAGGCCCAAAATAACGTTGTTGTTCGGCGCACCCAACCATCTTTCCTTTAGCCAAATCCCCATTGTAAGGGTAAAGACAACATCTTTCATCGTCAAGTTGTCCAACTGGCGCCTCAACTCCAGATATTCCTCATCTTGGGACTTTAACTTACCGTTAAAGTTGTACTTGTCTCCATAACACTGACCGTCCCATTGCTTGCTCTCAAAAGCCCTTCCATCAAATATTGGGAAGTGCAAATATATCCACACCTGCAGAAGAGCCATATTCCCTCTGATTTGGTTCCTTCGAGCCCTAGAATCCTTTCTCAACTCGTTCAATGAGTGTGCAAGGATGGCAAAGCACCAAGAGTAGTCGCGAATCCTGTCAAATAGTTGCACTAGCTGAATAAAGTTGGCAGTCACACGGGCACAGAAAACGTCAGGGAAGGTAACAACTCCCAAGATGTAGAGGACATATGCGTTGGCCATAGAGAAGATAAGTTCTCGGGTCACCTCTTTTCCCTGTGAACGTATCTTCTTTGTTCCCGTGAAGCGGTTCCTCAAGCCCGCGAGGTGGAATATCCTCTGTTTTGCTTCACCTACTCGCATCTCAAACTTGGTCGTCTCTTCATCCCAACCAAACACATTCTTAGTGAACTCGTAAATCTTGTCCCACTCAAGCTCATTCACGTAGTCTTTGTGCCTCACGACTTTACCTTCTATGCTTAGCCCGGTAATCAACTTCGCATCATTTGGAGTTATCGTCATCTCGCCAACCAGAAGATGAAAAGTATTCATTTTCCCATAAAATCTCTCGGCGAAGGCGAAAACAAGAGGTTTGTCGTAACCAACAACCGAATTGTCAACTGCAGCCAACAACCCCATAGAAACGACTATATCAATTACTTCCTGTACTTCTCCTACGGTTAATTCTATTGCTTCCAGTGGCCAATTATTGATCATACTCGCTGACGTTCCTGACTTCATTCGACAAACGACATCCTTGTAATCCTATAAAACAAAACAAAACCGATAGACATTAATCGAAACACTAAACGAATAATAAGTTTTATCTTACATAGCATAAGGTTTAGGTAGTTACTATGGTATGGCAGGCGACAGCGTCCCAACTCTCTTTGTACCACCATAACAATTGTCCTTCATCACCGGGTAAACCGTAAACATGATCAGTAAGGCCACGAGGAAACATCTTCAGCGGGTCGGGCATGTGGTACCCTTTCTTCTTCTTTGGACCATCATTCTTGAAAAAGCGGGGGTCTAACAACCACACCCAATATTTCGTTTGGCAATCTGTATGGAATAAACCTCAATAATATTCCGAGAGTGAAAAACTCAATCAAAGAATAATACTAAAGAGTTTATCTCTTTTTCTCAAATCAATCAGCAAATCAAACAGATAGAAATCTATGAGCCTGATTGATGTGAGAAATACTTGGACGGTACCAAAGACCAATATCCAAGATCAATCAAAATCCTATCCAACAAACAAGGTCGGATTTATCAATAATGATTAATTAACGCACAACCTGTGATATTTCAATTATAAAGATAAACAATATAATGCGGAAAAAAAATAACACAGACACCGAAATTTTTGTTAACGAGGAAACCGCAAATGCAGAAAAACCCCGGGACCTAGTCCAGAATAAACACACACTGATAATAAGTTGTTACACCAATTTCCTACTACCTATTCGGACTAGATGTAATACCTGCTTCAGCCCTTATAGAACTCCTAGCAGAACACTGATTCCCTTTAGGAATTCTTCTCGTATAACTTCTAACAGAACACAAATTCTCTTTAGAAGTTATTCTCGAAAATCTTATGGCAGAACACAGTTCTCTTCAGAAGACACAACAACACGGTTGATACTTTTCGATCTTTTGTTTTCACAAAACACCGAATCGATTTCCCTTTAGATGTAAATCAAGGTTTTGGAAATCTTGTGTTTGTTTTGAGAAAAACAATTACTAAAAGTAATATCAAAACAAACTTGTAGATTAGGGATTATTATACTCCTAAAAAATGGAAGAGAAACCTAATTATTCTACAACAAGAACAACTAGAATAAATTTAGAGATATCTTGTTTAAAACTTCTTAAGGATTTTTACGAGATACTTTAATCGAAGTTTTTCTTTCTAGTTCCGATTTCGACTAACAATTGTTGGTATACGATCGAGAACTGAAATCTATCAAAACCTATGGTTTATGATCAACAACTCTTGAATGGTCTTATATCAGAAGAGAAGACCTTAGAATAGACAAGAGGTGAAAAACATAGATCACAAGTTGTATAATCAATCACGAAGATTAAATCCAACTCGGCTTTCTGATCCACAATACAAAGACTTTTATCTCACTCTTGTTCACGAAGAACAGAAGACATGGAAAACAACCTTGTGAAGCTTACACCAATTTTCCAAAGGGGATAAAAACGTGTAGCACTCACGAACCCTTTATTTATAGTGAACAAGGTAGCTTGAAAGCTAAGCAAAGCTATTTTCCTTTTTCAAGACTCTCCTAATTTTGGGAGTCTTTCCTAAGTTACAACTCTTGCTAAAATAATTAAATAAATAATTAATTTAGTAAATATTGTATTTATATGAATAAATCACAATTTATCTTAGGAAGGAATCACAAACACTTTAATATGGTAATCAAATATGTTTGGAGTAATAGCTATCTTGCCTAGATAAGGAAACATCAAAAACTTGACCAAAAATGGCTTCTAGTCACGTAATTGGGCTCAAGTACGTGAACCGTTACAAACAGTTCGTGGATTGTTTCCTACTAATGAACTGTAACAATTACAGCAACACTTATAATTGTTACTTTAATAAATCACTCATAACTTCATCGTTATAACTCGGAATTGAGTGATTCTTGGCTCGTTGGATTCGTAAGCTCATTCACTGTAAAATAACAACCTTTCCAGGGATAAATGTTATTGTCACAAAAGTCGTGGCTCAAATAACCTCGAGTATGTATACATAAATGTACATATACCGTCATAGGAATGGTTCCATAGAGTGAGCATTTGTTTGGATAGATTAGAAAGGTATAATTGAACAAGAATCCAAATGAAATCAATTACCACATACCTTTGTTGATGAAGTCCTTTTTGATGTATTCTTGTAGTCTTCAAACTTCATCCTTCAAGGATAGCTTCGATTCTACTTCTTAGACTTAACTTAGTCTGAAACTATCTTTAATATACTAAATCAAGAATGCATTTTGGCAACTAAAATTGACAACTAACTTGACATACCAATGCTAGTGGGTTCAACCGAGCAGTGCTCTAACAATTCTTATCGTCATTCTTACCTTGTTCTTGAACTTCTCCTCCTCCGCCTTGTCCTCCTTCTTCATCAATTTCCTTGCCACTTTCTTCTTCATCAACTTCTTCCTTGCCGCTTTCTTCTTCATCGACTTCTTCCTTGTCACCACTTTCTTCTTCATCAACTTTTTCGTCACCACTTTCTTCTTCAGTAGATGTAGCAGAATCATATTCTTCTTGTTTATGTTGCTCCGCTTAAGGTGATGGGTCGTTGATGTGGATCCATTTGTGTTTACTCACCGATCCCCTTCAGTGGGAAGCAGCCAAATTTTTACCTTCCTTTTGACGAGGTTCCAAACTCTGAGGAGAAGGAAGGTCATGTTTCTTCTTATATTTCTTTTCTCTCTTGCCTTTGAAGTAAGAGTATGTGTTTTTAAATTTTACCATTACGGTTATATTTTTTGGTTTGGAAGTATGTGCATTGTGTTTTAGCATAAGGTGTAAGCAAATAAGGTGTTTTCACTTAAGAAGAATGGGTCGTCTAGTTTTCATATTAAAGAAATGGCTTGCACGTCTTTCATAGAAATGGGCTGCACGTCTTGAAATAGCAAGGTGTGGGTCTCTACAGTCGATGACTAGCGTAATATTCATCTTGACTATGCAGTTTGCATTAAAAATAATAATTAGCTTGTGTGTTTTATGCAACAAATCTCCATTAGTCAAGGTATCCTTGATCAGTTTAAGTTGGTCATAATCTGCATTATGGTTTGATCATGGGATTTTTCAAAGTTATTTATGTGTTTGTACTAGCTTAAGGTCGATGTTACCATTCTGAGGTTCGTTATGGTCTAGAACAACTGTTGTACTCTAAAATTAAATATGAATAAACAAAACAAAATAGAACTAGGTATATACCCCCACAAAACGATCTCCCGAAGGATGTTCCTATACTTGCTCTGCCTGATTTTACTTGGTGATACTTTTTTTTTAATACAAAAAAGAACTATGTTCTTAGTTTTATACACAGATTTCCACTCAAAGGTGCTCAATCAAATCTGTAGTAGGAAGTGTCTGGGAATTCCATTTTGTGCATGTTAGGAGGTCTGACATCAAACTTCAAAACTTGTCCCTTTTGGAGGTGTACACCCTTTTTGGCAAAGAAATCAGCAGAGAAGTTAACTTCCCTATAAACATGGTTGAAGTGGATAGCATTAACCTTACTGCAGATTAATTTCCATATGTTCCACATAAACCAGGGAAGCTTGTTCTTTATGAAAGCACTAATACCAGCTGTAGAATCAAAACTTATAGTTACCTTTGTTTTGTGGTTTTTTACAGCCTATTCCAGTGCACTGATGGTTCCCATAACCTCTGCAATGAAGTTTTTTGAGATGCCCAAACCACCACTCTCAGCTGTTATGAATCCACCCATCTCATCTCAGGCTACAAATCCATAACCAGAACATCCTGGATTCCCCCTTGAAGCTCCATCACAGCATAAGAGAGTAATATCAGCTTCAGGAAGGGAAAATATGCATTCAATAGCTCTGATAGCTTTAACTTTTCTGCATCCTATATCAAAAAATTTAAGAATCTGGAGATCATAGGCAGAGTTATACATATACCCTTTAGTCTCACTTCACTGTCATGGATTAGTTGAGATATCCTTTTCTTAGCTTTATTACTATCAGGCTTTAGATTCTAAAAAAATACCTCATTTCTACTGAACCAAATGTTCACCATGATATCATAAGCAGCAATGAGCCAAATTTCCTATAATACAAAACTTTTAATTTTGCAGAAATTTATCACATCTTCAAAGGATCTGGGATTTTTGAAAGCAAAGACTCCACCAATCCATTTCCAAAGGATTTGTCCATAGTCACAATCCCAAAGTATACGCTGCATAGTATCTTGATCCTTATGACAAAGGAAACATCTACAAGCAAGGGAAAAACCTCTTTTTTTTCACATTGTCATCAGTATTCCCAGCACCTATGGTAATTTTCCAAATGTTTCCAGCAGTTGAGGGATGAATACAAGATTTCCAGATCTTTTTATACCATCTCAACTTTGGTTGCCTTTTCCTAATAACATTAATTACACTATGAATAGAAAAATCCCCATCTTGAGTTGCAGTCCATATCAATTTGTCAGATTCAAGAGAGAGGATATGCAAATCTTCAAATTTAAAGAAAAAGAGTAACTCTTCTGGAATGCACCAAGTATTGTTGCTGATCAGTTCATCTACCTTCATGTGTAGGTGTTGATTGATATACTCAAGAATCTAAGCATCCTTCCACACTGATATTTTTTTACCATTTCCAACTAACCATTTTGTATTTTCTTCAAAATCCTGTAAGATCCATCTAATGCCTGGCCAAACAGATGATTTCTTATAATAGGAAATCCAGCAGCCATTGTTGTCTTGGTATTTGGCTAGGAAGAATTTTTCCCAATCATCATCAGAATGTAATATCTTCCACAATAATTTTAATAGGAGAGCTTTATTTATATCTTCTAATTTCCTTATTCCCAAACCACCTTCCTCTAAAGGACAACAAACTGTATCCCAACAAATAGTGATAAGTTTTCTTTCCTCAGCATTCCCACTCCAAAGAAAATTCCTTATTATTCTTTCACAAGTTTCAATCACTTTTTTTAGCCATTTGTAAATGGACATATTATAAATAGGGATAATGCTAAGTACAAAATTAATGAGAGTAACTCTAGCTTGAAAATTTAGGAGTTTACCTATCCATGAAGCTAGTCTCTTCTGTAGAAGTTCTGCAAATGACCATAGATGCTCAGATTTAACTTTCCCTTGAACAAGTATTATACCCAAGTATTTATCAGGGAAAGAGGAAAGAATCATATTCATATATTCAGCAATCTGACTTTTCCTGGCATTTGAAGTACCATCCACAAAACACTTACTCTTAAGAGTACTAACTACTTGGCCAGAAGCAGATTAGTAGTCCAAAAGTAGTTGTTTTAGATGAAATAAGGATTTCTTGCACCCATTACAAAAAATGAAGATATCATCAGCAAAGAAAAGATGAGAGGGGTATATACCTTTTCTGATAACCATTGGTTGGATCTTTCCTTCTTGGATGAATTGAGAAATGTTTCTAGTTAAGGTATCAGCAGCCAACACATATATTAGAGGAGAAAGAGGATCCCCTTGTTTTACCCCTCTGCTCACACCAAAATATCCAATAGGCTCTCCATTCAGCAGGATAGAGATTTTAGTTGTCCTAAGAAGAACCAAAATCCAGTTACAAAACTTGTCAGAGAAACCATATTGCTTCAGAACAGAAGTTAAAAATTCCCAGTTGAGAGTGTCATAGGCTTGAGTGATATCTAGCATCAAACCTACATTCCCCCCTCTTCTTTTAATCTGCATTTCATTCACAAGTTCAGAGGCCAGAAGTATTTGTTCATGAATGTTCCTACCTTTAATAAAAGCACATTGTTGAGGAGATATAAGCTTGTGTATGATGTTATTCATTCTTATAGTGATGATTTTAGTAAAGATTTTGAAACAGAAATTACTTAGCCCAATAGGTCTATACTGACTTGCTTTTTTAGCTCCTTTAATCTTAGGTAAGAGAACAAGGAAATTGGAATTAAGACCAGCAGGAATCAATTGGTTCAACTAGCAGAATTGGATGGCTGCAATGAGATCTTCACAGATAATCTCCGAAGCTACTCTGTAAAAAATAACAGAAAACCCATCAGGACCAAGTGAGCCATCTTGGTTGAGTTCAAAAAGAACTTCATTTATTTCTTCCTTAGAAGGAGTCTGTTCTAGGAATTTATTGTCATCCTCGGAAACTGCCTTAGGTATTGCATTCAAAATAGAATCTGAGATATAAACTGGTTAAGCTGTAAATTTGGAAGAAAAATATTTAATTAGCAGAGAAGCAATATCAGTTTGATTTGTTATGATAGTTCCAGAATCATCTACTAGTTCAGAAATAGAATCTTTTGTTTGTCTTAGCTTGATAGAAGTATGAAAATAAGCAATGTTGGCATCTCCAAATTTTAACCAATTGATTCTTGCTTTTTGACATAGCATAGTATGATAATTTTGAGCAGCTAAGTCTCTAACACCTCTTGCTGTAATATAATTGTTTAGGAGCTCAATGTATGCCAAAAATAACAGACGGCCAATTGTCGAAAATAAGAATCGGCCAATTGCCAATTCAAACAATTTCTATGGCCAATTGTCAATGTCAAGGTAGTTCTGGTTACCAGCCACCATCGACCAGTTGCCAATGGAAAATACTCGCCAAGTTGCAATCATCTCTGAATAGATGGTATAAACTACCATTACCGACCAAACTGTTTCAGATGATATGAACAAACTCGCATGGTTGTGCTGAACCGCATAGCAGCAGCCTACGTACCCTCTCCGTTACTCGAAGGGATCAAGCACGACCGTAGTTCGTCATCCATTTGTTTAGATAATATGAACTACTCTTAATAGTAGCAATTATCTCATTCACAGATGGCATGAACTGCTTACTATGCAGTGACCATCTCTAAAGTTGGGCAGTATGGATAGTATAAATTCCCATGTAACTATTATCCCTTACCTGTCACGTCACCAACAGCTTCATATCTTCCGTTATGTCCCTGCATATCTTCCAGTATGTCCCTGTTAAGTACATACCTTGAAATACCGTTGTAATAAAGCTAAAACACTTTCAAGATCAACTCTGTAATATATAACCATTATGAAAATGAATACATATAATGGCTGGGATTCATCTGTGATAACTTTGACAAAGCCAAACTGTTCATTTAAACGAGATTAAGTATGCCACTCATGTGAACAATTTATCAAGGTTTATACTCACATTACATGGTATAAATAATTCATGAATTGAAAAGCAACCACACTTCTTAATTAGAACGCCAATCACACTATTGCAAGTAAATTCACATACCAACATCACATACAACCAAACTTACTTTAATCCCAATCTATAACCCGAAGTAGACTACTTTAGTCAACAATCTAAAGTAAATATTAACATCCGCTATATCCAAGTCTAACCAATACTCTCAACGATATGAACTATATATCACCATTAAATTTACAAGTACTTGTTGATATTCTTTGCACTGCTATCAAACGAGATCATCAATCTTGAGTAAGTCACAGATCCCGAAAGAAGACAAGTAACTCCCTGAACCTCAAACCAAAGATAGGGAACTACATCACCATGATCCACGAGTGTAAGCATGTCTAATAAATTGGTCTAGCCAATGAAACCCACCAAAGTGAAACAGAATCCAGTCCCTACTATATAATAAGTAGGAAACACAGAAGAAATGCAACAGCAAGTCTAACGTAATATTATGTTTATAAAATGAACAAATATGAAAAGAGAACTACACAGAGGTCTAATATGAAGCACTGCCAATTTCCAAGCAAGATGGGATCATTCCCAAAACAATCAGGACATAAATATTTAATGGAAATAGTTTTTATGGTTCACAGCTGTTGCTTCAATCATAGACCGGGAAATAATGACTCATTAATCGAATCATAATGAGATTTTCACCATGTATTCATGACTATAGCAAAGATATTGTGCATAATTCTTACAGGGAAGTAACAGTTGGATCTTAAGATTTGACCGATTTTATATGTCCAAATGAAACTGAATTCCTACCGGCAAGACTGTAGAAAATCCTCTACTTGGGGTACTTATCATAATCCATTTGCTTTGAAATTTTTACAGATTAAGCATCACAAATATGGGTTCCTCGTACCAAAAAATCAGAGAAATTCAAGTAGTCTAGGTACCTCCTTTTAATCTCAAAACCTCTGCCGCGTTGTACAAATTTTGTAGTATGGTTCCCTGTAATGCAGCAGTTTCTGCCACTTTCGCAAGTCTGATCATCCTGAAATTTTAGTCGAGTCTCCCTGACATATTGAAGATTAACATATCCAAAAATCACTGAGTTCTAATGGTTAGATTTCATTTTATGGTACCAACAGTCATATGTTCTAAATGTCAGAAAATCAGATTCGGGATTCGTGCTAAGGCTTCATCCTGTAGACTAAGTTTCCAAGTAAAACTATCATTGGAACTCAAGTATCAACAACAATAAATGATGGATATACACTTAAGTTAAAACGACGTCTATATGCATTAACCCAACCATTTTACAAATAGAAATCAATACCATGGACTAATTAGTCCGAATAACGTACTTCAAGCATTCAACGAAATCGAAACTACTCATATAACAGCTAAAAACATAAAGATACACTTGCCGAGATATGTATATCAGTAAAATGATAAATGATATTTCTTATCAAAGAAAATACGCTTAACTTACATTCATATCCATAAGCAACAAGTAGGTAACCCAATTATCTTATTTCAAGACATAGCAAGTACAGACTTACCGATTTCGGACGCCATTAGGCTCAAACCAAATAATACCTGTTTCATCTACTGTGTGTGTAATCTAGAAGCTACAGATTTCATACCTCACATACCATATAAGTTAAGTCATTAATTCATCATCAACTGGATAGGGCAATACAGTAGGCTTAGTTCAAGTCGGTGTTCTTGAGTCTTGACTACCTTACATTCAACAATTCTTATAGAGACTTCATCAAAGTTCGCATGGAAGCATAAATCATCTCACTAGAAACCACACCATGTCTTACATCACATATAAATTGTAGACAAAATAAATTAGTCAAATGGTCGTTTAAACAGTCGCAAACAAACGATGACAGAACCTGCTATTTCAGGATTTTCAGCTTTGACTGCACATATTAAAAATTCTCTACAGACTTCATTATTCGATGAAAATAAGCAAATAATATCTAGTTGGAAACTAGAGATGTCCCTCTACAACTCCTTAGAAGACACACGGGACTAATTCGGAGTCAAACTACTCCAAAACCAACCAACCACCAAAACTCTGTCGCGTGCTGTCCTTCAGGGAAATCAGTCTCGACTGACTGTACATTTCAGGCTGTAACTTCTAAACTACAAATCCAAATGACATGCCCTTTTGACAGGTTATAGAGGACATCATAACAGGTAGTAATTGGAGGTGGTTTTAACGGTTTACTAGGGGGGTTTTGCATTTCAATAATGGATTTTTTCTGCTGAACAGGGGAAGCAATTTTTAAGATATTCACTACTTGAGGAATAGTACTATTATGAAGTAAAGATGATGCACTAACCTCCTTAATCTCACCATCTTCTGAGCTAGAATCATTCTCCTCTTCCAGAATAGGAAAAGGATCCATTTGCAATGATGCAGAGATAACCACTGAAGAATTTTCAAAACATTGCATTTCTTTAACCTCACCACTATGTTGGCCAACTTCAGAAATAGATTGAATCATCATTTACTTCTGCACCAGAAAGAGCAGGAAAATTCTCACTAGATAAAACATTCATGAAGTCATCATTGGAATCTTGAAAAACTTGAAATCTTCCTGAAGAAACAGTATCTTGCTGACAGCTGACCACAAGGAGGATTATTCTCAGCACAGATGTTTTCCTCAATTAGATCAATGATTTTATCACTTTCCAAATCAGGTTGAGGAAAACAGATGATACAATAGTTCGAAATGGATTGCCTTTAGGAACAATATAGTGCGCTATAAAAAAAACATTGAACGTCAATTGATCAAGTGATTCATGACAGTTCATAAGAATCCTGAAGGATTCCTCCGTACACAAGAATCGAGAATGACATTTATAATACAAAACCATGAGTAGTATTCATTATCGTCTATACGATGTAGTCTAGACCTCTCAACCTGTAAAAAGTATTTAAATGACGAAAGTCAAAGAATGCACCAACATACAAGTATCATACATTGTGACAAACCTACACACGTGCATAAATTTTGAGCAGAAAGGTTGTGAAAGAGTAATTGTATGTAGCTTGGGTATTCCTATACATCAAAGGAGCCTCTGATAACTTCAAGGCTTTCTCCCATTGATATCCTGCAAGGGTATAGATCAAAAAGAAATCAAGTTCAATAATAAATAAGTCTGTAATGGATCAAAAATAAAAGATATTCAACCAAGATAGGACATAAACAAATCTTAGGAGAAGTTACGTAACAGTATCAGTACCAATGAGTATTGTCAGTAGGCAAAAAAGTACCCACCATTGTTACTGAAGACCGAATTACAGAAAGAAAAAAATAACATATGGATCCATGTGGGCAACTATAGTTAGTACAAAATTACAGCAAGGATGAGAGCGCGGCAGACGATATGACCTTTTTCTCAACAAAACATAGTATTTCATTATGTCGCATCCAACTAAAAGAGATGAATAACTTAGAGAATTAATATCAAAAAGAAGTGCTCAATTGAGTCACCTCCATGAAAAACTATTTGTTGGTGCCTCGAGCTTTAACTAGTATGGTACAGGCTCTTAGCAACACATATGATAAACTTAGCATGCGAGTCTAAGCTAAAAGATAATAATCAGGTCAAGCAAAGGTGAGAGAAATGGTTATCTGTGTTAAAGTAGGTCAAGGGATACAATTAATGCATCGATACATCTAAGCCTCCAAAGTGATGAAAGCTACAGATACAGTTTAGTATCGATGTGTAGCATTAGGAACATAAGCAGCTATTTGTTCCCATTTATAACCATCACTGGGTAAAAGAGGACAAAAGTACTTCAACTCTCAATCATCTTCACATGTTACTGTTACTTTACTAAAGATACTGAACTTTGTAATTTTAAGATGCTTCCCAATCATGAATTGACAGTTTACAATTCCATCATTGATAACGTGGTACTTTAATAAAATAACCATCACAGTGTGGTCTAGCTAGTGGTGGTATTTGCAGTAGCAAAGATCGTTCACATTCAACACAAACTGCCACTTCAAATTTGGCAATACTAAACTCCCTTCAAAAAAAATTGATGTCCCACACTTTACATCTTCATTTCAAGTTATCACTATTTGCTACTAAAGAGTATGATGTCACAAAGAACATATATGTTTTGTCCATCAGTTTGCATCTGTGAACTAATCTTTATATCAAACATGAAAACTTAGGTGTTTCATAGGATCTACACAATATCAAATTTGATTGATAAAGAGTTACTGTAAGAGTTCCTAGTCAATTATCGGAACCAACAAGTACATAGACGTTCTATGAAGTTTCATATCCAATTGTGTCAATTCTTCACCACATAATAAAGATCTAAACAGAAACCTAGTCCATTACCACGATTCTAGACTTGGAACTTGATTTCAAAAAGGAAAGAGAATATGGACAGAGCAAACAAAATTGGAAGTACCGTGCTAATATATATACCTGTGCATGCAAAACTTGTACTCTTGACTTCTAGCATAATCCTTCTCTCCTTCTTCCAGCTGAATATGGAAAAGAAGAATGAATCAACTCCGAAATTGTTAAATCCTTAGATTAGTATCACCCTAGCTAAGACAAATAAAGGGCCAACTAACTAATCATCCAAAAACAGATTCCTCATTTAGGATTTTAAGCAATCCACAGTGCAAAATATCACAAATTGATCAATAAATAAGAATTTCAAACTTACCGGATCGCTTTCGTAGACAAGCTCGTAACATTGAGGAGACAGACATTTCAATGCACAATTTTCTTTATCTATCATTGATGATTTACAGTTCCATCCCCACAATCCACTGCATAAATATAAATGAACCTATAAAACACCGCAAAAAATAGAACTAAAAAGAAGGGGAAGATTGGGAATATTTTTATTAATACCTTTCGATATCTGCATAACATACGTTCTTCTTCTCTTTGACCTCACTTTCAGTTATTGGACGAGGGGATTTCTTTGCTAGGGTGGATGTGAATGTCAAGAAACAGATCACTAAGAAGACAAGAGTGTAAGAATCGATGAAGAAGGGATTTTTTAGGGATTTATAAGGATTCTTTTTCGCCATGGAAATCACTTGCTGATTGAAGATATCTTCTCTCGCTGTAATTTCCACTAGCCCAGGCTTTCCCATAGCATCTGCCTTTTTGATCACCTCATCATCATCAAACTACAAAAATTAAACTTAAACATACCTGTTGGGTATGGTATCATCCAAACTACAAAAATTAAACTTAAACATACCTGTTGGGTATTAGGATCGATATCAAAAACTGACTCCAATCTTTGAAAACCCAAGGCTTTTCGTTTTCACCCCTTTCCTTTCTCTTGTCTGTAAAAGAGAGTAATGGATCTGTATAAACCCTTTTAAACGAGTGTTGTTAGTAATCGAAAATGATATATATCCCCGCTCTTTACCCCCACTCCTTTCCACCGCCTATGTGTCATGCAGGCATTGGTTAAATCCAATAATAATGGAACCCCCAACTAATCTCAATCCAAGAGATCAAAGGCTAAGAACAGTGCCACCTAATGGAGGAAGGGAGTGGGGGAAGTGTAGCAGCTTCGGTTAGTAATAGCATAGATAGTTCAGGTAGGTCAGGTCTGTAGTGAGAGCTGGTCAGGTTGTGTAAGTGTGTTTCCCACACATGAGAGTGACGGTCTTTGTTCAATCAGTTAGAGTATATAAACTTGACTGCAACTCTCTGTAAATCTATCTTTCTTTATATCAATTCATTGATTCAAATCGTCTCAATACAATGTAGACATTCAATTCATTTGAATGTTATCATGGTATCAGAGCTAAGAATCAAATTCTTAGAGGTATCGATCCAATTTTTCCACTAATTCAACCTAAGTCTTCATCTCCTGCTGCAGTTCATCAACAACTCTGATTGTTTTTCATTAAAAATCAACAAATTGTTCTTCATCTTACAAAGAATTGAATCTCAGATCTAGAGTTCTTACCACAATATCTTCCAATTTCACCTTCAAACAAAGATTTCCATCATAATTAGCTTGTTTTTGCAGCTAATTTCTTCATCAAGATCTGTTGTTCTTGATTCCTGATGCCGAGATAGTCTGAGCGTGTTCTAGTCCGCTACACCAACGTCTAGTTAGGGCGAAAACTTAAAGTCATTCCACTCGATTGGATTCAGCAGAAGGATTGAGAAGTTGTTGGTCTCAATTCTTATTTCAAGGCAGTCCTCATCAAGGTGTTGAAGAATCTTGCGTTTCTAATGATGTTCTAAGTTTGAATTTCGTATTGGAGTTGGTGCGTACGAATCAAAGGTTTGAGTTCTATCTGCTTCATTCAATTTGCTCATCGAGTTTGTTTTTGATATTTTCCTAGCGCTTGTTTGGAGTTGTGATTACTGATGGTTCTTAGTGTGAAGTTGAATTTGATCCTGATGCTGGTATTGCAACGTCGTCAAGAGGATTAATCATGTATTTTGAAGCTAAAATTCAGTTTTAGGGATTGAGCTCTTGGTTATTTCAATTTCCTGATTGGTGTTTGGATTGAAATCTCTTACCTCATGAACTATCATCTGAGTCTTTGCTGGTAATCTCCAACTTTATCTTTAGATTACTCTAGTTTTAACCTCATGTGTTCAGCTTCTACATCACTAGCTCAACAACAGACAATTCTGTCTTCAAAAGTTGTTTTCATCATAACTAGTTTTGTGGCAACTAGTTCTTTCATCAAGTCCTACTTGTGCTGATACCTGGTGCTTTTAAGTCTGAGCATGCCTATCTCCTCTACGCATTGTCTAAATAAGAGAGAAGCTTAAAGTTGTTCCACTTGAAAGTGAGGAAAATCTCCTCTTAAATCACAGATGTGTATTGATGTGTGTATGGAATGAAAGTTTGCTGCACTATATGTGCTTAATCAGCTTATTATCAGTTCATCCCGTTGGTGCTGGCTTTGGTACAGTTCTCTTTATGAGTGAGTTGGCTTGCGAGTTTAATGATGCAACTGAAAATGATGTTACGGGATTGGAATTGGAGAGTTATATTAAGTACAGGTTGATGTTCTCTTTGATGAGTCTGCATTCAATTCTGAACGTAGCCTGGTGTTCTTTATCCTTTCACTGCTTTTTACTTCATTATTCAAGTTTTGCTTTGTGTGAGTGAATAATTTCTGGTACTTTAATAAGTACTAGTGTGCTGAATAAAGCTAGGCATTTATCAATCTTGCTCATCTATTGATGTCCTTCAATCTGCTGCTCTCAACTGCTTATAATGTCATTGATGTATGCAAGTTAGTGGTGCTGGCAATGTATTTGTATGAGAATGTATCTTACAAGCTCAAGCAATTGAAGTACAAATAGTTTTTCTGTGGCCTGATATGGTGTTCTATTATTCAACTATTTCTTCTACTTCATATGCTGATTCACTACCATTGTCCTGTTACATTTGTATCTCTGTGTTTGGAACTGGTACAAATCAGCTGTTGCCTGGATTTCAAAATTGTGCATTTATACAAATGGTGGTCATGTTAAATTGGTCAGTTGGTGTTCATTTTTGAAGCTGTCCTGCTACTGTTGCTTGTTATAATCTATAGCTTATTGGTTCACTATTGCATTTATATGATTGGCTTTGTTAGAGCTGGACTGAGAGCTGAGATGTTTATTACTTGGTACCTTCTGGTAGTGTACTTATACATCTGGTGACAAGCTCAGTTGTTATACCTGCACCGGATTTTGTCATATACTTCTCATGGCTAGCAGTTGTTGCTTTGTTATGCTACTTCCTGCAGCTTTGTGGTGCAACTATGGTGCCGCATCAGCTTGTGAATATCTGGACTGCACGACTAATGGGCATTGCAGGTCCTTACCGGCTAGAAACTACAATTGTTTTACTAGTATCCGCCTACAGCTACTTCATTCAGGTATGAGTTCAGGTTCTTCGTCCACTGCATGGTATATTTTTTGTTCACCAATACTCAAATATGCTTTCTATGCCTACTGCGCATGCCTATTACATCAGCTTCTACACCTACTTGTCCATTTACTCTATTGCAACATGAAAAATACATGCCTATACTTTCTTACAACAAATTCTGTTATGAACTGCATCAAGGACTGTCTCCTACTACTGCAACAAGTACAAATTATTCTTTGATTTCCCTTGTCCTATGTTGAATATGCGCTACAATCATATTTTCCCGCACCAACTTGTCATGTTATGCCTTCTGGTACATCCAACAACTACCATCTCCCAATCTGGCTTGTCCAAGTATTTGGTTGTCTGCGAGAAGTCATAACTGTGACTGCAGTTTTTTGTTACAAACTTGGGTGTTTCTATTGCTGGTATTTGTTGTATTTTGTGATGTTGGAGAGTTATATTGTATGATTTCTAATGCTCAGTAATTATTGTTTATCTATTAGCATAGATAGTTCAGGTCAGGTATGCAAGTTCAAGGTTTCTTTTCCATCCACCTTGACCTTGAGGGGGGATAATAGCATAGATAGTTCAGGTCAGGTCTATAGAGGTCTATAGAGAGAGATGGTTGTGTAAGTATGTTTCCCACACGTGAGAGTGACGGTCTTTTTTCAATCAGTTAGAGTATATAAACTCGACTGCAACTCTCTATAAATCTATCTTTCTTTATATCAATTCATTAATTCAAATCGTCTCAATACAATGTAGACATTCAATTCATTTGAATGTTATCAGTTAGTAGGAACCAGGAGGGGTAGAAGGGATGCGAGGAAGTTGACCTGCTAAATGTTGAAATTGTCCTTGAATTTAAGGACTTGTTTTCGCTCAACCGCCCCAAGCATATGGCTTCTCTGTCTTATATGAACCGCATGTGCAACATGCTTGAATTTTTCCAAATTTGATTATAACGATATTTTTTTCATAAAATAAATTTTATTATTTATTTGTACTCATTACGTAGATAATTCAAAGAGTTTTTCAAATATGTTAATTTTGAAAAAAATCCGGTTTGTATTTTGAAAAATATCAAGCTTTTAAAAAATTTAATGTATTTTTAAAACAATGGCAATTCTGTTAATATGTAAATATATAAGGTTGAATATGTAAGTGTTGATTTAATATAGTTTTTACCCTTAAATATATGTGAAGTGATAATTAATATTAAAGGTCATATTAGCAATATTAGGGTTAGACCAAGGTTTTACCATAAATACCTCTTCTTTTTTTTTATAATATGATATGATTTCAGGTGCATTTCCTCTGCTGTGGTTAAAAGCTGAACAAAGCTCTCGTCCTAGAGCTTCTGGCCCCACTTGGGAATTAGACCAATAGGAATTTTTGGTTTTTTCCCACCACCAATCTTTGGTTTTCTTGACCCAACTTCTCTCTATGTACGGAATATATCTATCTCACACGCATGAAAGGAAAAAGAGAAATTCCTAAAAACCTTAATCTCAACGATTTCTTTTCTTCTTCTTTTTCCATGTTTCACCGCTTCTTCTCCACTCTCCGCTTTTTAACCTTTATATTAGTATAATAAGATTAGATTGTCCAGGACCAGGTGTATCATAACTCAGCTGATACGAGTCCAATACTCGGTATTAACTATTTCCATTATCAGGAGTCTGACATTGAATTCCAAGTTTAACAATTTTCACGCACCTCAAGTATCCACACTGATCTAAATCTCCTCTCCTCTCCTCTCCTTCCTTCCTCTCAAAAGATAGAAAACCTCTAACCTAAAAGCGCCGCCTGCTCCGATCTGCGCTCATGAGCGCCGATCGGAGCAGATCTCCTCAATCTTTAATCTCATCTCATGTCTTTCTATTTTCGTCTGCTTGTCGAGGCTTAGATTAGATCTTTTCGGTCTGTAACTTAGATCTTTTTATTAGAGTTTGTTTTTCTGTTGGTTATTGATTTCGTTTTTTATATTTGATTTCTGTTCAGTTAGGACTTGTATTGCTTTGCTTCGATCTGTTGAAGTATTTGCAGTTTAGTTCTGCTTTATTTTCAGCAGTGGGTTTATTTCTTTTTGATTTCGGGTTTGAATCATAGTTGTTGGTTATTTATTTGAACTTATCCGTTGGGTTCAAATCAAATTTGGTGTGAATCTGTTTAGGATTAGTTTTTTGTTTTTCTGTCTTTTTTTTTTAGGATCCCGATTTTAGGGAACTTTTTAGAGTTTCATATGGCTCTGAGATCTATTTTAATGAAGTTCCTACAGATGGTCAAGTTCTATTCAATAGAACACAAGTCACAACAACACCAACTTTACTAAGATCAGATACTCCTTCAGCATCCTCTTCAAAGACTCCAAAGATTCCGGTAGCAACATTCATACAAAAGACTCTAGTAACATTGATACAAAAGACTCCAGCAATATTGACACAAAAGACACCAGTAGAAGATAGAATCAGAATACCGATTCCGAAGAAAAATCATACCGCCTCCGACCGATTCTGCCCAAAGATAACCGAGTTTGGTTATTTTTGTCACTTATGTTACTGTATTTTTGGAAGAAATTGTGATTATAGGTTGGATCTATGGATCCTTTTATACCTAAGTCGCGCTTGTTACTATAATTATGAAGAAAAAAAAACCTGAGAAATGGTTGGGTCTTTGATCCTAACATCTCTACTTTTAGTAGACTTTTTAATCGGTTTGGAAGTGTTACTTTTAGTCCAAACAATGTCATTTGAACCTGTCCTGTTACTAAGGAATCGCAGTGGAATGGTTAGATTTATTTTTCAGAATATGTTATGTTTCTACAATGTTAAGAGTCCTATAAGACTATGTTGTCTGTTTGAATACTTTGGGTCAGCTGAAAAATGTTATGATATGTATTGGAACTTTGTAACTTTCCCGACTTTGAGTCGTTGTATTATGAATGAATGAATGAACGAACAAGGCTTGCCTCTTTTTCGAAAAATAAATAAAAATATCATCATATTATAAAATTGGACTCTATCGGCTCATAGAAAATCAGCAATCTTGCGATATGCAATAAATTAGTCTATATAAGTGCTGCTGGAGAGAAAAGCTCAATTAACCGGTACTTACAACCTATCTTTGTTGCCACAAATTTTTTCGTGTACACCAAATTTCCTTCACAAAAAGAACTCAAATATCGTTTAGTTATTGTAGCACTAGAATAGATGGGACAACAAAATGCCCCATACGAAAGAGAAAACATAATTCAAGAACAATTCGGTAAAGCTGAGTCCTATGTTTAGACTTTACTGAGCCACTTGAGAATCCCGCTAAAAACTATTGAATTTTGAAAGGACTACAAGTGGAGTAGCATGAACTTAACGAATTCTATTGGGATTGACACAACTAGAGATTGTATGTGTTCCATTTTTAATAGATTTAATTGAGCACTTTCGAGAAGGACATCAGCTCAACCAACTGTTTCGCAGCAATTGAGAGATCGATAGCTTGGTAGCCGCCACTTCTTTGGTTGAGTATGTCAACCCAGTGAACCCACATCCTTTCACTGCAGATGTCCATAAAAAAGAGAAAAATTAAGATTCATCGGGGGGAAAAGAAGAAGAAAAAAGACAACTCAAGCACTTTCACCGAACAGTTTATTATTTAAACTATCCTCTTCACCTTATCAAATCAATGTCGGGTTATCAAGAACTCGAGATGTGACATCAGAAAATACACAGTGAACTTTCATTGATGAAGCAGTTCAGTTACTGCAATATTCTTTCTGGTTGATGGAAACAAGCCGACAAATATCAACATGTAGGGCCTCATACGCAATACAGTTAGATAACGATCGAGACCTCGCCAGCATCACATTTGTTCGGATCAAAACAAGAGCATAAACCTGAAAATGTTCAGCATTATCACAGATTGTTAGTATTTGTTTTAGATGCATATGTCAAACTTGATCTGTAACTCTGTGGCTAACTCCTACACATTTTTGAAGTACATAAATGTATACAACAACATAAGATAAAAAAACGATTCCTGGTGGAACACTTTACAGCAGCATTCCAAGAAAACAAGTACTTCGTTAAGAAAATTGATCCTTGGACTTGGTAAGATACCAGGGGCGCTTATTGAAGAATGGCCGATGAAAAATGCTTACTTGAGTGAGGACAGGAGATGTATCAAGGAATATGTAACATTATCTACAATGCGATGGCATTAATAGAATGTCAAAAGGGTCACCCAAGAATGACGTAACAAAATAGAAGATTACTGCACTTAGAAGTTGAAGTCGGTATGTTGGTGTCACCAACCCATATCACCAAAGTAACGTGATTATATCAGAACATATTATTCAGGGGGTGTTCGGAGAGATTTAGTAATGATTTCACATCTTCGTTGGGTACAAGATTTATTTTACTCATCTCTCGAAGAAATTATTTCGCCTTATCGGCCTTTTCTTCGTGAATAAACCCTAGAATGATTGTGTTATATGTGATAGCATCAGGTAAGCAACCATGATTTTCCATGTCAATAATATTTTTCTTAGCCTAAAATGACATCCCTTTCTTTCATAGGCCATGGATCATTGCAGTGTATGTTCTAACGCCCGACACTGATATATGATTACAGAGTTCATAAAATAATTTCCTTGCATCCGCGAGTTTCCCAGCCTTGCACAACCCAATGACTATAATGTATATGTAGTCATTAACTTCGAACCCTTTATCCTTCAGGGAATGAAGAAGTTTGATTGGTTCGTCAAACTCCTGATTCTTGGAGAGCCCATCCAACATTGCCTCATATATGATTAGGTCCAACCGTTGTCCACTAGATTCATTAAACAAGCGTTTTGCTTCTCCTACTTTGGGTAATCTTCACCTATAATCTTAACCTTTTTTGGTCTGATTAAATTGGGGCCTATTATGATTAATTGAGGCCTTATTAAAATTTCGCTCTCCGTGTTATAACCCCAAGGGTGACACTATCCATCCATAAAAAACTCATCAAAACAAAAGTAACACAAAAACCCCATCAAAAAATAAGTAACACAAAAACCTCAAAGAATTTGGTTTCATCATAAAATTTGATAAAACATCGTAGAATTTGATGAACAAAATTTGATGAAACCAATTTTAAAATTTGGGGTTTTTGTATCATTAATTTGTTTAAGATGGAGTTTTAATGAATCCCAACATTTGAATGGGGTTTTTGTACCACAAGTTTGGTCACCTTGGGTTTTTATGACTAGTTTTGTTAAAATTTTGCTCCCAACCCAAAAGGATGATAAGGGGTGCTTAAATTGGATGAAATTACCAAATAACCCTTATTCTAAAATAAGAAAGTCTAATTTAACTTTTATATTTATAACAGCCTCCTTCACTGTGAACTCCATGACCAACCGCCGCCGCCGCCGCCATCTCCATAATCACCATCTTCTACACGACCATCTCCGTAATCGAATCATCAATGACCATAAGAAAGAAAATCTAAAAAGCTCAGATTTGATGACAAAAACCCAAATCTCGGATTGGTTATACCTAAGTTGAAATAGCTCAAATTGGATCTAAGATTGGGTAGAACTAAAAACTTAATCAAAAAAACCCAAAATTTCTTCAAAACTGACGAACATAAATACCCAGAATCGGGGGATATGTTGCAATACATAAACCGATTCTGGGTTTGGGTTTCAAAAATGAGAAACCAGAATCGGTATACATATCACAACGCAAGTCCCGATTCTTATTTAATTTCTTCTGTCAATTATTCTACCCACAATCGGTTTATAATGACATGAACAAATGCCGATTTTCACAATCTACCCACAAACGGTTTATATTGACATGAACAAATGCCGATTACAAGAAAAAAGATAAAATTGCTAGAATCGATTCACTTATCCGAGCAGCTCCACTTCCATAGCAGTAGTTGAACCATGACAAAAAAAATCCAGCACCCCATAATCCAACTTCAGAACCCATAGCTTATAGTAATTAGGATTTCACGACAAACCAGCACCAACGCCTCCTCAATTCAGTTCCAACACCACTCTTTGCCATAACAATTTCCTTGTAAATCAAAATCAAAATCCCAGATTTTTCAATACAGACTCACAGCAAACTCATTCAACCAACACCGGCATCTCAGCACCTCCATTTCACTCTACCTAAACACACAACAAATCCGTCCAACATACATCTCCACTTCACTGTCCCATCTCTCGAGAACTCCGATTTATACCCAATTCGAATTCACATCCAGAAATCTCCAACCACAGCAAAACCATTGTACAAACTCAAGACAAACACCACCACAATCACTTTTGTTACTGTTGCCGATATGATTCTCCATCTCAAAACCCATTCAATAATTTCTCAATCACTAATTCAATAGTTCACAACACAAATCACTATTATCTCAAATCAATTGATCCACTGACCTTTCAAGAACTCCTATTTGAAATCCAATATCGAAAAACCAATTTTATCCAACAAACAAACCCTAGCTTTCTGCTACAAAACCACTCTTGTTATCACTCTTCCAACAGATATAGCTCTGGCCCTTGCCATTATCATCAATCCCATTAATCTATATCTATGATGAAGCCTCCATCTCATTTCCATTTTACTAAAGGTTACGGCTTTGAAATCCCCTTCCTTGTTTTTTTTTCCTGATAAGAAATGAAGATGCTTATGTGAAATATGATTTCCTTGTTTTTGTCGCATGAAAGTTGATTATTTTCAGTTACCCATACTATATGTGAGATGTGATGGAGTCATGGAGATTTAGCCACGCCTTTGAACATCACCCATGCTATAAGTGACACGTGATGGAGAGTTGGCCACGTCCACTCATCTCTTAATAAGCTCACCTGCTTAGATACAGTAACAAAAGAGATTCCTTATTTCCCTTGTATCATATGCTCCGATTCTTGTACTAATCGGTCTATATGTGTGTAACCAAAACACCGATTCCTATAGTTTACAAATCGGTCTGTATGTGTATAACCAAAAAACCGATTCCTAGTGTACTAATCGGTCTAAATGTGTATAACCAAAACACCGATTCCTATAATATTTCAAAATAGTAAACAATATACACCGATTTTAGGTGTTCTTCACGAATGGAAACTTCAACCCAGAATCGGTTTACGAATGCATGAACATTCACCGATTTTGTCTTGATTTTTGTCAAAAAAAAAATCAAAATTTCTTCAAGTTTTGATAATGTATTAGTGTTGGTTGATTTTGGATTAACTTAATTAAATATCTATTAATCACCCTAATTAACACTAATTAATCAAGGACAAATTAGCCATTAAAGAAAATAGTTGGCTAAGGGATTTCTCATTTTACTTCAAAATGTCTTATTTTGGCATGTAATGATAGACCCCAATTTAACCAGGGTATTTTTTGTTTCCCGATTTGATTTAGGCTCCAACTGAAACAAAGATAATGTCCTGCTTCTGTTTATATACTCTTGACCTTGATTATTTGACGCGACCTTAACTAACCGTTGCTTCTCTGGCATTTTGTTTAAGAGTTGAGTAGTTTCTTTTAATCTACGTTTCTCGCAGTACGCATTAATCATCGACGTGTATGTTATTACATCAGGTTCCTTGCCTAATTTACTCATCCACTCAAAGACCTGACAAACGTCTTTTATTTTCTATTCCTTTACAAAAAGAATCTATTAGCGCAGTAAATGTTATCACATTTGGTAAAATTCCTCGACTACACATCTCAACAAAGAGTCCCTTTGCTTTATCTAAATCGTGAACGCAGCAAAATCCATGGATCAAAGAAGTACACGTAATCACATCAGACCTACAATTCCATTTCACCATCGTCCTCTGCAACTCTAGAGCAAGTTCGACATCCTCTTTAATGACCCGTCCCTTCCACCGATACTGTCCCTGCTTAGCCATTACGGTTATCCGGCGGTGTGGGGTTTTCAACGGGCATCGCTGCGGTCATCCGGCAACAACTTCCCGTTGAAAACCCCATACTGCCGGATAACCGCAGTGGCTAAGCGGGGACAGTATCGGTGGAAAGGAAGGGTCATTATAAAATGGTATCAGAGCCTACGACGGGTCACATGCCGAGGGTGAGAGAGTACGCTGGACGCGATAGGTCAGGTACTGGTCTCATGAGGGGCTGAGAACGTCGGAGATCTGGGCTTGTGTATATATTCTGGAGCCGAGGACGGCTCCAATTTAAGGTGGTGGTATTGTAATACCCCGATATTCGGCAGTGGTTGGCCGAATGAAATATAAGTAATGGTTTGTCCTTTCCTAACACTGAGACCTGATGGGTTCACTTGACTGAGTTATGGGAAAAAACTTCTCAGTTAAGCGTGCTCAGCCGGGGGTAGTCACAGGATGGGTGACCTCTCGGGAAGCTGCTGCTGGATAACCGCAGTGGGTAAGTGGGAACAATATCGGTGTTAGTTGGGATACAACTAGGGACGGATCGCTTGCGCTCGGGTGGGAGAGTATGCTGGGCCGCTATGCCAGATACTGGTTTCACAAGATGCAAGGAACGTCTACATTATACTGAGGCCTTTTCAGCACAATTGGCTCGAAAGTTGGCAGAAATCTATGCAGTTAAGCGTGCTCGGGCGGGAGTAATCCAGGGATGGGTGACCATCCGGGAAGTTTCTGCTGGATTACCGCAGCAATGCCCGTTGAAAACCCCACACTGCCAGATAACCGCAGTGGCTAAGTGGGGACATTATCGGTGGAGGGACGGGTCATTACATCCTCATTTCTACAAAGCCCATGAATAAGGGTATTACATGTAACAACATTAGGTCGAATACCTTGTTCAGTTATTTTCTCAAACACTCTGATAGAGGAACCTACCAGTCCCCGCGAACAAAGACCCTTTAACAGAGTATTGTAATAACTTGTTTGGATACGCTCCAAGAAGTAGCTTTTTTTCCTTTTTTAAGATGATAAGTCAAAAGCATGTTTGGGAATGCTATTTCGAAACGACTTAATTTTGGAGAAAAAAATCTCAGCCTCCGACTTCGCATAGAAGTTGCTTCTGGGCTTATCCTCGGTAAGTGTATAATATTTTATCTCTTTTCTTCGTTTAATATAAATAATTTCCCATTACTTTCCTCTTATATTGTATCTTCTCCTCTTAAAATCTTCTTCTTCCTTGAAATTCTAGATTAGTTTTTCTTTCTTTTTTTTAGAAAAAGAAGGATATATTAAAGGAAAAAAGATAATTACAAGTTATATACAAGGGTGCAGAGCACCAAAAAACCTTGAAAGAGCAATCAAAAAAGTACATGATCATAATATCCTCCCAATGATGCAGAGTCTGGTTCATAGAAAAGTTCTTAAAGATATCTGAAGAAGAACTCCAAAGGCAGATGTCCAGTTTCACCGCGCACTCCAATTCATCCATTGATTTTGGTCTACCCCCATGTACTCTTCTATTACGCTAATTTCATAGCTCCCAACAAATACCAAAAGGCATTAAATGCCAAACCAATTTAACCCTGTCTGCGCATCTCTCAATTCTCCAGCTTTGCATTAATGCTTTGAAGTTATAAGGTATTACCCACTCTACCTGTACTGCAGATATATAGAACTCCCAAAGATAATTAGCCCAACTGAATAAATAAGTGCTCCAATGTCTCCACTTCAGCATTGCAGAAAAGACATAAGTTTGATTAAATCACAACCCTTCTGTGTTACAGCATGCTTCTAGTTGGAATAGAATCATGAAGAGAAGCCCAGAATAAGAATAAAACTTTAGGTGGTACGATTTTGCTGGATACGATCTTACTGCCATCCCAATCCGGTTCATAATCTGTTAGCTTCCTATAAATATTTTTAGCTTAGCAGTCACCTTCAAGTGCATTGTCTTCACCCTGAATTAGGTTTACATTCTTGTTGATGGGGAAAAACGATTTGCTGGTTTTTTAGGAAAGTGAAGAGACGATCGTTCGGACGAGACTCCTCAACCGAGCAAACTTCCTAACTTCAAACAGATGCCTGCACGGAAGTGCTTTGAGTTCGAGAGATCAATCTGTGGGACTCCGTCCTAAACCAAGTCAATGGCCGTTCCATAGTTAATTCGGTCACAAAGAGGGAAGAGGTTTGATCTGTAGGAGGGAAGCTGAGAATTGTGGGATCAATGATGATCAAGGATTGCGGATGTGTTGAAGGTTTCTGCAAGTATATGAACTATCGAGTTCTGTAAATAAGTTTCGAACGAGAGAATTGTCGTTCCTCAGCCATCGATTTTAGACTTATTTAAATTATCAGAATAGTAAACACATTGATCCCAGTAAGTGTGACAGTTTCTTGAGTGAAAGAGTGGGAAAGTGGGAGATCGTGGTAAGATCAGTTCCATGTCGTGTGGAGACTTGGTTAATCGTCCACCCACTACTTTGCTAACTCCCTCAACCGCTTGCACAACTTACTCACGTTTCTTATCGTGGATGAACAAACGTGTCGTAGGCCACCAGACCAAAACCCTAATTAATATCCCCCATGTGACGTGATTGATGTCTCACGAGAATCTGCAAGGTAAACGTGTATTTGATTAGTCAGTTGTTGACTTGATTAAACGGTGAGTCTAAGTTTTGTTGAATCGAGCATGATTGACGAATGCTCAGCGATTCATGGATTGAGTATGTCTATTGAGACGCATAGCTCTTGAATCAACATGATGATAGTTTGAGCAAATATTGCTTGTATGATAAATCGTTGAATATTGATAGTTGAATCAATATTACTACTCTGAGCGACGTTGTCTGAGTAAAATTATTGGATATTGATAGTTAAATCAATATTCCTCGTTTGAGCAAATATTGCTCGTCTGAGCGAATATTGCTCGTTTGATGAATTATTGGTAGCATGACCAAATAAAATATTAATTAAAATATTGGTAGCTGGACCGAATATTATATAATTAATTAAGAAGTTGATTGCTGGATCAACATAAAATTATTAGTGTTTAAACTTGCTCAAAATGACGATTTGCAGAGCATTCAGTTCAAAACCCTAATTTTGATGGATTGTTGATCAGCTGGTGATTTGTTGAAAATATATCACTAAGCGAAAGAGGGACCGGCTACATGGGATGATAGACGACCATGTAGTGCCCTTCGTGTGAGCATGCACCAAAGTCCTTTGTTAACCAGTTGGTGAGAGGATGATTAAATGCTGGTTTAATCATTTATTAAAATAGTGCTCGTCTGAGCATTAGGTAATAAAACCTAATTATGGAGAAGTGAGGGACCGACCAAGAGGGCATGAGACCGTCCCTTAGTGGTTGTGGGACCAGCTGATGGTCGTTTGAGCAAATTCCAAATTGGTTGGAAAGAGTTTGGACCTAATATGAGCAATTGAGCAAATTAGGTCAAAATTATAAAGATGTGTGGGACTGGATCCTTGCAATCCTTAAGGTCAGCCTTGGTCGGTCAAGGAAGTATGCCCGTGTTACCATAATGTCTGTGTCTCAGTCCTGAGAGTTTTGATATTTTCTGGTGTGCGTTTGAGCAATATTTTGGATTTTCAGAAGAGTTTGATCTTTGACAGAAATTCTTGATTTTGCTCGATTAAGCAAGTAGAACTTTGCCCATTTGATCAATACTTTGAGAATATTAAAATAATAATATTTTAATATTTTTCGTGAGTAGCCTAGTCGGTCATGTGACCATTTGCCTTTTTGGCTTTTTCACCGTTTGAGCAATATTCGAGAAAATATGGAAAAACCAGGGTTTTTGCTCAAACGAAGGAGTTTCATGAGATGAGGGAAATAATAATTGTGAAAACAAGGGATTGCAAGGTGTAGGACCGTCCATGGCTAGGGCATGGCCGGTCGGCTAGGTAGCCCGGTCCCGTGATACCTTCCCCTATTTTTATTATTATTTTTCATCTTTTAAGGAAAATATGAAGAAACCGTGAGTTTTGCTCAAACAAGGAAAGTTGCTCGAATGAAGGAGTATTCATGAGATCATGAAAATAATAAAATAAGAAAAAAATAAAGGAAGAGGCATGGGGGACCGTCCACGGCGGCATGACCGGCCGGCCGGTGGGCCCGGTCCCTATGCGCCTCTTTTATTATTTTTATTATTATTTTCTCTCTCCTATTTTGCGTGGGTTTCCTCGTTTGTCCATATTTTTGAATGCTTGTTCGTGCATTTGGATGCTTGTTCGTGCATCATCGTTGAGTACACTGCACTATTTTCTTAGGGCTTACTCGGTGATAGTCCAAACGCCCGGTTGTTGAATATTTATTACTAATTCATGAAATTCAGTTGAGAATGATTCATGAAACGGAGTAATAAAAATGAATTGAGTATCTATTACTAATCCATGGAATTCAGCCGTGGAATTCAAGGAACGGAGTAATGAGATAAAGTGGTTATCTATCACTAATCCATGGAATCCAGCCGGGGATAGCCATGGAACGGAGTGATGAGATATAATAGATTATTTTCTAGGAATTCAGTTGGCGAATGACACTAGAGTTAATCTATGTGCAGAATCGAGATATGAGATAGTTGAAGCATCATATTCGTTTTGAGGGGTATATAGTCAGGGAACAACGAACGACGTGACGTTCGCGTTCAGCTCTCTAACAAACAATTATGTCTAGAGAACCGCCCAATCATCAAGATTCTATACACGGTCTCTCTACATAGTCAGGGAACAACGTGTAGCGTGACGTCCTGAAGGCGTTCAGCTCTCTAACAAACAATTATGTCTAGAAAACCGCCTAATCATTAAGATTCTATGTAGAGGTGGGTCTCTCTATGTAGTCAGGGAACAACGAACGGCGTGACGTCCTGAAGGCGTTCATCTCTTTAACAAACAATCATGTCTAGAGAACCGCCCAATCATTAAGATTCTACATAGAGGTGATCATGAAATGTGTGAAGCATCGAATGCTCCGCCGGGTAGGCCTTTCGAGAAACATATTCATCATAGATCTCTGAGAGGAACGCTCACTCAGTCAGAGATCGTGAAACGGTTCACGGATCGTAAAATATGAATCGTCACATGCGTTCCTGAAACCGGGTCAGAAACATGCAGTATCATGATTTTACGATTTTGGCCCTTGCCGAAAATCCACCATCAATATTAAGTCCCCTGCTTAGTGAGGGACAATCGTGTTCCGTAGTAAGCAATAGATGGTGATTTTCCAGTAGACGAGATAAGTAGTTCTTAGTCGTACAAAGGCCTTTTCAGAATCCCCAATTTGCTCCAATGATGTTATGTACGACCAAATACACGGATAAGGTCTCTGTCAGTATAATAGAGTGTTATCTCACGAGTACGGAGAGACAAGGCACTGCTGATTTGGTCGGTCAGATGTCCAGTTTTGGTCGGTTTAGTGTTTACGGGTCCGGCCCAAAAAAGGAAATCCTTGTTTTATTAGGTTTTTGGAAATAAAATTGATATAAAAGGGAAGAATCCTAAAAATTTATTTTTCCTTGATTGACCGACCAGTTCTTCCCTTCACCCTTTCACGTCCAAGCAGAAAAGGAAGATTTTCCGCCGGAGCTGTTACCGTCGGTCACCGTCGGCGAACTTCCGGCCAACTCCGGACGATCAAAGGTGAGTTTTTTTTTTTTTTTTTTTTTTTTTTTGCAATTCGTTCATGCTTTGTTCATGAGTTGTTCAAAACGTATGTGTTTATGGATGTGTTAATTTTCATAAAAAATTGTTTTAGGAAACTAACGTACGTCCGTCCGTTAGTATAAGAAACGAACAATAATCCCTAATATGAAAGAGATATGTATATATTTTTTGAATCAATATGATCTAGTTGTAGTAGAGAAAATTTTGTCTATGAGTTTTCATAAAAATCAAAATTTTATTTTCAAAGTGTGAACTTTCACACAAATACTTTTTAGGAACTTTCATTCGTAGTTAAAGTAATAAACAATAATCCCTAATATTATAGAGATTTTTGAAATAGACCTGCGTGTCATGATAAAATTTTACTGTGAACTTTCAAAATTTATTTGGAATATGTGGACTTTTACAAAGATAGAAAAAAAACCTCGTTTCATAGATGAACGCTCGTTTGAGCAAAACAATTTTTTTTTTTTTGTACGTGAGTCATTCACGTAATTTTTTTGTTAATTTACGTGAGTTATTCACGTAAATTATTATTTTATTTTTTTAATTTATGTGAGTTATTCACGTAATTTTTTTTTCTATTTGCGTGAGTTATTTACTCACGTCAAAGATTTTTGTAAAATCAAAATTTTGATTTTTAGCAATTGTTAGAAGCAAATAATTTTTGATAAAATATTGTTTGCATGAATTTTGTGATTTGATAGTGTATGCACAAAATCAATGAATGTTCACTCGGTCGGAATTGCTCACACAGTGAAAATTATGCTAGTTGTTCACAGTTTTGTGAAAAGTCAAGTTATGACCTTAAGTAATGAATTTTGCTCGTCTTTGCAGGTTTGAAGGAACGAGCAAGATTTTCGAAGTTTTACGTTATTATCACTACAGCTAGTGAAACCGTAAATAGGTAAGAGTTGAGGATTACCATTTTGTTGCGAATTTGATATTGGCATATCCATGACTCTTATGTTTCTGGCTTCAGATAATGGTGACTTCCAGCAGTGACCATTCTTCTAGCTTTTCTGAGGAGGATTCCAGGATTCCTAGGACAGAGATGAAGATTTCTGCAGCAGAGGCACATTCCAAAATGGATTGGTCACTGAAGAATGCTAAGGAGATAATAAATGGTATGCCTTTCGATCGTCTGAAAGTTGTTCGTGATGGATTTCTGAAGAGAGAAGTCGAGGATGAGAAGTTAGCCACTTATCAACAAAAAAGGCATCGACTTCAGCAAAAAAGGCTAGCAGCTTAGGATGGAATTCGCTCTCATGCCGATGGTGTAGCCTCGGATCCAGATGCGGAGGAAATTGAATCTACTTGGGAGCTTGTCGAACGCAAAGTTAAGCCACACCCGCCTAGTATAAGGGTTGAGCAGTTGGCTAGAGCTGATTTCAAAGCCGAATGTGAAGAAGACAATTACTTGGATGCAATGTACGGCGACCCTGAAGATCATCTAGAAGAAGTTCTTGATTCTGAAAATAGCTCTGAAGGGGAGTCCGATGAAGACTCTACAGAAGATGGAGATTGCAGAGACGGTGACGAGTCTGACGAATCTGAATCTGATGATTAAGTTTGCTTGCAAATCCTCCTGAGATCATTTATTTTTTGTTGAAGTAGATACTATTCTGATCATTTGAGTAACTTGACTATAGAGACATTGCATTAGGATTTACTTTTTGAATAATAATCCCTTATTATGTCTTCTGTTCAACCCTTATCATGCTTTCAATGGAATGAGATGGACCTATGTCCATGTGTGTGAAAGTTAATCACAATCTTCAGAAGTATGATTGCACGAGCAAACTAAGGAAGAGCGTGACTCGCACAGATGATTAATTCCTAGTCAGAGTATTGACTGCACACTGTCAGTCCCCAGTAGTGTCGCTTTTCTTCCACATCACCAATATGATCTAGTTTGAGATCTAGAGCCTCAATAAAAATCGCAACTGATTTGACCATTCGTAGAAGATAAGTCTTCACCGTCTTGTGTATTGACCTTCAACACTTAGGGTTTTCTATTTATATGACACATCTTCTTTTGCTTCTGTATATTATCAGAAGAAATTTTGATCACAATCATACCTCTCATTATTATCATGTCTGGTAGCAGTCCTTCTTCTCAAAACGGATCCCTGGAAAAGCATGGGGTTGGGGTGTCCATCTCGGTAGGTTGCACGCTTTTCTTTTATTTTCATGTAATCAGAGTGACTAACCAAAGAAAATGATTTGTTGCAGGGCAATCAGGGAAATCGACTTTCTTCTTTCTCTTACAGTTTAAGGCCCAAGTGGACTGTTAAGGCTCCTGCTCATTATAGGTCCGCTCGTGTCGAAGCTGGAACATCCGTGAGTTTCTAACTAAAAATTTCCTCTAATCAAGAGTTTATCTGATTTTACTGAAATTGAATATTTCGTCGTCGCAGGTTGATGTTCATGTTGTTGTCGAGGCTAGGAAGAGAAAGAATGGAAAGTCTGTGATTGTAGCTGATGGTGATGGTGACAACCATGTTGACGAAAACTCAACCAACTCTGTAGATGCTGATTCCAGGGTTTTTGTTCGTGAGTACCCAGCGGCTGGACTCCCATTCAATACTCCCATGGCCAACGCTTGCCCAGACAATCAACTAGTCGGTGGTTTCATCGTCCCCAAGTGTTTGTCATCCCTTTGCACCAAAATTTGGAGTAAGTATGGACACATTGATACTACTGAGGTATGGAGAGGTTTTCTGCCGACTTTATTGACCAGAGTTGCTGGGTTATTGCCCATTATTGATGAAATGAACAAGATAAACCTGCGAGATGTCAAAAACGAAGAGTTGCATAGATGGGATGATATGATATCGAACTGTGAGACCTTGCATTTTAATATAAGATGGCTATGTCATCGACTCGATATTATCAAGGTTGATAGGGCGTCTGCTGTTACAAATATGATTTCTGCTACAACTGCCATCATAGAAGAGGAAAAGGCACTCGCTCTGGAGTCGGCAAGGGTTGAGAAAGTTGTCCAGGATTTGAGAGTAAAAAACAAAAACTTTTAAAAGAGGCTTGACATGGCCTTCAGTAAGAACTACTTGTTGTTGGATGGTTTTCTCTGAGTGAGCATTTGAGAGAGATTTTTTTTTTTTTTTTGTAGGTTTGAGACGTGTTTTTGAATAAAATAGGATGATTGGAAGGATTTTGTGAGATTCATGAAATATATTTTGAATTTCGAATGAATGAGCATACTGCATACTCTTTGGAGGAATATAAATTACATTTTGAAATTTAACTTATAATTGTTTACTGATCGTTCAAGCATAATATGCCTTGAGCCACTTCCCATTGATGATGTTTCCTTCCACCCCTCCATTAACAGCTAAGATTTTGTAATATCCGCTGGATACTGCTTTTGATGATTACATAAGGCCCTTCCCATTTCGGAGAGAACTTGGGAGCGGACATGTCTTGTTGAATATGCTTTGTTGTTTTCAAAACCAAATCTCTTACTTGGAATGTTTGAGGTCTTCCCATTTTGTTGTATGCCCTGGAAATCCTTTGTTTGTAAGTTTCCACATATTTTTCTACTTTGGACCTTCTTGACTCGAGCATGTCCAATTCAACAATTCTTGAATTAGACACTTTAGCTTCATCCCACTGCACTCCACTGGCTGCTACAATTCTTGTAGAGGGAATCTTGATCTCAGCTGGGAGAATAGCATCGGCGCCATATATGAGAGAATACGGTGAAGTCCCAATTGAGCTTCTTAGTGCGGTGCGTTAAGCCCATAAAGCCATGGGCAGTTCTTCATGCCACGTTCGTGGATTGTCATGAACTGTTCGACTAAGAATCCGGATCAAGGTTTTGTTGGTGCTCTCCGCTTGTCCGTTTCCTTGGGGATAGTATGGTGTGGAGAAAACTTGTTTGATACCATATTCCTCTAGCAATTCTGCAACATGTTTGTTGGCGAAAGGAGTTCCATTATCCGTGATGATATGTTTAGGAACGCCGAATCTACATATGATGTATTCCTTGATGAAGGCTGCAATTGTAACTCTAGTGGTGCTTCGAAGACGAATAACTTCAACCCATTTTGTGAAATACACTGTTGCTGTGATGATGTATTCATGCTGCTTTGAAGAAGCTGGATTGATTTTCCCGATGATATCCAGTCCCCAGCTGTAAATGGGCTATGGACTGCTCATGGAATGTAATGGGAGACAAGGAGTGTGAATGAGGTTACCATGAACTTGGCATTGATTACATCTCCGAACATAGGAAGCCGCATCGTCTTCCATGGTCGGCTAATAATACTTCTCATGGATCTGGAGAAATAATTTCTTCTTTCCTTGGTGTTCACCTTCGTGTATCTCTTTCAAGATTGTGGGAATTTCATGTCCGTCCAAGCATCTCAGAAGATTCCCACCAAAGCTTTTGCGATACAAAATCCCTTCCAGGTAGACAAACCGTTTAGCCCTATGGGTGAGTTTGATCGCACCTTTCTTCTCTGATGGTAAATCGTTGTCACGAAAATATTTCATGTAAGGTTCTCTCCAGTCCCCAGTGTGGTGGATTGTTAGAACTTCCAAATGATGAGGTGGTGTCTGACAATTAGGACATGACCCTTGTAACATTCTCGACTGAGCCTCCATGGAGGGCCAATAATACCCGAGCCTTTGAAGTCTTCTGTAAAGTGTGACCACTAGGGTTTGTCCGCATATTTCCTCATGTATGCGTTTGAGTTTCTCACTCGCTTCCTCGTCTCCAAGGCATCGTGACAAGGATCCATCAGGATTGCGATAATATAATGCTCCATGTAGCAGAATTTTTTTTTTTAACTCCTTGAGGATGATTTTCCCTTTTGTAAGAGAACTGCTCAATTCATAAATGATAGGTGCCAGCCAATCGCTCGCTTGAGCATCTTCAACTTGAGTAATCCAGGTAGATGATACAGAACGTCTTTGCACAGTGATGGATTTCTCTGACCCTTCAAACTGCAGTTTGGACGCAAGAGTCGCTATACAGTCAGCGTGTCTGTTGTTGGTACGGCCAGTATGAACAATTGTTGCATCAGAAAAATGAGATAATAGTCGTTGCGCTTCGGCCCTGAATGGAGCGAGTGTTACTTCTTTGAGGGAGTACACGCCATTCATTTGATTGACCAGCAACTTTGAGTCTCCTCTTATCTCCAGGTGCATCGCTCCTGCTTGCTTGGCCAAGGATAACCCTAGGAGGAAAGCTTCATATTCTGCTGAATTGTTGGTGCAGTGGAAATCCAGCTTGAATGAATGTGAGAAGACTTCACCAGACGGAGATACTAGTACAACGCCTGCTCTACTAGTATCATTGCTCGGAGTGGCGGATCCATCAAAGTACAATAGCCGGGTTTCTTCCTGAATGATTGAGATCTCTGGAAACTCACCGGGCATTTCTTCATGCAGCATTGTGATGTCTTCTCCAGGAAAAGCAGCAAGTAAGTCTGCAACTGCTTGCCCTTTGATTTCTTTAGGCGGGACACATGCTATGTCAAACACTGACATCTGAAGTAGCCATTTTGCCGGTCTTCCAATCAGAGCGGGTTTCGACAGTAAGAATTTTATGGGATCATCTTTGGCCACCAGCACAACTCTGTTTGATAGTAGATAATGCCTGAATTTCTGGATCACGTGAACCAATGCTAGACACGTTCTTTCATCTTTTGGGTATCGGAGTTGAGCATCCCTCATTGTACGACTGAAGTAATAGATTGGACGTTCGATGCCTTCTTCATCTTCTTAAGCGAGAAGTTCTCCGATAGCGACATCACTGGAAGCCGTGTAAAATATTAATGGTCGTCCTTGTACTGGAGATTTCATGACAGCAGGCGATAGTAATATCTGTTGTATCTTCTGAAATGCCTCTTGTTGAACGGTCGTCCATGTAAAACTTGCTCCTTTCTTCAATAAAGGAGTGAACGAAGTAATGAGTTGAGCCAACCCAGGAATAAAACGCCAAATATAATTTACCTTGCCCATAAAGCTCTGGAGCTCTTTCACAGTACGTGGAGGAGGCATGGTAATGATGGCTTTCGTATTGTCTGGGTCAACTTTGATTCCTTCTGCGGTGACTAGGAATCCCAAAAAATTTCCAGAAGAAACACCAAAAGCACACTTTAAAGGATTCATCTTTAACTTGTATTCTCTGCATCTTTCGAAGACTTGTCTTAGAATGTCTAGGTGGGATGCTCGAGTCTTCGATTTCACTACTACATCATCAACATAGTCTTCTACTTTCTTGTGTATCATGTCGTGGAATATCGCAGTCATGGCTTGTTGATAAGTTGCTCCTGCATTCTTCAGACCGAAAGGCATCACCGTGTAATGAAAATTTCCAATGGGAGTTCGGAACGCGGTTTTGTTAGCATCATGTTCGTACATTTTGATTTGGTTGTATCCAATGTAACCATCCATTGCTGAGAACATGTCGTGACCGTTGGTTGCATCAACGAGCATATCAATGTTGGGCAAGGGAAAATCGTCCTTCGGGCAATATTTGTTCGGGTTCCTGAAGTCCACACTGCATCGGATTTGACCGTTCTTCTTTTTAACCGGGACAATGTTCGCCAGCCATGTTGGATGTTGAATGGGTCTGATGAATCTCGTTGTTAGTAGTTTCTGGATCTCGACTTTGATTTGTGTATCAACATCGTGTCTGAACTTCCTGGGCGGTTTATTGACAGGTTTGGAGCCGGGAGTAATGTGCAGATGATGAGTGACTAATTTGTCATTTAAACCGGGCATCTCTCCGTACGTCCAAGCAAAGATATCTTGATACTCTTTCAATAGACCTATCAATCCTTCTCGTTCCTCTGATGATAGAGAAGAACTGAGTAAGATTGGTCTCGGGTTCTCATCTATTCCAATGTTGATAGTCTCAAGATCATCAGTGGTGGAATCCGTGTCATCTCTCAGCTGTCGTGGTGCATCTTGAATTTCCTCATCAGGTGATTGCTCGTTCTGACATGATTCTTCAGGGCGAGGAGATTTTTCATCGACCTCCCTTGCTAATTGCTAATCTTTACATCAGAGATAAATGACTCTCCCTTCCGCATCATAACTAGTAATAAAGTTGGATTTTTTATGAGCCGTACCTTGACCCTGATGACGCTTGAGCGGTGTGGCAGATGGTTTGATCGATTTAGCATCTGACGATGATGGTTTGTCAGTTTTATCAATAGATTTCCAACCTGGGAGTGGAGTACTGCAGATATTGCTTGGAGGTTCGGGGATGCTCCTTGGTGGTTCCAGGAACTCAGCATCATAATCCGGAGCACAAGGAGACACTGAAGCTGCAATGTGGACAATTTTGTTGTTGAGCAAAGATTTCATACATTTATGGTATATCGAAGGGACAACCTTATTGTCATGGATCCATGGTCGTCCGAGTATCATGTGATAATCAGTGTCTTTCTCGATCATATGAAACTTGAAAGTGGATTGAATTGGCCCTACTTTCAGATCCACATAGACGTACCCGTATGTGTGACTCTGGCTTCCTTCAAAACCCGTCATTAATATGGGATGATGAACAATCTTGCTTTGTGGAACTTTGGATTCCTTGAGAGTCTTCATAGTGATGAGATTTGTAGAAGCGCCTGTATCGACAAGATTCCTCTTGAATTCAAAGTATTTGATGAAAGAGGTTACGTACAAGGCCCGGTTATGTCCCTATTCTGCCATTCGGTCTTCTTCAGTGAAGGTGATGTTGTTGATCGAATGTTCAGATGCCATGGACACTTTCTCAACTACTAGAGATGATGGAACTATTCGCGCATCATATGATATTTGGTTGAGTGCGGCAAACGTGTTCGTACGTTGATCTCTGGAGAAGTGCAGGAGTTCACATAGATTCTCGATTAAATGTGTGACTTCCTAGTCCACCGACTTCTCATAAGTAGTGAAACTATTGGCTTGAGGATGATCATCAGTTAAAGGGTTAGCCCTTAGCGCCGGAATTCCTTGAGCAGAGGCGCAACTCAAATCTGATGTTAACCTGACGAGGAAGTTTAATATGTTGTTTAGCGGCTCTTTCATCAGGTCCATGTTCCTTGTATGAATCTCCTGTACCCATGCTAACTCGACCAAGGTCGGGATTTCTTTGTCGACTGTGCTATCAGATAAAGTATGGGAAGGGGGAACATTTCCATTCGAAAGATTCGGACTTGAATTTGGAGTAGTTGAGTTGGACCTAAGACCAACCATCTTTGTGAAAATTCGAGATTGCAACCGAGAGATTAATCTCCCACTGTGGTCGCCAATCTATTGATGGGAAAAAACGATTTGCTGGTTTTTTAGGAAAGTGAAGAGACGACCGTTCGGACGAGACTCCTCAACCGAGGAAACTGCTTAACCTCAAACAGATGCACTGCACGGGAGTGCTTTGAGTTCGAGAGATCAATCTGTAGGACTCCGGCCTAAACCAAGTCAATGGCCGTTCCAGAGTCAATTCGGTCACAAAGAGGGAAGAGGGTTGATCTGTAGGAGGGAAGCTGGTTTAATTATTTATTAAAATAGTGCTCGTAAGGGAATTAGGTAATAAAACCTAATTATGGAGAAGTGAGGGACCGACCAAGAGGGCATGAGACCGTACCTTGGTGGTCGTGGGACCAGCTGATGGTCGTTTGGGCAAATTCCAAATTGGTTGGAAAGAGTTTGGACCCAATATGAGCAATTGAGCAAATTAGGTCAAAATTATAAAGATGTGTGGGACCGGCTACTTGCAAGCCTTAGGGCCGGCCTTGGTCGGTCAAGGAAGCATGCCCATGTCACCATAATGTCCGTATCTCAGACCTTAGAGTTTTGGTATTTTCTGGTGTGCGTTTGAGCAATATTTTGGATTTTCAGAAGAGTTTGATCTTTGACAGAAATTCTTGATTTTGCTCGATTGAGCAAGTAGAACTTTGCCCAATTGATCAATACTTTGAGAATATCAAAATAATAATATTTTAATATTTTTCGTGAGTAGCCTAGTCGGTCATGTGACCATTTGACTTTTTAGCTTTTTCACCGTTGGAGCAATATTCGAGAAAATATGGAAAAACCAGGGTTTTTGCTCAGACGAAAGGAGTTTCATGAGATGAGGGAAATAATAATTTTGAAAACAAGGGATTGCAAGGTGTGGGACCGGCCATGGCTAGGGCATGGCCGTCCGGCTAGGTAGCCCGGTCCCGTGACACCTTCCCCTATTTTTATTATTATTTTTCATCTTTAAAGGAAAATATGGAGAAACTGCGAGTTTTGCTCAAACAAGGAAAGTTGCTCGAATGAAGGAGTATTCTTGAGATCATGAAAATAATAAAATAAGAAAAAAATAAAGGAAGAGGCGTGGGGGACCGGCCGGCCGGTGGACCCGGTCCCTAGGCGCCTCTTTTATTTTTATTTTCTCTCTCCTATTTTGCGTGGGTTTCCTCGTTTGTCCATATTTTTGAATTCTCGTTCTTGCATTTGGGTGCTCGCTCGTGCATCATCGTTGAGTACACTGCACTATTTTCTTGGGGCTTACTCAGTGATAGTCCAGACGCCCGGTTGTTGAATATTTATTACTAATTCATGAAATTCAGCTGAGAATGATTCATAAAACGGAGTAATAAAAATGAATTGAGTATCTATTACTAATCCATGGAATTCAGCCGGGGAATTCAAGGAACGGAGTAATGAGATAAAGTGGTTATCTATCACTAATCCATGGAATCCATCCGGGGATATCCATGGAACGGATTAATGAGATATAATAGATTATTTTCTAGGAATTCAGTTGGCGAATGACACTAGAGTTAATCTATGTGCAAAATCGAGATATGAGATAGTTGAAGCATCATATTCGTTCTGAGGGGTATATAGTCAGGGAACAACGAACGGTGTGACGTCCTGAAGGCGTTCAACTCTCTAACAAACAATTATGTCTAGGGAACCTCCCAATCATCAAGATTATATACACGGTCTCTCTACATAGTCAGGGAACAACGTGCAGCGTGACGTCCTGAAGGCGTTCAGCTTTCTAACAAACAATTATGTCTAGAGAACCTCCCAATCATTAAGATTCTATGTAGAGGGTGATCTCTCTATGTAGTCAGGGAACAACGAACGGCGTGACGTCCTGAAGGCGTTCAGCTCCCTAATAAACAATGCCTAGAGAACCGCCCAATCATTAAGATTCTACATAGAGGTGATGATGAAATGTTTGAAGCATCGAATGCTCAGCCGGGGAGGCCTTTCGAGAAACATATTCATCATAGCTCTCGGATATGAATGCTCATTCAGTCAGAGATCGTGAAACGGTTCACGGATCGTAAAATATGAATCGTCACATGCGTTCCTGAAGCCGGGTCAGAAACATGCAGTATCATGATTTTACGATTTTATCCCTTGCCGAAAATCCACCATCAACAATTCTTAACATCAAATTTCAGCTCCAACAAATTTATTCTTTCTGTCGGATCCAACTCTCTAGAGAATTGAAAGCTCCACCCATCATCAAAGTGCATTGCCACCGTATCAAACTTTTGTTTACTAATTTTGTAGAGTCTTGGGTATTTATCTTTGAATGTCTTGTTTGCATTCCACCTATCGTGCCAGAAGCGAATTGCACTGCCTCCCTTAAGCTGTATAGACAAAAAATCAAAAAATACATCTTTAGTTTTTAAGATATCATACCACATACTCTTGCCAATAGAATCATTAACTTGTAATGAAAACATGCAGTTCTCCTGAGCTTTTGTTTTTCCACGAACAATACGCCTCCACAATGTCATTTTTTCTCTACAATATCTCACATGCCACCTAGCTAGCAGAGCTTTGTTAACAAGCCTAAGTCTCCTAATACCCAATCCACCCTTCTTCTTAGGTTTACAAACGCCTTTCCAGGAAACCCGACTCATCTTCCTCTTATCATCATCTTCTCCCCACAAAAACTTCATCATAATTGTGTTCAATCTCTTCTATATTGACGCTGGAAGAACATGCAACAACATAAAATAAACTACCAAGCTTTCAATAGAGCTCCTGATCAAGACAATCCTGCCAGCTTTATTCAAATACTTTTGTTTCCATGGTGCTAACTACTTCCGCATTCGTTGAATGATAATCTCCCAAATTAAAGTACTTCTTCTGCCAGCTCCAATAGGCATGCCTAAGTAAGTAACCGGGAGAAATTCAACTTTACGCCCTAACTCTGAAGACAACTCCATCACTAAATCATCTGCTCCAACACTGATCATCTAGCTTTTCTCTAAATTTAACTTGAGACCCGTTAGAACTTCAAATAATAAAAGAACAATAAGAAGTCGCCTTACCTCAATCTCTGAAGCATCCAAGAAGATAATAGTGTCATCTGCGAACTGTAAATGTGATACTACCGTTCCACCCTCTACCACTTGAAAGCTATTAATCCTATTATTAGAAACAACATCGTTTAGCAGTAGAGACAGAACTTCAACCACAAGGATAAAAAAGAAAGGGTGATAAAGGATCGCCCTGTCAGATTCTTTTTGAAGGTTTGATCAAATTAGTCGCTTCACCATTAACCAGAATAGAAAATTGTGCACCAGTCACACACCACTTCATCCATTGAATCCATTTATCTCCAAAGCCATTTTTCTTTAAAATAGAGAACAGAGAAGGCCAACTTACATTTTCGAACGCTTTCTGCATGTTTATCTTACACATAATTCTAGACTTCTTTTGTCTCAGTCTACTGTCAATGCACTCATTGGAAATTAATATGCTATCAAGAATCTGTTTATCCTTAACAAAGGCTCTTTGTGAATTCGAGATTAAACCAGGCATTACCACCTTAAGTCTTTCAGCCAACAGCTTTGCTATGATTTTGTAAAAGCTATTTATTAGACTTAAAGGTATAAAGTCCTTGACAGTAGCTGAGTCCTCCTTCTTTGGTATCATCTTTAAGAAAGAAGTATTTAGCCTCCAATCCAGCCTCCCTTTACTAAAAAAAATCATTTACAACAGCCATAATGTCACCTTTCAAAATGCTCCAGCACACTTTGTAAAACTCCAAATTATAGCCATCAGGTCCTGGAGCTTTGTTAGCTCCACACATCTTAATTGCCTTAATAACCTCCTCCTCCTCAAAAGCTCTTTCTAGCCACTGTTGTTGAATACTATCAATCCTTCTGAAATTCAAGTCGTCAAAGGTAAGAGAAACTGATGTCTTGGCAGTGAACAAGTCAGAATAAAAGTGGCGTATTTCTGTTTTTATGGCCTCCTGATTAAAGACGTCCACTCCATTAATCTCCAGCTTAGTAATACAGTTCCTCCTCCTCTTATCATTAGCAATTGTATGAAAATATTGAGTGTTTTTATCACCATCCTTAAAACCTTTGACCTTGGCTCTCTGGTAAGCCATCCCTGCCCTTGTGACCTTGACATCATTAAGAGTTTTCAATAAAACCGTTCTTTCATCAAGTTGAGAAGAAGTTAAAGCCGCACTCTCCTCAGTAATATTCAGCACTGTTATCTTCTCAGTTAAGTCATCCTCTCTTTTCCTTACATTCCCAAAAGTTTCTTTGCTTCAGTTCTTAATGAAGTACTTCAAATTTTGTAACTTCCTAAAAAGAACATAGCCCGGTGCTCCAGTAAAATCCAAAGAATTCCACCAGACCTCCACCAATTTAACAAAATACGGATACTCCAGCCAATGATTTTCAATCTTAAAACTTGAGTTATTTTTGACGCAAGAAGTTAAATCAAAAAGCAAAGCATTGTGATCTGAGATTGTTCTGACCAAAGCCGTTTGTGTAGCATTAATAAACTGCAAATTAAAAGAAGTTCACACCAGATACCTATCAATTCTGCACAACAAAGGATCTTCATGCTTATTGCTCCAATTGTAAGACCCCCCATTTAAAGGCAAATCCATCAGCTCCTGCTCAGAGATAAAGTTATTGAGGAAATTAATATTTCTTGAGTCACCACAAGGTTTGTTCTTTTCAGCATCACTTCTAACAGAGTTAACATCACGTACAAAACACCATGCTTCATTAGACCAAGCTCTAATCTCTTTCAAATCATTCCAGAAGAGTTCTCTCATTTTAAAATCACAAGGAGAATAAGCATTGGTCAAAATAAATTTGACACCAGTGCTTCTAAACCTAAAGAGACATGAGATTGAGTTAATTCCAACTCTCTTATCCAGCAGCTTCAGCTTATTGATATCCCATATAGTAATGAGACCACCACTGTTTCCGGCGTTACCTTGAGAAGGAATAAATTCCATTCCAAAATCCGAATCAAATCAAAACTGTCTGACAAACCAAAAAGAAGGAGAAGGCATCTTAGATTCTTGAATAGAACAAATAAAACACTTATGTGCTGCTATTAAGTATTTAACATCTATTTGTTTATCATATGCGTTCAATCCACGAATATTCCAGGATATTATTTTAGTTCCCATCAGACCTAATGTTCTTCCCTGAATTTACTTCCTCCAACTCCTCCTCCATTTCATTTGAAGTATAAGAATTGTAGGAATCGCAGCTGTCTTGCACTTTCCTCCTATCAGAAATTTCCATATATCTGTCTTTGTATTTAAAAAGAATTTCCTCAATAACTTCTTTGGCTTGCTTCTCATCATTTGAATTTAATCCTCCCAATCTGGAGCATAACTCAAACACAAATTTTGAGGTAGAAAAAATAACCTCATTCGAGTCAATGTTCGTTCCTTGAATTTCTCCAAGTTTGATCACAATTTTGTCCTCCATCACCTTGAAAAGTTCTACCAGTTCAGCTGAAGTTTATTGGATACTATTTTGCACAACATTTTGAGAAGCTAGCACTGCCGCATCATCCATCTGCACACGACTTTCATGCAAAACCAACTGAAGGTCGTCAGAAAGTCCCGAGGATGAAACCTTCGGTTTGCAGTCAAGTCCAAATCCATTTCGTTAATTCCATAAGTAATGGGAACCTCACCTACACATCCATCACTCCCAATATATAATAAATCATGACCAACTAAAGCTAAAGTTGTACTCTGCAAGATGGGAACTCCTACTTCACATCCACTCTTACATTGCACTCAAATAGATTCGGCTGCTAAAATACTGTCAATTAATTCCAGTCTATTTGATGTGGGTACATCACCTTCACATCTCCAAATCCAAATCCAAAGTCTTTTCCAGTAGCAAGTACCGGGTCGACTGGAGAATATCTCCCAAAAATATAACATAGTTTTTACGCCGGCCTGTCAAAGCCTTGCACAACTCGCACCAGGGCAAGCAAAAATAGAAACTGAAGTTTATTGACAGTAGTGGTGACAACTCTATTTTGAGAACAATTTACCCCACCACCATTATTCTCAAAAATAGTGTTATCAACCACCATCACAGCATCCTGACTGCATTCACCAGCAGGTAAAGATCTGTGGCTAGAGAAAGAGTGGCCACCTTCCTGGACATCTCCTCTAGAAAAAGAGCTAACAACAGAAGTCGAGTTGTGTACAGGATTGATTGAATTGTTCCTCAAGCTTTGAGAATCCGTACCTCGAGTCGCCTTATTAGACTCACATTATTCCGTTCCAGAAACTGTCACCGATTTTCCCCCTAGAATAGCGGGAGTAGATAGTTTTGAATTTGAAAATTTGTTATCAAACTCATTTACTAGTCTAATATACTCCTCCATCGGTGCCTTGCTTTTAGGATCAAATTTGAAATCCCATTCAATGGAGACCGCCCATTTTTGGTCTTCATCCTCGACCATGAGAATCGCTGGAATTGATGAGAAACATCCTTTGACACAGATCCTGAAAAAATTGTGATTAATCAACTTTAAAGTACTTGTAGCAATATCAATGATCCCTCCTAATGACTCCCCAATGGAACGAAACAATTTTGAATTCCAGAATTTGTGTGGAATTCCCCTAATTTTTAACCACTTCCCATACTTTACCATGGCCTGAATAGGAATAATGTTATCCTTCTGTTGAACAGCAACTGGACTTTTCTCCACCGTATGCTTAACTGAATCCTCCCTCCTACAAGATTAAGTGATGTGAACAGCTACATTATCCACCAAGATTCTTTGAAGCTTCCACAGATCTAGTCAGCAATCCTTCTCCAATACCACCTTTGCATTTTTCTCATCAATAATCTCAAAATCAATGAAAGAGTCCCACTGCATCTGATTCCTCACCTCCCTAGCAATACTTTTCCATCTTACAAAACCATCCACCTTAAGGCACCATTTGAACAGGCCCTTTGATCAGATTATTGTCCCGCAACAAGATTTTAATCTCCTTGCAGAGAACACCCCAATAATAAGAACTATCACCATAAGGTATACATAAAGCATAAGATCTATTTCCATCACCCCTTCTAACTCTTGAGATTCGAAGATACCTTCCTGCTTCATTCTCCCTTTCCTCACAAAGATATGAGGCTTCACCTTCTCTTCTTGGCCATCTTCTCCTCTGACAATCCACCTCTCTTGCCTCCTCCAGAACTTCTACCAGCTATCGAGCAACATCATCCGAAAACAACAACCACGAACTAAATCCTCCTCGCTTCCTCTCCTCCAATTTCAATCCCTGAGTTTTCATGGAAAGATTGAAAATCTTTCTCTCTAGGTAGAGCGTTTTTTTCGCTCCTTCTCTCTCCATCCTCCTTTGCTAGATTAGTTTTGAGAAGAAGATAAAAACTAACAGAGGAGAGGAGGAGTAGACATCATTAAAAGGTAGTGATCATGAAAAATATGTGATGAAATTCCTGTCCTTAGGTTTCTTATTTCTTTTCAATGGTTTTATATTATTATAGAAGTACTGAGAGATTAAGAAACAAATTTAATTTTTTGTTTGGAATTTTTGTTTTTGTTTTTGTTTTATGAAGGATAATGCTTGGTTCATGTAGATCTGATTTCGGTAGAAGTTCTGCTAGTTGTTGATGTATTTCCCATCTTTTTTATTTTTACTTCATTAGTAGATTTCTTTTGATGCTTTTTTTAATTCGTCTTCCACGATATCAAATAGAAGGGAATAAAATTGGGATTCAACTGATATCTTTCCATCTTGGAGTGGTGGATATTTTCGGTTTTTGATTTTTTAAATCATCATATGAATCTGATTAGCTAGCATGCGTGTTATTGGATGTTTTTCCGATTCTTCAACTTGCTTTTTGTTGGTTTTATCAGTTTAATAAAGCTTGTTTCCCTAGTGCAATTACCTGATGTGTCTGGCCAGAAAGAAATAGAAGCGCATATAGTGGTGCAATTCTGGGTTTTAACTGCAAATCGGGATTACAATCTCTCCCATATTTATTTTTTTGGTATCTAATGGGAAACTTGTGAATACTTACAAGTGGTTGTAGTTCGCCTTGAATTGGTATAGTTGTTTGGAATTGGTATAATTGTCTCGAATTGGTACAATTGTGTGGAATTGGTAGAGCTGATTGAATCTGTAATGATAGCATTTAGATACCCATTCAATATATAATGATAGCATTTAAATACCCATTCAGTATGTGCAAAGGTAATTGTGATCTTGGTGTCTGAGTTTTTGTACATCAAATATTGTTAGCTTACATGTTTTTTGTTAGGAGGTATATGTGATTTTGTTTCTATTGTGTATGTTAGATTATGGCTTCAAGTTCAAGCCAAGCTCTATTCCCTTTGTTTGAAGATGTTATTTAAGTTCCTGCCAATTGGTCTCAAGTACATGAGTCATATTGCATAGAGCTGATGTTGAATAAAATTCAAATATGTGGGGAAAATAGGCAAGCGAAAACCTTCTCAAAGCATAATTGGACTGATATTAGGAAGCAATATTACCGTTTGCGAATGTGAAAAAATTGTATAAGTTTTTTAACATCGATAATCAAAAATTTCGTAAACATTTTCGGCTAGCATCTATAGATGGAAGTTGTGTTCTCTTTATTTTTTTTCCCAAGTTAGTATCTTTTTTTTTTCATTAGGCAGATGCGAAAATGATAATTTTTATCCACAAGACTGCTACTAAGATTGTATCTGTACTTGTTGATTAAACACTAGAAACACATGTCAGATTGATTAAACGCTAATGCTCTGAACAGCCAAATCGTTTGTAACACAATACTTGTTGCATAGTTGGACTGCTTCGTGTTTATTCATCCCACTTGATCATAGGTATCTCTTCTCAGTCCGCAGTAACAACCTTCTTTCCGGATTTCCCGTTATAAGTCCCAGATCCACCCTGCATATACTGTGTCCAGATCACTTTAGCAAATGGAACTTGTCACTAAAACTAATAAACACAACAATCACCCAAAAAAAATTTAATAACTAAATGATGTTTTGACTTCTGACCTGAAAGTTTGCCAAACTTACTTATTTGCTTTTCAACTTATAAGTTACGTGATTTCCAAACTAACTTTACATCTTTTCAACTTCTCAGAAGCGACTTCTAGAAGTTCAAAAGCAGAAACACTTCTTCTTCCGGTATCAAAACGCACTATAAGTAACTGGGTCATAACCCTCTTCGAAATTTCACCAAACAAACAGAACCCATATTCAACTCGACTTAATTGACAATAACAATTGATCAGAATATTATATGTATAGATATTAGGTTCCGCTCTACCTAAACTCATCAGTTTATACAATTGAATGATGGTGTAATAACATGTAGGCTTTAATATTGAAGTTAATAGATGATTGAAAGTGTCTGTAGATGGTAATGGATTCACAGAAATTATTATTTCAAAATAAATCCTTTCTATAGCGAGATCTTTGATCTACCCAGACTTGCATTGGTTCTTTATAAAATTCTCAAAATGGGTTATTTCTGAACCCCATAACAGTTTCTGACCAATTTCGGTGATGTTAGAAGAGTAAACTGGTGAAAATTAGTGAGTATCTACTGGTGATCAATTTCATCTACATCAGGATTTGGAGATGCAGTTGCAGTCGAAGGGGGCATAAACAAGATGCTGTCATAGGGGGCAGCAGACAGCTTCTGCTAATCGGAAGACCCCTAAATAGTAAAGGAAGTTAAAATGTGATGGTTTTATGGAAAAGTACGAGAAGCTAGGTTGGTAACCAAAGGTTTTAGACCGAAAAAAAACAAAGACTTCTTTTTTTCTTTTTCTTTTTTCTTATACTTATTCGCCGATTACTGTTGTTATTACCGTTGGTAGAATAACTCTCATTCATGTTTGTATTGTTGTTATTGCTCTGCATAAGGAGTCTCCTCCTGTGGATATCAATAAAAAAATTCTAAGGTTTTAAACATCCCATGGTTCATATCGTCATTAAGAAAGCGCTATTGTTTCTTTAGGTTCAACTTAGCTGAGGTAGTTACCTAGATTCGAACAATAGACACCATATCTTGGTTGAGGCAGTCACCTTGATTCAAACAGTAGACACCATGTCTTGAGGCCTTGTTTGCTCCGTCCACTACGATACACTTTGGACTTTAGCCATGATTATCAACGTCAATAATTACTTGCTCAAGTCTAGACTCGCGTACATGAAGTAAGTTCTGAATATTAGTGAAAGAAGACTCTGCTTGAAATTACAAGTGCAGTGGGAACACCATTTAAGGTAGATGATAACATGAACACTCATAATAAAACTCATTGTCACTTTTCAAGAGTACTTGAAACATTTTCTAGAAATATTCATGGAAATTTTGGTCGAGAGAGGTGAATTTACTTCAGTTGCCTACATAAGAAGCATTGTTGGTCAAAGTTGCTTCTTAGTTTGTTTGAGTTTTTTAACAAGAAAACGTTATGCAGCTGCTTGAATTTGATTCTTGCAGTATGTCAAGAAGAGACATCAGCAAAAACAGCATCGTTCTTGACATATCTGAAGACTTCTTCCTGTAAAATATCCTACGGAGCAGTAATTCCAGCACTGTAAACAGAAAGTATCAAGTATATAAAAAAATTTGAGAGAATTCAAATTGGACTTCAGTTATGAAGAATTACAATGTTCCAAGGAAATGATTTACTTCACTTTGGTTTGTTCATACCTTCTTATTCATTGTAAGTTAGGGATGGCCCATAACATCTCTACTAGGCAAACATTGTGCACTGAAGGATGAGAGATAGATGGTACCTATGACCTGTCAGGATAGTGATCGTCCAAGATGGCACGTTACAGCATAGCCGGCCTAGTTAGTGAACGACCAGTATGGCGCTACATTGAATAAACTGTTAAGCGCTAAGATAACGAGATCCTGTAGGGCCAGTGAAGCGCGAAGATGGCGCTACACTGTAAGGAAATTAGCCAAGTAATGAAGCTTATTGGCCGACACAATAAAGCTTCATTGAGGGAAAGGAAAGACAAGGCCAAAGTGATAAAAAGCAACATGCGATGTTGGCATTGATGCATATCCACATAATTTTGTTTGCATAAACTCAAGGATGGTGCGAGAGTGTAGAATTTACCAAGAGTTGGCCTATGCATTTGAAGAGACGAGGGTACCCAAATACACCACAATCTTTAATTTATCCACCTATAAGTCCTCTTACCGAAAGTGATTGTCTATGGACAAAGTCGAGACAATACTACAAATCGGTATTCACACTTTGTGTGATTGTCTATGGATACGAGATCGAGACAAAACGACTACCAAAGTGTGATTACTTGATAATAGGTTCGGACTTAACCAAACTCTATAGGATCACTATCAAGTAAAGCGGAGTTAACGTTTGTGTAATTTACTTTAAAATATAATAACAACAATTATAATTGCGGAAAGGAAAAGTAAATGACACAGCAAGATTTTGTTAACGAGGAAAACTGCAAGTGTAGAAAAACCCCAGGACCAAGTCCGAAATTGAATACTCTTATAATTAAGCCTCTATACAAAATCTAAACCAACTTCGTATAGTTGGGACCAAGCAACTACCCCTAGTTCACTTGCAGGCTTTTCTTAAAGCAACTTCGTATAGTTGAGACCAAGTAACTACCCAACATCGTATAGTTGAGACCATACACATCATAATGGAATATATAAATTGTAAACCAATTTTGTTAAGCAAAAGCAAAATATATGCAATATAAACAGGCTTTTCTTAAACATAAAAATGATTAACTAACAAATTCGTTACCTCAGATTCCGCATCCTATTCTCTCCAGAAAGATATATCATTAAGCGCAAGTTCAAATAAGAACTCTCCCCCAGTATGTTGTCATCCTCCCGCAATAACAAAAGAACAACAACAAAGGAAACCTTTACCAGAGAAAGGTTGAAACGGTTTTAACTAATGCGTGCCAATAGCAAAAGTTGAAAACCCTGAAACACATATGTTATGCTAAACACAACTCATGTAAACACAAATTGATTCAACATATTGTAAATTTTTACATATGAGTTTCAATCGGAACACCTTATGATCCTTTGATAAAGCCTACCAACATGGGCTAGAACTTAATCCCGCTTAATCAAAAAGCCACACAAACCATAAGGGTTACATCATATGATATCAAATATTAAGGTTAACGAAAACCGAAATCAGACATCCCATAAACCGAAAACACATAGCAAAGATATAGACATTCATGCACAGGCTATGTAATCGGAAACTATCACAAGAAAAATTATTAAATAATAATTTTATTCATAAAAAATTGATAGTTCTATTCAAAAATAGATCGTATACAATAATCAAAATAAATCAATAAATGATGTCTATTTTCTTGGATTAAGTGTTACATCATATAGCTTAATCCCTAGTGGTGCTCTGATTGTTCATTGAGGTTTCTTCAGTGTTCAAACTTTTGAAGCATGTCTCGAGAAACTTGTCTGCAACCACTTCCTGTTTTTCAACCTTTTCAACTTGAACCTTCATGTCTGCAAGAACAGCTTTTGTTTCCTCAATCCTATCCTTAAGCCAATCTTGATTTCGAACCGTCACTATGAGATTGGTTTTTAGTTCTTCAAAATCATGGATATAGTCGATCATACTATCAGAAGGTATCCACTTGGTGTTTGTTGGATCTTGAAAGTTGTAAGCTAATATACATGACTCATCTTGGGATCCATCAGAACTATCGAAATCATAATCAGACATGATTTTTGATATAATTTTCTTCTTCCTTTCTGTATTGATTCCTTGACAATTCTTAACCTTTTGGGCTTCCTCCTTATTTTCCTTTGTAAAACTGCGAGTTATTGGAGGCATGCTCAGGAATTTAAATAAGAATTAATCAAGATTTCTCAATAAAAGCAAGAGAAAGTTTCTCTTAAGAAGAGACAACTTTCGGACCCAAAAAACAACAACAAGGGATTTCCGAAAATATATAAAGAATATATTTTGTTTCCTATGTACGAACTTCTCATGCTGGAAGGTTTATTAAAATCCTAAAATTTCAAATAAAACCTATTTTGAAATATCATGATAAACATGAACAATCGTTTACACAAAAATGGATTCGCAACTATCCAGAAATCATCACAGATTTTTTTTCCTTATAAAAACACAAATAAAAAATTATGCTCTCGTTTTATGTGCCTTCTTATCCCAAAAGTTATAAGCACGAACTAGGATGAGAGTGCACAATCTCCATACAACTAGGTTGTATCGGAGTAAGCCTTTTCTAGCTTACAACGAGTATCTGAAACATAGTTCATGTTTCTCTTTGGAAATTTCTGCCCAAAGTATTTTCTCCCAAGAAGATGATCCTTCCTTGATCTAAGGTTATGATCATGAGGAGAAACTGTACTGATGTGAGAATTTTCAGAGATAGATAGATCTCTCTTAATTCTGTCAATGAGATTTTCATAAGATTTTCTCATTATAAGGATTTCCTTATTATGCCCATCAGTAGGATTATTTGAAACAATTATCGGAAATCTTCCCTGATTGTTTCCTTTGGCAGAGATTTTTCCTTTCCCTTTCTTCTGGAATCGTTCTTCATGTAAACAAAGATTGTTTCGACATGAATGTGGAGGAACCTTTTTCCAGAAGTGATTATTAACTCTTACTTTTGATTCTTTTGAGTTGATTTTATCGGGTTGGGGTATATTCTGTCTTTATACTGAGAAATGATCTTTCAGTTTTTTAAGACAAGAAACTTCTTTGAATACTTTTACCATAGTATTTTGAAGAAGTATATGTTTCATGTCAAGTGACTGAAAGTTGTATTCCTTAAGATCACTTTCACAGAATCGGTTCAAAGTTTCCTTTGGACAAGATTTCGTTTGATCATCAGTAGATGTAGAAGATGGTTTCTCATTCTCTTCTGACTTGATGTAGTTAGGTAGACTACCATCATCATGATCTGTTTCAGATGTGACCAGACAAGTTTTGTTATCACAGTCTGTAAAAGTCGAACAAGGACTTTTGGTTTCTTCATCAGAAGAAGTTATAACAGAATCATTAGTTAGAGTCATAGGATAAGTCTATTGATCTTGAGTAAGTGATTTACCAAGAGCTTCTACTTTGACCGTGAGATCCATATTCTCTTTGGCCAGAATATCTAGTTGAATATCCTTTTCTCTGATCTCTTGTTTAAGAAGATTAGATACTGTCTGAAAATGCGGGGGTCTAACAACCACACCCAACAATTCGTTTGGCAATATGAGAGGACTTACTCCAATATACTTTCTAGAGAATCAACTAGACAGTCAGACTCAATCTATAGAAAAGTATATGCAAGAGTTTATATCTCTAACTCTTAATTCAATATGCAATCAACAAATAAAAATTTGCTAGCCCGATTGAATATAAGAGAAGTAACTTGAACGGTACCAAAGACCAAAGCATTCAATATTCACCGTTAGATGAAAAACCTGATTCAACCAAGCTAATATCTTTCAACCGTTAGATCGAACTTAGCTTGTTACATACAAATGAAATGTACCCTCATTTAGGTTTATGTAACCGTACCTAAACGTGTACACCATATTGACTAAACAATAGTTAACCGAGGTTAGCCATATGATCACTCTAATATCAACCTTATTCATCTTAACCATTACTAGTTCAAATGACTCAAATGAAACTAGTTAAAGAGTTGTTCAATTGCTATATTCTCATAGAAGTATACAAGAACACAATTAAAGCAAAATCGGTTTAATTCACTCGAATATATTCATGAACATTATAGCCACGGTTTGCAAAAATTGCATCCCTTATTATATAAATGTTTAAGTTCATGTACACAACCGATTTTAGAACTTTAACTTTCAAGTATGCAAACGGGTACGCATACTTGAAATACCCGGACCAAGATTGGGTTTCGCTAGTACGCAAATGGGTATGCGTACTTCCAATCCCAGCAAAAATATTCGGACATGAACCTTACGCTAGTACGCGAACGGGTGCGCATACTTAGCTTACCGGATTTCTCAAGCCAACAGGTACGCGTACGGGTACGCATACTATGGTTCCCGGACATGGATTACATATGTGCAAGAGTACACAACATGTCATATCCAATAATGGTTAAGTGTTCTAAACTCTTATTTCAATCATTGAAACTTTCTTAGAGGATGACAATAGCCGTTTTCACACACTATTAGCATCAAAGCAATTTTCAAGTTATTGAAATAATCATAACGAAACATTCCAAGTCTACACTAAATGATTGTATCACACAAACCATGTAAGATGTTACTCGGAAATTTTCACATGATAATCTTTTGACTTGCATCAAGAATATAAGATGAACTTGGTCGAAGCTAAAGCTTGCCAACACATATTCCGAGAAATATGTAAGCGAGTTAAACTCAGCTCGAAATCTCAAATGTGTATAATAGAAAACTATATTGTAACACGACTTATGTCTTAATATAGGAGATAGAGTAGAAATAGACTTTCCAAGTGATAGATGAGTTTCAGTCTCCACATACCTTTTGTTTATGAAGTTCCACAAGATCTCCTTAGTAGTTCTTCGTCTTCAAATGATGAACGCCGTGAAGTCTAAGGCTCAACTACACAATCTATGTCCTAGTCTGAGACATCTATAAGTATACTAGAAATCAAGAATTATAGTTTTGATCACTAACATTAACAAACATGCTTGAGATAGCAACGCATGTGGGTTCGACCGAGCAGTGCTCTAACATTGTCTTTAAAATTAGCATCCTTGTAGACAGAGATCTTATAGGCTTTAGGAGTTTTACCAACTCTTTATCAGCATCTTCCTTTCCATCATAGATAGACTCAGATGCTTTCTTAACTCCTGGATCACGAGTTAACGAAGTGGTAGCATCTTCAATATTTGAGTATTCATACTCTTGCATAACGTTCACTGAATCAGTCATTAGATTCAATTCTTATAGGTTGGATCGCACCAAACACATATTGTTAGATCTTTTTGTGTTTGCCTGCTATGATACCAATTGAAAATATGAGGGTACCCAAATACACCATAATCTTTAATTTATCCACCTATAAGTCCTCTTACCGAAAGTGATTGTCTATGGACAAAGTCGAGACAATACTACAAATCGGTATTCACACTTTGTGTGATTGTCTATGGATACGAGATCGAGACAAAACGACTACCAAAGTGTGATTACTTGATAATAGGTTCGGACTTAACCAAACTATATAGGATCACTATCAAGTAAAGCGGAGTTAACGTTTGTGTAATTTACTTTAAAATATAATAACAACAATTATAATTGCGGAAAGGAAAAGTAAATGACACAGCAAGATTTTGTTAACGAGGAAAACTGCAAGTGCAGAAAAACCCCGGGACCAAGTCCAGAATTGAATACTCTCAGAATTAAACCGCTATGCAAAATCTAAACCAACTTCGTATAGTTGAGACCAAGCAACTACCCCTAGTTCACTTAGTTTCCTCAGTATCCCTGCGCTTCCGACTTTGATGAGTGCACGCACTGGAACAATTCCTTTGGATCGTATTCCAAACAGTAAATGAACAACAAATCTGTTTGGTAACAACTCTATTCATTCTTTAAGATAAGATATCTCAAGTCATATCCAAAGGCTCTTCCGTTAAAGCTAATAAACTCCTTTGCCTGGTTAGATCAATCTATCCAATAACGACAAAAGTAGGAAAGTTTAGATTCGCACTCAATACAAATAAATCTTAAAGAGATATATTGTGAATGACGATCTCACGCAACTATCAATCGAATAAATTCGGTTCTAGTTGGATCCTATCCGATCAAGGTTTGTGCAACACAGAGATATGAGAAACCAATAAGAAATCTTCTTCGTCTTCAATCTTCTTTAATCTTTAATTAAACTTGCACAACACCACTTGAATCTTTTGTGATCAATCACACACAGAATGGAGTCTGTTAACAATGGATTATCACAAGATGTCTTTAAAGATCCCGTCGATACTTCGATCTAGTTTGAGTGAATCTTATATCAGAAGAGAAGATTCTCAAGAATAAACAAACTAGGTGTAGTCAAAGTTTCAACAACCGTTAGTCAATCAAATCAATCGAAAACTAATAACACTGCAATTATCTAGTTTCCCACCAACGGTACTCGTAGAGCTTCTTGATCCCACAGAAGTCTTTAAACGAGCGGTCGTAAGAGATTTTGCCTAATTAGGGTACTTTCCTCTCCGGATAGACGGCTCCACCAGAAACAACAAAAAGATAAAGTTTTCCTGGCTCTTAGGATAGTTTGTTAGAAATGCAAACTTAGATATTTATAGACCAAGGATGTTTGGACACCAAGGAATTTCCAAAACCGGAAATATTCTCAAGATATGCAATAGATGGCGAAATTCGGTTTTTATAATTCCAGTAAATGCTTGTCCAATATTTTCCGAAAACTCTCAATAGAAAATCTCATATTAGTAAATGCACATTACTAATTTTTATTCTCTAGAGATATGCATTTAAATGCTGGTCATTAAAAGCATATATAACCAAAAACCTTAATTAAAAGATTCTCAATAAATTTTGGTACAGGATCTCCTTGAGTACTAAGGAATATCTTTGAACAATAAATGATAAGAGTTATTGTATGTGTTCAAAGTATGTTGACATCTTTTCTCTGTAAATCATCTTTCATATTTACATTCTTTGAATCGGTTATACCACACTTCCAAACAAGTTTAGAATTGGTTCACCTGTATTCCAAGACTACTATGTAATTGATCAAATATCAAATCACATTCATGGGTTCAATCGGTTCTACCAATCACTAGGATCGGTTATACCCTAATATTGAAACACTTGTGATCGGTCACACAAGTTACCAGGACCGGTTACATCAGTTACCAGGATCGGTTACATCAATTACCAGGACCGGTTACCATATACTCATGGTATTTCTTGTGATCGGTCACACCAGTCACTAGGATCGGTTACACTAATTACAAATATCGATCATACCATCTCAGGTGATTACTTAGGATTGGTTACACTAATTAATCAAAATTAGTCATACCAAATCATAAGTCAGGCATTGTGATTAGTTTTACCAAGATACATAACAAAGTTACGATCGATTCTACCATATCCCACATATTGGTAATCCAAAGATTTGCAATGAATAGCCGTACCAATAAGCCTAGCGATTTCCCTTTCGATTCATAAAACAAGTTCATGAATGTATTTCCTTTAAACAAATGTTAGACATTGTTTCCTAGGATGAAATCTTCACTATTACCCATTCACATAATCATAACAATATTCATAAGATTATGTCGATGTCATATCTACGAAGTTCAAAAGATAAGTGTTATACTTCGTAGTCTAATTCCCTAATACTATGATCATGTGATCATGTCTCACTACTAGAGTAATATATCTAATACACAGCTTCGTATTTATGTTTTCAATATAACACGACTTGAAAGATACGTTAGGAATGAAACAGTTCAAGTCAATATTACTAATCTTAAGAGAAAGGATGATGTCGTCGTTGTAGCTTGTTACTTCTTCACGTTCTTCAGGTCTTCGAGTAATACTTGTATGTCTCAACATTCCTAGACTTTTTAGTCTAACCTAAACTAAGTTGTCTCTAGTACATAATCAAGCGACTCTTAGATGAGTTTTGACACACTAAAATATGATAACCAAACTTGACATAAAAACGTTTAGTGGGTTCAACTGAGCTATGCTCTAATAGCATTAGCTCAAGGATGGCCAAAGCTTGAACAGTGCAAACAAGCTAGTAATACATGAGTAGGCATTGTTATTGTCGAGCAAATTCGCTAACTGAAGCATATGACGCATGAATAACCAGAATGAGCTAAAGGAATGGCCGATAGGATTGTAGTGCAATGTTAGTTGTACATTGTCCAAATAAACTACAGGGCCATGTTAGCTGAGTAATTATTCAAGGCCAAGTTCAGTAATGCGCAAAGTTTGCACGTTATGGCTCAAGTGACGGTTAGGAGTTGGTTATTGGCTTTACAAGCGTGCCAAAGGTGTGAGACAAGGGAGAACGGTTATAAATGAAGTTTATAAGCATGACAGAGTGTTTATAACTTCTTGGGAAAATGTGTAGAAGGCTGACTCGAGTTAGACAAGAAACTGGCAAGTTCACACAGTTATTGACGGTTATGGAACTGCTCTATGGGACAGGTGGATGTACCATGCATGTGCAAGTGTTGTGCATGGTTTTTGGCCATTGCAGCTGCTGTATAAATAGTGCAAATGCATGAGAAAATCAGTAGGCTTACATAGGATATTGTGAGACTCAAATTGAGAGAGTTTTGGTAAGGTAAAGGCTTGGTTCAAGAGGAACAAGTCCGTGTAAGTCCCTAAGTGGACAAGTTTTGTATATATTCCCTTTGACTGCAATAAATGGGTTAATTGTGTTATGTTCTAAGTGTTCTTGGTTGGATGATTGTGTTTATGAATGTATGGCAATGTTTGAATGCTTTTTGGTAAAGATTCGAGAAGAAAAGAGAAGCGAAAGAAGGCTAGATAGAGACTTATGTTGAAAAACTATGTCGTGTTGTTGTTTGCATTGGTGCAAACTTATAAATCTGAAGCATTCGTGGTTGAAGCTTGATTCACTGAACTACGTTACTGCCGGATACATTTGTGCCAGAAATTTGCAAGGTGCATTTGCGGGTGTGACAATTCGGGTATCAGAGATGTGTTTGGTACACTGTTCAAGTTTATTTGTTAGATAATACACAGGTACTTCTTTCTCTCTTAAGCTATTTTATCGTGAGAAAATAAGTGGCGCATTATATTCAAAGAATTTGCATTAGAAATGGGTTCTAATGGCACTATGATCAACGAAGAATTACCTGGTATGTTGATACATGAAAATAATTACCCCTTAACAGGACCAGGGTGTCCCCTAAAGATAGAGTAAGCCCACTAGGAAAATGGGGACTTGGTGACTAAGGCCCATGTCCAATAGGGTATGTCCATGGAATGGAAATGATAGGGAAGGGATTAATGAGAAGTTAGAGGTTATATTAGGAAGAATGGAACAAGGTTAAATAAGGGGGTTTCAGTGACATGTGTTGAAAAGAAGGAATTTTGGGAAAAGCCTATAAAAGGAGGAATGTAGTACAATGGAAAAGAAGTTCTCTCTCTTACTATTCTAGGAAAAGGTGTAGTCATTGTTGTGACTTGGACGTGTAGGACATATATCATCTTTACATTTCAACAATTGGAGACCACACTCGGAGGATGGTCTCTTGTCCATCATGACACACCTCGCAAAAACCAGTACAGTCACGGTTGGGAACCAACCAACTGATCAACCAGTCAACCTCGATGAAGTGACAATAGAAAACGCGCATGGAGACAGCGAGAAGGAAGTACTAATAAGAGAAGTAGTTACAAATCCGATCATATAATGACCTTAGGAAGGAAAGACATAAGCCGTGCGAAGAAAGAACAAACAACAGGAGGCCGATAACCCACGTTCTACACCGCTAACTTTACAAGACATGTTGAAAGAGTTAGAAAGTCACGCCCAAAGAAAACAAGAATTGAGATAATTAATGAAACAAGCGACTGAAGTAGAACAAGGCGCTATCAAGGAAACAACAAAAAACGATGGGAACGAAAAAGATGCACATGCAGTAACGTCCCAAGAAGCGGTAGCAAAGTACTTGGAGACAAACTACCGCGTGGTGAAACAAGATAATTAGGATTTTATGGACATCCCATATTCCTATGAAGTTTCCGAGTATCAATACCCGAAAGATTATACATCACCAAAATTTAAAGTATACACTGGACAGGGGAACGCGCGTGAACACCTCCGTCGGTTCCTTTCGACTACGAACGATCATGCGTCTGACGGAAGGTTGTGTTTAAGAGAATTCCTAAAATCACTTACGGACACAACATTCACCTGGTACGATGAAACCAGGAAGTGTAAATTTATGGACGGGCATATCCACTCTTTTCCTCAGAAAATTTTACTCAGCCAAGAGGAAAGTCAAGTCAATAGATCTCAGTAGATGTAACCAACGGATAGGGGAAGAAGTAGGAAGGTATATCACTCGGTTCCGACACTTTGCGTTGGATTGCCATGAGGATATCATGGAAGAAGCGCTGGTAGAGATTTGCATACGCGGAATGATGCCCGCATTTAGGAGAAACTTAGTTAATTTCAGGTTCCAAACCTTTGTTGAACTGGAAGAGGCAGCGACGAGGATTGATGATTGTGTTGATGAGACAAACGCGGACTACACCTGGCATCATACGGTTAACACAGCATCGATGGCTCTATGTAACACCCGCACAAATAACAACCAAGAGGGGTGGAATGCGCCTACGTCCCAACTTTACAACGGAAACCGAGAAAGTGCTAGAGGATCAAAACAAAGCTTCATCAAACTGCCTCCTTTACCATGCATCCGGAAACAAATCATCAGGTTACTCGAGCAATGGATAGAAAATAAAGAAATTGAACTACCACCAACAGTAATAGATGTTGACAAGATGGATAAGAACGTCGCTAAGTACTGTCACTATCATCGAAGGCTAGGTCACCCAATGACTGAATGCTTTACCATCAAAAGTATCTTCAACCAGAAACGCGCAGCAGGAGAAATCGAGATAGCTGATCAAAAAATCAAGCATGATCCTCTTCCTCGACACTGAGCCGCAGAGAGTCGCATAACACCTCAATACAGGAACCAATGCAAGACGCGAAGTAGGGATCCAGGATAACACAAGGTTTTGATGTAATCAATTCACAAAACATACGTGTCCACGCGTAATAAAAACAGGTTTCATATTTTCGTACCAAGGGTCTCTTATTTACAAGGCTATAGGTTGCTCCGCGCATTTGGTCGGCTATACAAAAATACAAGGCTACAGGTTGATCCGCACATCTGGTCGGCTATACAAAAATACAAGGCTACAGGTTGCTCCGCGCATCTGGTCAGATATACAAAATAAAAGGCTATAAGTTGCTCTGCGCATCTGGTCGGCTATACGAAAATACAAGGCTATGGGTTTCTCCGCGTATCTGGTCGGCTGTACAAAAAATACAAGGCTACAGGTTGTTCTACACATCTGGTCAGTTATACAAAATACAAGGCTATGCTCTGTGCATCTGGTCGGCTATACAAAAAATACAAGGTTACAGGTTGCTCCGCGCATCTGGTCGACTATACAAAAATAGAAGGCTATAGGTTGCTCCACGCATCTGGTCGGCTATACAAAAACATAACTATAATATGCTCCGCGTATTTGGTCAGCTGTACAAGGATAAAAGGCCACAGGTTTTCCCGGGCGCCTGGTGAGCCATACAAAAATATGTGGCTATAAAGCGCCGCACATGTCTCAACAAACTCCACGAACTAAGCCAACCCCAGTCGGCCAATTGGCCACATGATTTGTTAGTCACACTTACGCAACGAGCCGGTCTAAATTTATCGAGCATCGTAAGAAAGTATAAGCGTGTTAACATACCGGCAAAGTTCAAAAAAAAAGGGGGGGGGGGCATAAGCGCGCTAACAGACCATCAACGTCCAAAAAAAAAAAAAGGGTAGTAACATAAATTTCATGTATAAGTAAAAACGGTTTTATGAAACATGACATGATTACAATGTTAGAATTTGGGCCTGCTAAACAAAGGTAAAATAAAATTTGCTTCTACATAACACTAAATGTTTACAAAGCAATACGTGCTGACAACAACCCCTCGATATCAAAACAGAACAAAGCATAATGATCCTTCCGAACATCATCCATAACAATTCGACAAACCAATCTAGCTTTTCTAGCACGTTGTAGGCGGCCGAAGTCATCCCTGTAAAACATAAATCATCCCGCAAAACCACTAGAGAAGCCGAGCGAGAAGCAAAAGCATAAACACAAACCCCAAAAACACAAGTATTTTCCAATAAATGACAATAAAAGTACGTAACACAATTGAAAGAATTAAAAAGAGTAAACTATCAGTAGAGTCCTCGGAACACAACCAACACACCATAACATATAAAAAAGGGAGAAAAAAAGAAGAAAACTATCCACTAGAAAGGAAGGAGAATAAAACGAAAACACGTTAAGCAGAGTGGAGCGCAGTGAACTCCCTCCTCTTCTTATTAAAGCTCCATACGAACCTCATTCTCAGCCGCCTCCATCTGCTGGGATGTAATAGCCGCTGTGGCAACATCATCAACAAGCTTGTTCAGCACCACCCTTTTCTCATAGGTTACCTAGGCAAGAGCAGTCAAATCCTTCTCCAACTTGGTAATCAGTCAGGGGAGGTGTACGCGGGGGTCATATCGATCTTTCACCTTAAGCAACAAATTGTCTAACCATTTCACGGGAAATCCAAAACCAATGGTCGATTGAATAGTAGTCTCCCAGCCCTTCAACACACCCGCGTCAATGGGGTCACTTCCCGCCCGCGAAAGATTGTTTGAGACTTCCATAAGATTCTTGCTTATATAACGCAATGTTTTCATATCAAGAATGCACTTTTTTTAACCAAATGACCGCATCTCTCAACAATGCTCCTATAAGTAGCGGTTAAGGCAGAAGGAAACCAAAAACCATGCACCCGCGTATAAGCTTGGGGATCGACACCCGCTTCATTAACGTCCACTACTTTAGAAAATCGAAACTGGACATTCTCGGGCAATGATAGTGGGTTGGGAGAATTAGGGTTCTCCTCTGGGTGAACGCTCGGCATGAACCCATCCTCGCCAAGCTTCACGCGCTTAACACCACTCATACTACTAGAATCATCTTGCTTGACGGATTTTTTATAACCGTGCTTATTACCCATGTTCTAAAAAAATTAGCAACAGCGAGGAAATGAGGGATCAGGGAAAAAAAAGGGTGGGGGGTGAAGGAAAAGAATAAAGAAAGAACTAACCTCAGGAAGAGAAAGATCAGGAGATGGCTTGCGGAGTTTCGAATGAGAGAATGAAGAACTGGAAGATGACTCAGAGCCGCAGGAAGAACCTATAAAACAAATAAAATATAACGCTAAGAAAGTAAAACCATGTATAGATAGAATGAAAATAAAGGACACCATGAATTAAACATGGTGATACGTGTAAGGAAAATAATGGGCAGTTACCTGTAAGAAAATCTTGTTGAGGGACCATTTGGGATGAAGACCCACCAAAAACCGAGTGAGTTAAGCCGATAGGACTAAGAGAATCTAGCAAATCGCTAGGAGATTCTAAAGCTTGGCCTCTAGCATGAAAGGTCTCTGCCCTTAAAGGGTTAACCGACGACACGTGTAAACATGGAGAAACCCATCCAGAACCCTCTGGTAATTCAATATCAAGGCTATACATACGATCCATGAAAGAGGGGTAGGGCTACCGCTAATACCCTTCTGAGTCTGCAAAGGGGGCATGCATGAAGTATTAGCGGAAGAACAAACGCGGGCAGCTGATGAAATAGCCGCGTCCCATTTGGCCTTTTTGGCGAGACTCTTCTAAGACCAATCACGCTCGCGGATGTTGAGGTACTGTTCCATCAAATACGAGGGTGGCTTGCATCCCACGGGATTGGATGGCAGGACCCCATAAGAGCGCATGAAACAGCCGCTTCAAAAAAAAAAAAAAAAGACAAAGAGAGAGAGAAGGGGAGCATATAACAATGATAAAATTCACATGCATCGTCGTAGAGCTGACAACGGGTCCTGGGATATGAATCCTAGCGGGTTTTCTGCAATTCCTTCCTTATAAGCTCATGCCCCTCCGGCGGGTCCCAATAAGTCACCAGCGGCTCCAAGGGACAACCCTTAGTGCTAGATTTAAAGCCATGCTCTTTTCCTACTTCATCATTCAGCTTAATACTACCATATGCATGCAGTAATTTGAGATCATCATAAACCAACCTAGGAGGGGGAGATACCTCCCGCAAAACGAAATTTCAGCGCGTCGGCGGACCTGATCATGATAATCGTGAGCTGCCTCAGATACGGCTAAGAGACGATCTGGGATGGGATGTTGGGAAAAAAATCTAATACAACGATCGCCCAGACGAGTTGCACCCCAAAAGATAAAACGATCAAAGCTGGCACGAACCGCTGGGATGTTGGAAATGAAAAAAGGCGGGTAAGGAAAAGGAACCCCCTGATCAAATCCTAATTGCCGAGCTACACGATCAGAGTTATAAGCCATCTCCATAAATTTACCAGTGTAAAAACCAGGAAGATAGCTGGGTTGTAAAGACCCTTAAGCTCGTCAACGCTATTAGACCAGTTAAGAGACGTCTTAGCCGATAATAACTCGATTAGTTTAACAGGAACGTTAATTAATAAAAACTAATCTAACAACGATCTAGATATGAAATTAGTACCGTTGAATAGATCTGAAAAAGTTACGCAAAATGGACTGTTCGAACGTGTCATTTGGAACCGGACGAAGAAGATATCATCGCATAGTATGAAGGGCAGATTAGTCATTTTGTAGTCAAACCGACTTGGCAGCCCTTATCCAGAGCGTGGGTGCCTCAGTAATTCGCTCGGCCTTATCTTCACCTCACCGAGAAGATTCATTCTTCTTTCCTATTCTTCTTCATTCTTCTTTCTTTCTTCTGTTTCTCTTCTTCCCCTGTTCTTTCTCTTCTGCGAGTGATTGAGAGATCAAGAGGAGGTTTTGTGATCGATGGGAGGTGGATAAGATCATGGAGTAGTTGATGGTGGTGTTGTTGTTGTTGTTGTTGTTTGAGTTTAGGAGGAAGTTGAATCGAGAAATCAGTAAGTTAGGTTTTTCTGGAATTGAAGTTAGGTCTGTATAGGGATGATGATAATGATTTCGAGTTGTTTGTGGGTGAAGATCGAATGGGTTGATGCTGTGTTGATGATATGAAGTTGTTCTGAAGATGAATCGAAGAATCAAAGAGCTAGGGTTTCTGTGATGTCTTTTGGAGTTCGAATTAGTGATGTATAAGAAGAATTAAAAACTAGGTTTAGATGATTGAGGAAAGGGTTGAAGTTAATTAGAAGTTATGGAGTTGTTCATGAAGAATTGTAGAATTAGGGTTTCATAAGAACAACTCAGGGAAGCTGTAGATGATGAAATTGATAAGTTAGAAGTTTGATTTGAGATGGGTTTTAGCAGTTTGAGTGAATTAGGGTTCGGATGAAGAGTAATTAGAAATTGAAGAAGTCAGGATTATGAAGCTGAGATCGATTGAAGCTCATGACTGAAGCTGTTAGCAGAATTAGGGTTTGATTCTGGTATCAAGAAGGTGATGGAGTTATTATTGGTGCTGATTCAGTAGACCTATCATGAGGTAATTGATTTCTCAATAACTTAGTAAAGTTATTATGTTCTGTTTTGAGTTTATAAGGTTGTTCATGATAAAAGAGTTAAAAAGAGTTTACTGTGTATGAAGTGTTATAAATCATGGGTAGTGATGCTGTTGAACCAGTGGTGGAATGAGATTTATCATATTGAGAATGAATGGATATGTAAGATAATTATAGAATGAATGATTTATTACAGTCTAGTGAGATTTGGTAACCAGAGATGGTGATCGTCTGTGTATGTGAAGTTGCAGGTGTTGTGAGGTGAATTGGTAGTGAACTATGATACCTGCAGGTGGAGATGTAAGTTAGAAACTGGGGATTGCGGTAATGTTATATGAATTACAGGTTATGAGAATTGATTGTTGTGATAATTGTAAGGTTGTGGAGCTGGAGTTGATTGAAGCAATGACATGGTAGTGGTATAATTATGTGAAAGAAAGTATGAAGGTTGAATTGGTGTTGAAGAAATGAGAATTAGGTATTGCAGGTGGTATATGATTGATCAGGTTGTGGTTAAGATGGATATGAGTTTGGATTTGAGGTGTTGAAGCTGCTACAACGATGAATATTATAGGATTGAATTATAGGAATTTAGAATGTGTTGAGATGTGTGTGAATGAATCTGTGCTGAGATGAATTTTGAGTGGGGGTTTGGTGGTAGTCTAGTTCAGACTTGAATGACGGAGGAGTTATAATGAAGTTGAGTTGGTAGTATGTAGAAAGAGTGAAGCTTGGAACTGCAATTACAGGTAGGCTTAAATTACAGTTATATTGTGTTATTGAATTCAATATGAATGAATGAAATGTATAGTGATTGTATAAACCTGTGTTCTTGAGTATTAGACTTGTTAGTCATCCCAGTCAGTTTAGCTGACTCAATTTATTTAGCTGACTCAGTGTATCTGACTGAGTTAACTCGTTAACTAGACTTGACCAGACCTGATTCAGTGAATCTTGACTGAGTTGAATCCTTTGACTCGTTGACCGAGTTAAACTTTGACTTGACATTTGACTTGGACCGTTGACCCTACCTTGACTTTGTTGACCTTTGGCTGATGTTGACTGTTTCTTGACTTTTGACGGTTAGTTTGACCGTTAGAGACTGTTAGTCAACTCATTTAGTCGGGCCTTAGGTTAACGGACCAGTTTGGTGGACTTGGGTTTAAGGCTAGTGATCCTATTTGATATTTTGGACCCTTATGGTCCGAATTGACCTTTGGTTTCTTCTACAAAGTTGTAGATATTCATTAGACTCATTTAATGGAATATATAACCAACCTAATGGAAATAGTAAACCATTATATGTGTTAAAGATAGATAATAAAAGATATAGAACCATTAGATAGACTTGTATGATTCTTGTGTGAGCTATTTTGGCTAGATTCTTAGAGTTCTTGTGTGATTAACAGTTAGTCTGTATTAACAACGATCGATTCAAAGGATGAACCAGTGGATCGTGGATCTCGAGGTAGGCGTGGCTTGTTATCAAAAGATGTGGGAATACATTTAACTCTTTTGTAACCATTGTTGTTTCTTTTACAAAAGTTTATGCTTAACAAACTCATGCATTGTCTATTTGTGCATTCCATGCTTTGTTTAAATTGCATTATGATAATTCTGTTGATTCTGTTAATCTTTCCATGGTTTGGAAAGGACTTGTAATGTTTGTTTGTCATATGAATTGTTATGGGAAATAAGAATTTCCACTTGTGGTATATAGGATTCGCTCCTTCACATTTATACCTACTTACTTTCTGCTTTTATGCTATGGCTAGGGCGATACACCACATTATTATTATCTAGGTGTGTAACTGGTTAACACCATATTATACATTGTTTGAAGAAGGAGTTTGCCCATATACATGTTTGTTTATTTCAATGACTTGGTCACTTTTTAATGTTATGGAAAAACATTATTGTTTTCCAAATCTTTCCATGATTACTTGAAAGTTAAATGTTATTTCCACTGGGCACCCCTTTTAGGGATGATGTGCTCACCCATTCTCACTTTCAGTTTCAGAGACAGATCAGAGTTGCACAGCGGATGCTTCGAGGAGTTGAGTCCGTTATTTTGGTTAACTTCTGCTATGTTTATAATGTTGTATATTTTATTTGTAAACCAAATGACTATTGTATATGTATCATCTGAAAGGAGTTCTTGTATATATATTTCAGAGAGGGGTTAATTTTGGGTTAAGTTTTGTAGCAGTTTTCTTAATTGAATGCTTAAGTATATGATTTAGATTCTTAGTGCCTCTGTATTTAGTTAATCTCTTGGTTAGTCAGCTGCTAGCTTTGGGGGCGCTACATGGGTAATACAACCATTACTTAGTCAAGATCCTGTACTGACAGAACTTGTGACACATCCGATATCTTACCCTCCAGCGGAGACGTAAATTCATAATGAGCAGGGCCAGAGCGACCAATATGGTAGGGGAAAGGCTTGAAGTCCTTGGCTATATCCATAAAGTCCACTATGTCGTCTTTGGTCGTATTCTCCTTGTCGCGCCAAAGAGCTATTCGCGATTAACTATAAGTAGCAGAAACCGTGGTGAGAGTACCATCTTCTTGCTTAACTTCCTCTTCACAATAGACCGCCAATGAACGAGCCACAGGGGCATACCCGGGAAGGTGCTCCCAAGCCCACGCTTGAATGAAAGAAGCAGGAACAAAAGTTTCAAATTCATGAATCGCGTCTACCCGGCGGATATCATGACAAAGAAAATCCAACTGACGATACAAACCCCTAAGAACATCGGAGCCATAGGGAAAGAGACACCACGCGACATCAATATATCCATCGGCATGAGCTCGCTTTTAATGGTGTCCCGGGGACTATACTCAAAAATATCATGACAAAGCCGAAACAAAATGAAGGCCGGCAATTCGGCACAGGGATTCTTTTCCTTTCGAGGAGGAGGCATGACCTTCTCATCAACTAGTCTTGAGGCCCAGTGTTTGATCCAAAGAGGAAAGGAGGCGTATCTATTCTGTTTAATGACGAAGTCGGAAGAATCGTCAACCTGCACGAGTGAGCAGCCGAACCGTGAAAAGCTTCAAAGGCTCGGGTAGAGCTGGAAAGTAAGCGCTCACTTGTTGGACGCATAGAAGAGGGTTTCTTACTCTCTGATGCAATGGATTTTCCCTTGGATGCACGGTTTAACTTTTCATTTCGACCATTGACTTTAGACCCACCCCTTTTTTCGGCATCTGGTCCTTTCTAACCCGCTCCTTCTGCGATTCTTCTTTACAATCTATCAGATAGGCCCATAACTTTTTGTATTCATAAGTCATAGCCTCGAAGACAGCCGCCTCATCATAAGAATGAGTGCCATGGACGGGCAATCCCGTAAGCGCAACCATACCTTCCAAAACGATTGATTACCCCCATGTAAAAAAGAAAGTGTGAACAGGAGGCACCCAGAGGAAGTAAATCCGCGTGATGTCACGCGTGCATATAACCACCTCCTGATGAAGGGACGCGTTTATTGCATCCACAATACCCACTAATCTAATAGTGACTGCGCAGACGGGGTTGGAAAGGATGTACGACGCCCAATGTGGCCATATGGCAGGTGTTACTGCATTAGAACGGAATTCAATAATGGGAAAATCACCACGATGAACATCCTTGCGCGAACTTTGGTGAATGAAAAGATAGTTGGTTCTTCCGGTTCGGGATGCATAAGCCATCCGAGTGTAGGGTATGGTAACACAGAAGGATTGAGAAGGAGAGGGATGAGATTCTCGTCCATAGGAGGAACATTTTGGCCAGTATGAAGAACCCTCGGATTCAAGGTGCGCTTCAAATCGACACTTCTTAAAAATCTCTTTAATTGTGTAAGAGTCGCCATCTGTAGGCTTGGATAGCATGCCGCTTCCTGATCACCGGGCTCGGGTCCTTCTATTTCTACACTTACTTCATTCTCCGACTCCTCCTCTCCAGAAGAGTCGCTCCTAGAAGAATCAGTCGACATGACACGGATGTGGTAAGTTCAAGTTAGAATAAAAACAGTGAATAAATGGAAAGTAAAAGAAAGGGATGATGTATATATAGGCGACCTATGGAGAGGGGGTGTGACAGTTATGAAAAAGGTAAAATAACTGAAGGAAACTGAAGAGACTCCTAACACGTCGTGGGAGGGCCAACCGTTAAAAGAGACGTGGGTGGATAAGGGCAACCTTTCTTTTCACTCCCGGGGGCGCCTGGATAAAGAATTGGGTGACTATCGGGTTATTTGATAATTAACCCAATAGTCAGGGGACTAATGTTGATACATGAAAATAATCACTCCTTAACAGGACCAGGGTGTCCCCTAAAGATAGGGTAAGACCGCTAGGAAAATGGGGACTTGGGGACTAAGGTCCATGTCCAATAGGGTATGTCCATGAAATGGAAAGGATAGGGAAGGGATTAATGAGAAGTTAGAGGTTATATTAGGAGGAATGTCAACAAGGGTATAAATAAGAGGGTTTTAGTGACATGTGGCATGATGTCATGAAAAGAAGGAATTTTGGGAAAAGCCTATAAAAGGAGGAATATAGTACAATGGATCGAGTCTCCACTCAAGAGTTTGGATATCTCATGAATTACTCCTATTATATGTATGAAAATACTTATATGGGTTATGGTGGGTTGGATATGGCAGTGGGGCCAGTCCGACTGGCTAGGTTCGGGTAGGGGCCTGGGCCCAGCTTTCGTGTATAAAAAAAAAACAGAAAGGAAGAAAGTTCTCTCTCTTACTATTCTAGGAAAAGTTGTAGTCATTGTTTTGGCTTGGACGTGTAGGACCTATATCATCTTTACATTTCAACAGGGTGTGTTTGATCAATTAGAGGAATACTGTAATCTTGGTGATATTTCCATGGATATAGGTGGTAGTGGGTTCCTCTTGTTACTGAAGAAAATGGCAGGCTAGAATTACTTGAAGGAATAACATCAGATTGGTTCAAAGAATTTGACAAAAGAGTAGGTGCAGTCGAGGACAAGGTGTCTGATACAGCCTTGTTGAATTGTGAAACCAATGCTGAAGTGACTGAATTGAAGGGGCAATTCAGTGACATGAAGCCCATACTAACAAGCCATGCGAATCAAATGTCCTGGGAGATGATAAGCCTTCGCAGGTTAATCAGTGATAGCATGTTTGTAGGGGTAAACATGAATGGAGAAAGCTCTAATCGAGTCTCCGATCCAAGAATTAATGCGGGTTCCAGAAATGCTAGAGAAATTGAGAATTTCTTGTATGACATTGAGGCATACTTTGAGGCGAATGGAATTGGGGAAGGACGAATAATAACTCTCGCGGAAAATTACCTAGGGGGTGATGCCAAGGTTTGGTGGAGAACTATGTTGCAAGAAGATGAAGCTGCTGGTATGCCAATCCTATGTCTTGGAATGAAATGAAAGAAGGACAGAGAGGTCAGTTCTGGCCGATCAATGGTGCTTGGTACGCAACAAAAAGTTTACGTAGGATAAAGATGGCGGGTACACCACATGCCTATGCTGATAACTTCCTTGCATTGGTGCAAGAAGTGCGTGGCATGAGTGAAGAAGATCAGATGTTCCAATTTCTCTCTGGTGCGAGTTCTTGGGTCACTGCTGAACTCAAGAAGCACAAAATTCAAAGCGGTCAGATGGTCATTCAAGTAGTAAGAGGGATTGATGATTGCACACCGACTGAAGATGTGCAAAGCTGTGAAGGAAAGGCCAGAGGAAAGGAGAAATTTGTAGGCATTAAGCGCAAGCATGATCCAAAGGAAGATGAGCTATTCCCTTCAACCCGGAAGTATAGGGGATACTTCATTTATAAAGGCTTACATTTGCTAGAAGCTGTCCACTCAAGGCGCAACTTAATGCATCAGTTGGGGATAACTATGGGAGTCATTCTAGAAAGACTCATGAAAGCCGAAGTGAAGGTACGAGGAAGAGACCTCGCAGCGAAGTTGTCGCTCACTTCGACAAAGGAAGAAACTAAGCTAGAACAAGAAGAAGTGTTGAGTTTCCATTGGCGACACTTGGGGCAGAAAACAAGAGTGTTTTCTGAGCTTGTTTTATGTAGCTTTAGTTGTTAAAAATTGCAAACTTTGTGTATGGAGTTTGGTTGTACATATTTTTATTTGAGTCTTCAAGTTTGTATAGACTTTGCTTTGGTACAAGCAATTTGCTTTGTTAATGAAGTTTTAGAATGATCAGTGGATCAATCATGTAATGGTACATGGTCTTACTATGCGAGAGCAGTAATGAATGAAGGTGTTTTCGTTTATAGTAGTTGAACAGCAAAGCAACTATGGGAGTGTGTATAATTTTGATGCCTTGCGACAAGAGATCATTCGACCAAACCGACCATTACTACGAATACCTCAGAGTATTGGTTCCGCTACCTATTCTGTAAAAGTGATAGCCGAACAAAGCAAAAACTCCATTAAATCTAAGTTCGGCTGCCTTTTTGATCAGAAACACTAGCCGAACCACATTTGCAGATAAGTTCGGCTACTTGTTCTTCAGATCTGATAGCCGAATGTGCTTGACCTAGCTGAAATCCAATGCTAAAAGGAAATCTTGGCTCGATTGACGAATACATATTTAGTCTACAAGTTGTAGGGTCGGATTCGGAGGAAGTGTCACCCGAATCACATTTCCAATTAAACATCTCCAAAAAAAAAACAAAAAAAATAATCAAAGTTTTTCCAAAACTTTTCTTTTTATCTCTCTTAATAATTCTACCTTTAAAACAAACACAAACTCATTAATTTGATCTTACAATAATCAATAATATTTGGTAAAATAGAAATGATACTTTTGTCATTAGGAAAAATATATGGATAAGGGATTGAAAAAGCGGGGGTATAACAACCACATCCAATAATTCGTTATGCAATTTGTATGGACTAAACTCCAATATAATTCCGAGAGCACCAACTTAAAAGCAAGCTCAATAAAGAAAGATATCAAAAAGATTTATCTCTATTTCTCAATGCAATTAACAAATAGAAATCCGTGAGCCTGATTGATATGAGAAATAACCTTGACGGCACCAAAGACCAATGCCCAAGTGTCAATCAAGTTATATCCAACAATCAAGGTCGGATTTATCAACTAATTGAACTACGCACAACCTGTGATAGTTCAATTATATAAAAAAATATAATGCGGAAAAGAAATAAAACAGACACCAGAAATTTTGTTAACGAGGAATCCGCAAATGCAGAAAAACCCCGGGACCTAGTCCAGCTTTAAACACCACACTGTATTAAGCCGCTACAGACACTAGCATACTACAAGTTAACTTCAGACTGGAATGTAGTTGATCCCTAACTAAGTCTCACACCGATTAAAGTACAGTCGCGTTCCTTACGCCTCTAGAACCACGCCAGATTCTGCGCACTTGATTTCCTTAGCTGATCTCACCCACAACTAAGATTTGCTACAACCCAAAGTTGAAGACTCATAAACAAATCTGTCTCCCACATATATGTTTATTCCTTATTCGGTTTTTGTTCCGTCTTTTGATAGAAATCAAGGTGAACATGAACCAATTGATAGTCCCTTATACTCCCGACGAGCAGCCTAGAAATATCAATCACCTCACAATAACCCAACTGATTAACAGAAAAATTTATTGCGGAATCACAAGAGTCTGAGACGAAGAACTGTTGTGATTACCTTTTATATCTTACCTATATGAGATAAATCTCGAGCAAATATTAGAGAAGATAGTACTCAACATGATAGAACAAGTAAGATCAGAATACGCAACTACAGAGAAAATAGTTGGATCTGGCTTCACGAATCCCAAATGAAGTCTTCAAGTCATTAGCATAATATGGTTTTGGAAAAACCTAGGTTAAAGGAGAATCGACTCTAGTTTGCAACTAGGACACAGAAAAGTGCCAGGATTAGGTTTTCCAGTTGTTAGAGTTCTCCCTTATATAGTCTTTCAAATCAGAGTTGCTTATAATCAAAGCTAAGATAGCTTAGTAACAAAGCATTCAATATTCACCGTTAGATGAAATCCTGATTTAATATTCAGGCTAAGTCTGCTTAATAATAAAGCAATTAATCTCCACCGTTAGATGGTCTTAGCTGTTACACACAAATGAAATATACCTTCATTTAGATATAGGTGATCGTACCTAAGCGTGTATATTAAGTTGGCTCAATAATAGTTAACCGAAGTTAGCCATATGAACACTTTTGTCTTAACCATATTCATCTAACACTTCTAGATCAAATATGATGATCAATCAATTATGAAAGATAATCAAATGAATCTAATTGTGCTTCAAATAAAGTTGTTTAATTGTTCACTATCTCATAGAAATATATATGAACAAATTGAAAGAAAATCAGATTGATTCGTAATCGTAGAAAGTACTTATACAAGAATCAATCACGAACATTAAGCAACGGTTTGCAAAGATTGCATTCCTTAATTCATAAATGTTTTAGTTCATGAGTATGAGAATCATACATTACCGATTTTAGAACTTAACCACTGAGTTCGCCAACCAGGTACGCGAACAGCAACTCCGGACCTTGGTCTGTCTAGCCGTTCGCAAACCCGGTTCGCAAACAGCCATCCCATACCTAACTCAGGTGAAACCGTTCGCATACTAGGTACGCAAACAAGGTTCCCGGACCTTCACAGGTAAAAACGTTTTCATACTAGATACGCAAACAAGGTTCCCGGACCTAAATTATACCAATACAGTTCGCATACTAGGTATGCATACCGTGTTTTATCCATACATAGGTAATTATTCTAAACTCTCATTTCAATCATTAAAACATCCTTAAAAGATGACCATGGCTGTCTCACACAAACCATTAGCTTCAAGTAATTTTCAAGTGATCGAATGATCAATACGAAACTTTCCAAGTCGACATCAAATGATTGTCTCACGCAAATCATATAAGATGTTTCAAGGCAATTTCCACATGATCATCTTTTGACTTTACATTTAGTTTCCAACAAATAGATTGTTTCCAACTAAACTCATCAAGAATATGATGAACATAGTTAAACCAAAAGGCTTCCAACACATATTTCGAGAAATAGATAAGCGAGATAAACTCGTATCGAAATATCAAATGTGTATAATATAAAAGTCTATATAGCTATACGACTTAGTCTTATTAGAAGATAGAATAGAATAGACTTCTGAGTGATAGATAAGTTTTAGTCTCTACATACCTTTTGTTGATGAAGTTCCTCCAAGCTCTCCTCAGTAGATCATTGTCTTCAATTGGTGAACGCCATGAAGTGTAAAGCTCAACTACACATTATATCCTAATCCGAGACATAGCTATAAGTAGACTATAAATCAAGTATATAGTTTTGATCAACTAAACTTGACAAACAAGCTTGAGATAGCAACGCTTGCGAGCTCGATCGAGCAGTGCCCTAACAGGGATGTTTTAAGGATTTTGGACTTACACATGTATGAGTACACATACAATGTTTATATCCATTCAAGGTTATATATTCTAAACTCTCATTTCAATCATTGAAACATTCTTAGAGGATGTTAAATAGAGGTTATTCACACACTATTTTTCATCAAAGCAATTTTCAAGATATTGAAATAACCAACATGACTTTTGTCACTTGTAAAGATGAATTTGGCCAAAGCGAAAGCTTACCAACACATATTTAGAGAAAAAGATAAGCGAGATAAACTTGGCTCGAAATAGCAAATGTGTATAATCGAAGTCTATATAGCAATACGACTTTTGTCTCAAGATAGGAGATAGAGTAGATAGACTTTTTGAGTGATAGATAAGTTCAAGTCTCCACATACCTTTTAGTCGATGAAGTTCCTCCAATTCCTTGAGTAGTTCTTCGTCTTTGTATGATGAACGCCGTGGAGTCTATAGCTCAACTACACTTTCTATCCTAGTCTGAGACTTAGCTATAAGTAGACTAGAAATCAAGATTTATAGTTTTGGCAACTAAACTTAACAACAAGCTTAAGATAGCAACGCTTGCGAGTTCGACCGAGCAATGCTCTAACAATTCTGACCCCAAAGGTTTACTTAAACTTATTATTAAGCACAGAGATTAGTTTCATTTTTAAAGACAAGGCGTGTAGCAGGACTAAAACCCATTATTTACTGCAAACCAATACCACTAGTCACTATGAACTCAAAAGACGGGAAGAAGAAAAGATTTTCCATACTGGAAAAGAAAAACAGGAGAATAGGTATGAATTCATTAAAACATAAATGCAGGAAAGTAAATGTTATCTTTGAAATTTCTATATAGATCGGCCAAAGAATGCAAAGAGAACAAAACAGAAGAGAAACTCAACCAAAAAGTTATAAAAAAAACATCAAAGAGATGTCTTGTTCACACTTCAAAATTGTTCCTAAAGATGCAAGAATAACTTCAACTAAGGTTATGCGATGCAGAGATAATCACATATATCGTATTCACTATGATCTATGCAGCTACTGCAATACAGAGGCCTTTCTTCACCTTGAACAGACTAAGATTTTAGCTTATTTCAACATGAAGAAGGAGGATAAAGATAGGTCAAGTATTGTCTCTAAGAGGCTAGTTCAGGTCAAAGTAGAGAAAGCTTTACCAATAGATGCCTCCATCTTTCTCCGAGATATGCCTCCGGGGATGGATTATACCTATGCAGAAAGAATGGAAGAGAAATATTTATGAAAAAGAGGTAAGGGACATTATGAAGAGGCAGAAAGGGAGGAGGAGGAAGAAGCCGCAGGGGAATTTCAGCAGATCCAAATCCTAACTAAGAAGAATGCTAAGAAATGATAGAAACGACAGATGAAGAAATGAAGTTCTATGTTGGTATTTGTATTTTACTAATGGTTATTTATATGAACTATATTTTGCTTTATTTAGTTAAGTATCAGACTAAGTTCTGATTAAGCTACATGTTAATATCTTGATGTTATGTTAAAAAATGTGATTTACTTTTCTCAGTACTAAGAAATGAAGACCATATCCCCATAGTGTAAGCGTTTAAATCTGTTATATCTTGATCTAGAACTTCTATGTTATCGCCTAATGGATGAACCAAAATGAGGACAGCCTCTGCTTAAAACTTACACTAAGCTTAAGTCGCTTATCTGAATCTACATCCTAACCACCAGGACACTTAAACAACGACAAGTTCCTAAAAAAAAGAAACATCTTACCATACCAAGGATTAAATCTTAAGTGGATTGTGGTTCCACTTAAGAAGAAGACCAAATAACATTCCTAAGAAAGCAGATAAGAGAGCACAGAAATTGGAAATAAAGGTATATCAAATCTAATGGAAAAAGTTGAAGTAGCCTTCAAAAGTCTAATAATTCTGACCAAGAGGAAAAATTTGAAAATCAAATGAAGTTTTTGAAAATCAAAGAAAGAAAATTGAAAGACAGGAAGAAAAAAAATCCTGATTTTCTCCAAAGCACCATCAAATATCTAATAAGCAATTGTTTGAAACATGATTTTCCCCTTCCCCATTCACTCCCCATCTAGCTTAGGATTAAACACAAGTTATAAAATTACTCTTGTTTCATAATTTTTTTTGGCACTTCGAAAATTTCTAGAATAAATTTTTGGAGAGAGAAGAGAACAAAACTAGCCATTGTGACAACTAGTTGCCAATTCCATTTTGATCCATCTGTGCCACTTCTTATGTTTATTAGAAATGATCAACTTAAAATCTACTTGATATAAGGTTATAAACGTGCATGCTCCTGTCAGCCTCCAACAACGCAAAGAGGAATGAGGGTTGGGACAAAATTTCAATTTTGTCGGCGCTCCGGAAGTTCACGTCCTGTGAATTTCTGCTGGAGTTTGTGAACTAAAAACAAAGTTAAACCGGGTACTTAAGTATGCGTACCGGTATGCATACTTGAGTGGGTTATTTTCTAAAAACGGTTTATTCGTGAACTTAAACTTATATAAACTAAGGAATGCATATATGCAAACCGTGGCTATAAAGTTCATGAATCGATTCGAGTGAATCAAAATCGTTTTTGCTTCGATTATGTCTTGTATACTTCTATGAGATCTAAGCAATTGAACAACTCTCTAACTAGTTCTTTTGAGTCATTTGAACTAGTTATGGTGAAGATAAATATGGTTGATATGAAAGTGCTCATATGGCTAACCATTTGGTTAACTACTGTTGAACCAACTAGGTGTACACGTTTAGGTACGGTTACAAAAACCTAAATGAACGTGCATTTCATTTGTGTATAACAAACTAAGTTCGATCTAACGGTTGAAAGATATTAACTTGAATCTAATCAGGTTTTCATATAACGGTGAATATTGAATGCTTTGTTACCAAGATAACTTAGATTGTAAACCCTGATTTGGAGACTATATAAAGGAGAACTCTAGCAACTGGGAAAGTTAATCCCCACACCTCCTGTGTGATACTAGTTGAATAAGTTAGAGTCGATTCTCATTTAACCTTAGGTTTCTACCTAGACCCTGTAGGTTAACGACTTGAAGACTTCATTGGGATTGTGAAGCCAGACCCAACTATTTTCTCCGTAGTTGCGTGATCTGATCTTGCTGTTTCTATCGTATTAAGTACAATTGTAAAATTGGCTCGAGATTAATTTTTCCGATAGGAAAGATAAAAAAGTAGTCACAAACATCTTCGTCTCATCGTTTGTGATTCCACAATATCT
>JAJJMB010012161.1:5345086-5358891 GCA_023531105.1 Papaver atlanticum
TGGTCACTCTCAGGTATACATCTCCTAATAATCTGGTCTGGACAATACTTAAACAGATAAGGATCGTCCCAAAAGAAATGCTTAACCTCGGCTCAAAACCTAGAACGATCTTGTTTACCCCAATGTTGAGGCATTCGACCAGTAACAAGATAATTCACTATATGTGCATACCAAGGTGATTGGGAAACAGAGAATAATTGTTCATCAGGAAAGCTATCCCTTATAGGAAGGGAATCATTAGAATGATCAACAACTAGCCTAGACAAGTGATCTGCTACTACATTTTATGCACCCTTTTTTGTCTCTAATGTCTAGAGAAAATTCTTGCAACAAGAGGATCAATCTAATCAATCTAGGTTTAGTATCCTTCTTAGACAAAAGGTATTTCAAAGCAGCATGATCGGTATAGATTACGACCTTAGAACCTAACAGATAGGATCTAAACTTATCCAAGGAAAACACGATGGCTAACAGTTCCTTCTCGGTAGTTGTATAGTTCAGTTGGGCATCATTCAGAGTTTTGCTAGCATAGTAAATCACATGAAGTAATTTGTTTTCTCGCTGTCCTAACACAACACCTATAGCATAATCTGAAGCATCACACATAATCTCAAAGGGTAGGTTCCAGTTAGGTGCCTGGACTATGGGGGCGGTAGTGATTAAATTCTTAAGCTTCTCAAAAGCCTCTAAACACGCATCATCAAAGACAAACTTAACATCTTTTGCAAGAAAATTGCAAAGAGGTCTAGAAATCAAGCTAAAATCCTTAATGAATCGACGATAAAATCCTGCATGCCCTAGGAATGACCTAATATCTTTTACGGTTTTTGGGACCTGTAAAGTCTTAATAAGGTCAACTTTGGCTTTGTCTACCTCTATACCCTTAGAAGATACGATGTGCCCTAACACAATTCCTGATTTAACCATAAAATGGCATTTTTCCCAATTAAGCACTAAATTCTTTTCCTTACACCTAGTCAACACTAATGTCAAATGATGCAAGCACTCATCGAAAGATGAACCAAACACTGAAAAATCATCCATAAAGACCTCTAAAAACCGTTCTACCATATCAGAAAATATGCTCATCATGCAACGCTGAAAGGTCGCAGGGGCATTACATAGCCCGAAAGGCATGCGTCTATAAGCAAAGGTACCAAAGGGACAGGTAAAAGTGGTTTTCTCTTGGTCTTCTGGGGCAATAACGATCTGATTATATCCGGAGTAGCCATCTAAGAAGCAATAATGACTATGTCCAGCTAATCGCTCTAGCATTTGGTCGATAAAAGGAATGGGAAAGTGATCCTTCCTTGTTACCTTGTTCAACTTCCTATAGTCAATACAGACACGCCATCCCGTGGTCACTCGGGTTGGGATAACTCGTTATTATCATTCTGGACTACAGTGATACCTGATTTCTTGGGGACAACCTGAACAGGGCTGATGATGTGAATTTTAAGTTGTTGTAAAAAGTGATAAGTAGAGTTCGTTCAACTCGGGCTTGTGAAGGATTTTCAAAAATTAAATAAAGTTGTTTCAACAATAATAAGAAAATACCGAGACTCTGGATTCCACCATTGACCAATTAAGTTATAAATTCTAATCAATATTCATGCAATTTTTTCTTTTAAAGTGATTCTAATATTTTGCTTTTAATAGATTTTTGAAGTAATAATTGTAAGCACGAAGCATGAAACATCAAAAGTATTAAAACCAAGCATGTCCCATCAAAACACTTCACAACTACTCAATAAAAACCAATTTTTCTTTTAAGTTCTATGCAAATAATCATGTAAAATAATTGCAATAAATAATTAAAATAGAACTATACCACTTTTCATGGAACAATGGCTTCCTCCGTCGCATCGGCTAAGGGGTTTAGCTCCTCATATTATAAATATGCTCAAAAGTTGATTTCATTGATCAAATAAGGTGTTTTTATTATAAAGGACGAGCTATAGTTACAGAAAGCTTGTTGTAAGGAAGGTAATGGTCGCTGAAAGTATTAAGCAAAGACAGTCAAAAACGATAACAGCTTTCTGTAGTTGAATATAAGACTGCTTCTGCGACGGTTTGGTGTGGGTCGAAGTTCTTCGTGTTCTTCGCGACTGTTCCGTGTGCGTCTTATGTTCTTCGTGTTCTTCAGCTCCGCACCAGCAGAAAACAGCAGCAGCAGCGGCCTGTAAACCTCTGATTCTCGCCTCCTCATCCCTTCCCAGCCCCCCAAACTCTCGACACCCCTTCTATATGACCCAACCAATCTATTTATATCAAAAAGGGCGATTAAATCTCTCCAAAATCATCCGAAATCTCTTTCTTTCTCTTCACGGCAAAGTTGCGGCAATTTCTTGTTTTAGAATTTCCACGAATATCTGGGCTTTCCTTTTGATTCTAAACTCTTCCTTAGATATATATTAAGCTTTGGGAAGAAAATCTTGCCTTTAATCTCTCTAAAATTTCCTAAAATCGGTCACACACGTGACTTTCCATATTTTGCTGTTGAGATCAAAACCCGTCGATTGAGCCCAATTTAATCGATTTAAACACCCATTTTAGATTCCTAGACCCATAAGGAGTCTACCCTATGAAAATCAGAGGTTTAATCGACCTCAAACTCCTCCAAATCACTACCACCAAAACTGCCAGAATGTGTTTGTATTTTCCTGCCAAAAATAGAATTTGAATTTTGAGAAGAAAGTGTCCTCCCCCTATCCAGTACCGGTCTATGTTTAGTAGCTGCTTGGAAATGGGTTACCCCTTATCCAAAATGAGAGTCCGAATAGCAAAGGTCCTTCCAGGTGTCTTTAACAACTTTTCGAGCCAATTTCGCCGCAAAAGCCTATTTCTCCATAAACACCTACAAAGGGATAAAATACCAAAATTAGTACAGAAATGGGTACTAACAGTATACACAAAAGAGATGAAAATAGACACATAAATGCGTCTATCAGCTGACCCACTTACTGTCTGAAATCGGGTAGATAATACCCGCATCTAACAACTTAAGCACCTCTTTTCGAACTACCTCTTTCATGTTAGGGTTCAGTCGACGTTGCATCTCCCTAGAAGGTTTGGAGTTTTCCTCTAAATGAATCTGATGCATACACATAGTAGGACTTATACCCTTAATGTCTGCTATAGTCCACCCTAAAGCTTCCTTATTATCTTGAAGTACATTCACTAGCCTACTTTCCTGATCACTATCCAAATCGGAAGCTACAATCACAGGTAAAGTCTCAGATGGGCCTAAAAATACATACTTTAGAGTGTCGGGTAGTGGTTTAAGGTCCAACTTAGGAGGCTATTCTAAAGAAGGAATTAAGGTAGTCTCAGAAACTGGTAATTGTTCGAACCTAGCTTTCCATCTATTAGTGTCTAACACAGGAGTAGAATCTAATAGGGCATTTATTTCTTCAATAGTGCTATCGTCGTCAAAATCTAAACCAAAATGGGATAGACAACTTTCTAATGGGTCTTCAGACAAAATGTTTGGTAATGACTCCTGAACTAAGGCTTCTATCATGTTCACCTCTTCAACACATGTGTCATCTAGCTCATACGGTAGCTTACTGACATTAAAAATGTTCATTTCCATAGTCATATTACCAAAAGACAAATTCATCACACTCTTTCGACAGTTAATGATCGCATTAGACGTAGCTAAAAATGGGCGACCTAAAATCACAGGTATCTGGTTCTCTGGGTCGGGGACAGGTTGGGTATCTAGCACAAAAAAATCCACTGGATAAATAAACTTGTCGACCTCAATGAGAACATCCTCGATAACACCTCGAGGAATTTTAACGGACCTATCAGCTAACTACAGTGTCATCTGAGTAGGTTTCATTTCACCAAGTCCTAGCTGTAAATACACATGGTACGGCAGTAAGTTCACACTGGCTCCTAAGTCAAGTAAAGCTTTTTCTACCCGGAATTTACCTATTGTACAAGCAATGGTAGGGGAACCTGGGTCTTTGTACTTTGGAGTTGTGGTGTTCTGAATGATTGAACTTACGTGACTAGATAAAAAGGCTTTCTTATGGACGCTAAGTTTTCGCTTTCGGGTACACATATCCTTAAGGAACTTTGCATAAGCAGGAATTTGCCTAATTGCATCTAATAAAGGAAGGTTTATGGTAACTTGCTTAAAAACCTCCAATATGTCATTAAAGTTCGATTCCTTTTTTGTTGGTACTAATAGCTGGGGAAACGGGGCTCTAGGCACAGAATCAGACCTCCCAGGGACCGAATTAATATCATCAGAAACTTTATCGGTCTCCTCAACTGTAGGTGGTCCTGAGGGGTGAACTACAGTATGTCCACTATCAGGCATGGTTACTCCATTGTCTACAATTCTACCACTCCTAAGGGTTCTAATAGCATCCAATTGATTCGATGATTTTGTACCTACTTCATGAACTCCTCTAGGGTTGGGTTGTGTTTGACTAGGAAACCTACCTTTTTCTCTCAAAGACTCATTTATCAGACTTACCTGGGTTTTTAACTCGGAAATAGCCTGACTATTTTCTTGTCCTATCTTGTTACTAGCTTATAGACTTTGTTCTACTGATTGCTGAAATTTTGCAGTTTGCTGAGTTAACAAAACGAGAGACTCCTCTAGGCTTAGGATTTTCTTATCTGACTGATTCTGAAATTGAGCCTGTCCCGAAGGATTCTTTGCATAACTAAAACCTGGGGGAGCATTAGAATTACTAAACTGACCTTGATTCTGGCCCTTGGACCATGAAAGGTTCGGATGGTTTCTCCACCCCGGATTATAGGTTTCTGAATATGGGTCAAATTTCTGACGATTATCGAGTCTAGTGTTATTATAAAGAGCATTGGCTTTCTCTTCATTATTCTGGCCTTCCCAAAAAGGCTCCAATCTACCACTAGTGTGACCCACTTCTAGAGCTTCTAACCTTTTAGCCATCGCTGCAATCTTGGCATCTGATTCATAGCCTCTTTCTACCCTATTAACGTTTCCTCTGCTTAGAAGAATTGTTTTCTGGGGTTCCCTACTATTTTCCCATTGTTGGGTCTTTTCAGCGATTTCATTCAAAAATTTCATCGCCGCATCAATAGTTTGGTTCTCAAACCCACCTGGACACAGAGCTTCAACCGTGGATATTGTGGAATAATCTAAACCCTCATAAAGGATCTGAACTATCCTAACCTTTTCTAAACCATGGTGAGGACATTGTGTTAAAAAATCATTGAACCTTTCCAAATACCTATACAAAGACTCTCCCTCTTGTTGTGAGAATGTGCAGATTTGCGTCCTAATAGACGATGTTTTATGCCTAGGGAAAAACTTATTGAAAAAGGCAGATGTAAGTTGTTCATATGTTTCGATTGACTCAGAAGTCAAACTATACAGCCACGATTTGGCTTTATCTTTCAGGGAAAAAGGAAATAACCTAAGTTTTAAAGCATCATTATTTAAGCCTCTAATTCTTAGGGTCTGTAAATTTCTTCAAAATCCCTAACATGGAAATAAGGGTTTTCATTTTCTTTCCCTAAAAAGATTGGGAGCATCTGTATGGTCCCAGGTTTAAGTTCATAATTGGCTTCTGTGTCAGCTAACCTTATACACGAGGGACGAGTAGTCCTAGTCGGATTCAACAAAGCTTTCAAAGTAGCCATTTCTGGTGCTATCGGAGTATTGGGGATTCTCTCCTCAGTAAAATGAGTACGTTCAAAACAGGACTCTCCGAAAATCGGACCTTCTAGGTCAAGGTAATCGAGACGCTTAGAACTGCTAGGTTTTTCTTTAACAAATCTACCTAAGGCGTCTCTCTTATGTTCAGGCATACACAAGAATTTCCTAAATTGGAAGGGTAAGCAATCGCAAAACAAGGACGACTCAACCAAATCAACCCTATTGATTTCTAGCAAACAAAAAGCATGATGGCTCCACTTAGATTGTTTCTAGACCAGCTTCTACTCTTCCAAGAGGCAACTGGGTATAATTTTAGCAAACCTCGTAGGACGATCCGAATAAAGTAAGTCGAAGAGAAGTAGGAGAAGCTCAGAGGAGCTTTGATACCCCCACCTCTTTGGCAACGCTTCCCTGGGTTACAAGGCGGCTCTAATCGACTTACAGTAATCTTCCTGAACTTTGAGTTAGGCTAACAAGATACCCAATACGATCCTTTTGAACGACTTTCCTATAAGCTCGTTACTCTATCGGTCTCGTTCTGGTCAATATTTTAAGCTTGGGATCGCGTTTGGTATCGTTTTCCTAAAGCGGGCAAGAAGAGAACGGTGATGAAATCCGAACTCTTATCTTATATGGCCAGGTCTTGCCCTTTACTAGGAAAATAAATGTCTGTATTCAATTCCTCGGCATATATGCACCTTAAGGAAGACAGTAAACCCGCTGACAGGGGATTCGCGGGTGTTTAAAAGTTTACCTCCCGTACCAGACGGGCGAAGAACCACTGTAGTCGACTCGGGCCACTGACTCCTGTGTCAGTGTGCGAACCCGAGAGGCCGAGACGATATCGTAATCGTCGTCCTTCCCTGCAAACAGTTTATATATTTAAGGATACCCTTCCGTAGGGTATATAAAAATAAAAATAGTGTCCAAAGTCCAAAAAGTCCAAAAAAAAAAAAAAATTACAAAATAATAAAGAAACCCTAATACAATTTTTTTCTTCTTTTTTTTTCTTTTTTCCAAAAAAATAAAATAAACAAAACCAAAATAAAGTTGTCTTCTTTTCCGTTCTTTTCGCTTTAATCTTTTGCTCCAAGTCTTTACGAAATCACCAAACTCCTTGGCTCAATTTTTTCTTTACGTTCCAAAACCTGTAGACAAGAGACAAATACCCAAAAACGTAAAATAGAACAAAATATAAATAAGAATACATAAAAATAAAAATAAAAATAAAACCCTAAAAACAAGTCCGCTTCGGCGGCGCCAAAAATTGATGTGTTTTGTAGTTGTAGTAAAAATAGTGGTAATAGGATTCGATTCTCGAACTTGTGAAGGATTTTTTTTTTTAGACTTAAATTATACTCAACAATTCAAATAATTTATATCAAAAATATAAAGAAAATACCGAGACTCTGGATTCCACCATTGACCAATTAATTGATAAACTCTAATCAATATTCATTCAATATTCTTCTTTAAAGTGATTCTAATATTTGCCTCTAATAGATTTTTGAAGTAATAGTTGTAATCACAAAGCATGAAACATCAAAAGTTTTAAAACCTAGCATGTTCCATCAAAACAACTCACAACTACTCAATAAAAATCAATTTTTCTATATTCGTTCTATGCAAATAATCATATAAAAAATTGCAAAAATTAATTAAAATAGAATTATACCACTTTTCATGAAACAATGGCTTCCTCCGTCGCCTCGGCTAAGGGGTTTAGCTCCTCATATTAATCATAATCTCAAAATACATGTTCATGGCTCAAAAGTTGATTAAAAGGGAGAAAGGTGTTAAAGCAGCGGATTCTGTAGTTGTTGAAGGTCTAAAACAGAAGTCAGAGTTGTTGCTGAAGGGCTTCGGTGACTGCAGGAAGATGCGACCGTACCTCGTTGTCACTGAAAATAAGTCTGCCTCTGCAACTGACTCCGAGGGTCTTATGTTCTTCGTGTTCTTCTTCGCAGCAGCAGCAGAAAAGTTTCTGTACTCGACTCCAGTTGATTTTTTTTCGCTTCTCTAAGGCTCTAAACTTCTCCAAACTCTCCCAAATTGTTCGTTCCCCTAAATATGACTCGAATCAACCTATATATAGCCATCAGACCCAAAATCTCTCGAGTTAATCCACAAATATTCTCTATTTTCTTTTCTCCACAAGTTACGGGATTTTTCTTCCCTGTTTAATCTTCTCTACGCGTCAACTTGGGTTTCAAACTCTCCAGTAGACTGAATAAGGACTCAATACATCACGTAAAATCCTCCGGTACTCCCAGTTATCAACCAAAATATTCAAAAATATACGAAACTCTCTGTTTCGTAAAAACTTAATCTTTATCCCTGTTTTATCGATTCTATAGCTCATACCAAGCCTGTCTATCCTTAACAGGGTTAACCCAACGGAAATCAGCCCTTTAATCTCCTTAAAAGTCGTCCACAATTCCAACCAAAAAATCTGTTCTCTGTAAATAACTTTCCCGCCTTTTTCGTTTTCAAAATGAAGGGGATGACTCTCCTTATCCAGTCCCGGTCTGTGCTTAGCAGCTGCTTGGAAATGGGTTACCCCTTATCCAAAATGAGAGTCCGAATAACAAATGTCCTCCCATGTACCTTTAACAACTTTTCGAGCCAATTTTGCCGCAAAAGCCTATTCCTCCAAAAACACCTACAAGGGATAAAATACCAAAATTAGTACAAAAATGGGTACTAACACTATACATAAAAGAGATGAAAATAGACACATAAATGCGTCTACCATTCCACTCTTAATTTAACATTTTATTGTCACTAATTCTCTTTATGATGAAAATCCTTGCTTGGAATGTGCAGGGGTGTAGAAACCCTTTAACTCAAAACCATCTGAAAAATCTAATTAGTAAGGAAAAGCCTGAAATCTTGTTCCTTTCTGAAACCAAAAATCAGAGACCCTTAGTCAAAAAATTAGTATCACTCTTCCCTAATTATCATATTGTGGATCCTATAGGTATAGCAAGAGTTATAGTGGTGGCTTGGATTGATGGTTTTCACTTGATATAGTCCATTGGAATATTAACATGATAAATATAATTGTAAACACTTCCTTCCACACTAAGCAATGGGCCTTAACTTGCTTTTATGGTAACCCCTATTCCTCTAACAGAAACTTAGTTTGCGATTTTTTAGAAGACATAAGTGTACAAATGTCCCAAAAGAATATGCCTTGGATTGTCATATGAGACTTTAATATGATTTTCAATCAAACTGAAAAGCAAGAAGGATTATCTTTTAACAAAGCAATAGTGAGTATTATTATAAAATTCTAGAGAGAGCTGGTTTATATGATCTAGGTTACATTGGATATGATTTTACCTGGGACAACCATAGAGAAGGTAATCAAAATATACAAGAAAGACTTGATAGAGCAGTTATTAATGAGAATGGCACTTATAATTTCCAAATGCTTCCTTGTCACACTTAGTAACTGTTGGTTCAGATCATTGTCATATACTTCTAACTCTAGACATCTAGATTTCTAAATCAGATTAGGTTTTTAAATTCTATGATACATGGTTAAAAGAAATATCTTGTATCCAAGTTATAAAAGAAACATGGAAAAAGTTCATTTGAGGAAGAGGCCTCTTCTTGTCTAGTTCAAAACTTAAAATCCTTAGGAATTGATTTGTTAGACTGGAAAAAGAACATATTTGGTTTACTTGCTAAAAAGATAAGTAGGCCTTTGAAAGAAATTGAAAGGATAAAGACAAATAAAACAACAGAATATCAACATGAAAAATTAAGGGAACTAGAGACTCTTTGTGATACTCAGGAAGCAATAGCTAAACAAAAATCTAGGGATAATATAATTGAGCTAGGAGAAAGAAATACAAAATATTTTTATACTATTATTACTCTACGAAGAAGAAAATGGAACAACATAGAAAGTTTGGTTAATGATCAGAGTGTAGCTACTAGAGATAGCAATGAGATAAGCACAATTCTAACTTCCTATTTTCAAGCTCTCTTTTCTGAAAGCTCTACTAAACAGATTATAAGTGACCCTATTTTTGAAAATATCCCTTCTGTTATCTCTTCTACTGATAACTAAAGTATCTTGAATCCTCTTTCTAAAGAGGAAATTTTCTTAGTTCTTAAAAATATGAAGCCAAATAAGTCTCCTGGTCTTGATGGTTTCCCAATTAGCTTCTTTTTACATAACTGGGAAATAGTGGGATCACAAGTAACTGACACAATTCAGAATTTTCTTATAAATAAGATAATGAATCCTGATTTAAACAAAACACATCTCTTTTTTTATTTCAAGATAAAACATCCAAAGAATCCTAATTAGTTTAGACCATTAGAACTTTGTAATACTGTTTACAACGTAATAGCAAAAAATTTAGCCAAAAAAATTAAACCATTCCTAGAAAAGATTATTTGACCATTCCAATCTGGGTTTTTTTTCTTCTAGGAAAATTTTTGATAACATTATTGTGGATCATGAAATTATTCACTCCTTTAGAAAGAAAAAATCTAGAACTGGAGGACTAGGGATAAAATTTGATATGTCTAAGGCCTTTGATAGAGTAAATTATAACTTCTTACTAACTGCTTTAAAAACTTTTGGTTTTTACAAAGAGGTTTGCCTTATTATGGAGCAATGTATTTATGCTACCTCTATCTTTGTCTTACTTAATGGAACTCCTGGCGAATCTTTCAAACCTTCAAGAGGTTTACGCTAAGGAGATCCTCTTCCTCCATATATATTTATAGTTTGTATGGAAATCTTTTCCAGATTTCTTCTTTCGTAGGAACACAAAAAAGTTTTACATGGTGTTAAGATAACACCTAAAAGTGAACCAATTTCTCATCTTTTCTTTGCAGACGATTGTCTGCTTTTTGTTAAAGCTGGCCGAATAGAATGTAGGAATCTACTAGAAACGATAGCAACTTTCAGTAAGGCCTCTGGTCAACTAATTAATTTTGATAAGTCAGGGATATTCTTTAGTAAGAAGGTGGAACCAAAATATTAGAGAATGATGTCTAAAATGTTGAAAATAAAACATATCAACCTTAGAGACCCTTATTTAGGAGCACCTCTTTTCATGGATAAGTCAAAGATAAAAACTATTGCACCTATTCTTAAAAGAATGGAGTCTAAATCTAAAGGATGGAAAGGCTTAGTTCTTTCTCAACCAAGTAGATCTGTTTTAAACAGAGCCGTTTTGTCAGGTATCCCATCTTATCAAATGGGCTGCTTCATTCTTCCAAAACAATTAACTAACAAGATCAATGCAATTCAAAGAGATTTCTGGTGGGGGAAAGATGCTGGAGGAAAGGATTTATCTTAAGGCCTGGCCAAACCTATGTAAACCAATTCTAAAAGGAGGATTAGGATTCAGAGATGCACATAAGTTTAATCTAGCAATGATAGCAAAAGTTGCATGGAGGCTAGTTAAAGAACCAGATGCCCTTTTTGCAAAAATAATGGTTTCAAAATTTTAGGAACAAATCTCCATTTCTAACTAAAAGCTCAATAAGGGGCTCTTGGACTTGGAACTGTATTAGGCAAGGAATAGAACTTATTCAAAAATATAGTATATGGGAAGTTGGAAATGATCACAACATTAACATTTGGAACGATAAATGGATACCTGGGCTAGAGAATACTATCCTCAATCTATGTAACCCTAATAATAGTCATTTAGTATGGATCTCAGACTTGATTAATAATGAAACTTGTTCGTGGAATCTTTCACTTCTTAACTCTATTTTTCCAATTGATATTGTGCAAAAAATTAGTCAAATATATCTCTTCAAGGATAAAGACCAAAATCTAAGAAAAGACCAAATTAGATGGACAAAAATCTTAGAAAAAACCAAATTAGATGGACTCTAACTAGATCAGGAGAATATACGGTTAAACCCATGTATGATAAATTAAATGAAACTGGACTCAACATAGTTAGTTTATCTTTGTCGGAGGCAATCTGGAAATCCCCGCGAACACTAAATATCTCGGAAAGAATAAAGTTATTTTTATGGAAATGTTTACAAAGCTCATTTCCTACTGTTGATGGTGGTTTTTAGTTCAGGGCTAAAATTGTAAACCCTGTATTTAATGCGCCATCGCTATGAAAAGAGGTAGAGCCATTTAAAAGTGATGATTGCTCAAACCTCTCAACTTACATATGTATTGAGCAATTCAGTATATTAATGCGCAATCACTCTGCAAAGAGGTTGAGCCATTTAAAAGTGATGAGTGCTCAAACCTCTCAACTTACATATGTATTGAGCAATTCAGTATATTTAATGCGCCATCGCTCTGCAAAGAGGTTAAGCCATTTAAAAGTGATGAGTTCTCAAGCCTATCAACTTACATATGTATTGAGCAATTCAGTATATTTAATGCGCAATCGTTCTGCAAATAGGTTGAGACATTTAAAAGTGATGAGTGCTCAAACCTCTTAACTTACATATGTATTCAGCAATTCAGTATATTTAATGCGCCATCGCTCTGCAAAGAGGTTGAGCCGTTTAAAAGTGATGAGTGCTCAAACCTCTCAACTTACATATGTATTGAGCAATTAAACATATTTATGAAATTTATCCAGAATAGTGCGTGAAGCAACAATCCCAGATATTCTGTAAATTTTAACCTACTGTATTATTCACTAATGCGTTGACCTTCCTAGTATTTTCCTATGCAATGTTCCCAACCGAACTCTCAATATTGGCATGACAGGATTATTAATGTTCACTCGCAACGGAGCAGCATGAATCTCCCTAAGTGTCAGTATTGAGACCTGCATGAAAACACTCACATAAGCTATACCACCCTCTGACAAAGAGATCAGCGTGTTTACACACTTTTTAATTAAAAGTTAGCGCGATCGAACGCGTTTAAATTCCTTAAGGAAAATCTAGACTGTCCATATCAGTCTTAAAAAACGATCACGGCCACACGATTTGGCCACACAATTCAACAGGCATAGCCTACCCCTAGCGGAACTAGGCGATCATCATGATGTACACCGGCAGGCCCACTATTGTCCAAGCCAATCGGAATCCTCTAAACCTGCAAGTAGCAGCCCTAATCGCTAGCCAGAACTTGGTTAGTTGCGCTGCGAAAGAGAAACTCCAACGAGTTAAGACCGAAAATAACGGTCTCAAAGCCATCGTGTCCGCCCAACTTAGCCAGCCTGGTTGGACGGCTTGGATGGTATTTCGAACGATTAAATAGGTATAGTTATGCTCACCGGTGGGTCGCCTCCATACCTGGTTGATCGAACTACACATAGCAATCCAAGAGAGCATCAAACCGTTTGCCCAAAGTAGGGTGATCGCACGCTTTTTAAACCCTAAATTGAGTCAGCAGCATTACACAACTGCCGCAAATCGATCACGGCCGTCCATCTTCACCAGCCTAGTCGGACGACCTAGATCCAATTTCAGGCAGCCTATGAGATGCTAGCAAGCTCGTCGGTAACCCATCTTCATGTGTACTCAATCAACTTGTCCAAATCAGTGACAAACACACCAAACCGTTTGGCCAAAGGTAGGTTGGCCACATGGCTTTAAACCCTAAAATTCAATTAGCGGCAATGTACAACTTCCACAAATCATCTCATCCGTCCAACTTCGCTAGCCTAGTCAGATGGCTTAGATTTAATCTCAAGTGGCCAACAGGGTGACGCTGTGATCACTGGCCACCCCTCTTCCATGAGGAGCGATCGTCCAAGCAATGGGATGCACGCGTATCTCCTACCAACTCCCTGAAAAAGGATGGTCATGCTCCTTTTAAGACATTAAGCTCCGCGACTAACCTAGATGAGCTCAAAAACAACGATGCTTCATGAACATCGATTATTTTGAGATGTTTGTTTAAAAGCGATGCTTCATATACATCAATTATAAACGATGTTTTCACAAAAAAATTATTTATTAAACCTAATAGCATTACATGCTATTTTTTGCGGCAAGTCTCATGACTTGGCACACATGACCACCCGCCGCCTAGCTTGCGCATGATTGGTCAAAATAACTAAGTCTTGCAAACAAGACCCATTCAGCAACCTGCTGCATATTTTCCACGAAAATACTCGAGACATCAAACATGTCACAAACTGGGGGATGTTCACTGGGGTATTGGTCTGGCGGTTTACAG
>JAJJMB010012161.1:5358901-5393731 GCA_023531105.1 Papaver atlanticum
TGATTGGTCAAAATAACTAAGTCTTGCAAACAAGACCCATTCAGCAATCTGCTGCATATTTTTCACGAAAATACTCGAGACATCAAACATGTCACAAACTGGGGGATGTTCACTGGGGTATTGTTCTGGCGGTTTATAGCGTGCGGCGCGCAACACGCCCATTATAAGAAAGTGACAGGAAAGGCGGAGCGGTTGATAGTAGTAAAGGAGTAGTGGGTGTGAGGTTGACATCTTCCCTCATGATGGAAACGTGATTAACACCACTTTTACACAATCCCCACTTCTCCACTACTAAACGGCCTCCACTTTCTATGAGGTTAGGGTGCGCTCAATCAATGACTTGTACAAATAGGATTTCAACCTATTTCAACGGGGAACAGAAGTGTTATCAACACAAGTAGCCAGAAACCATATTCTGATACAAGTCATAAAACAACCACACCTTCATAATTCAACATTCTGATCTCAAACACCTTCTTCGCTTCCCTCCCTAAGATCAACCCTTCTCCTTCACTTTGTGACCGAAGCAAGACTGGAACGGCCATTTCTAAGTTTAGGCCAGGATTGTACAGATTGATCTCTCGAATCTAATAGTACTCCCGTGCAGTGCATTTGTTTAGGGTTTAAATTCGTTTCTCATCAACACACCCAAATTTACCAAAAACAGCAGAATCAGTTTTTACCCCAAAACACCTACTAATTCTAAACTCTTTGGAAATATTAAAGACGTAGTCCCTTATTGTACCATGTGTAAGTAGAAGTAGAAACCACTAAACATCTTTTTTTCCATTGTCCTTATGCTAAAGAGTTATGGAACTCAGCTCCTAATCCCATCTCTTTATCTCTGGATATGTCTAGTAAGATTTTAGACCTATGTAAGGATTGGTTTAATAACCCTAGGAATGAAATTTCTATTGAATTAATTCTTACTAAGATGTGGTTTATCTGGAAAGAGAGATGTGATAGGATTTTTGAAGATAAAGCTAAAACTGCTACTAGTTTAGCTCTAGAAATTTAGAGACATATCTCTTTCTGGTCTACAAGAAAGGGGACCACAAAAACTAAACAGTTACAACATAAGAAAATAGTTCCCATCTGGAAAGCTCCAAGTAAAGATTCACTAAAGATCAATGTTGATGCAGCATGGATATCTGAATTATTACCATCAAGTTATGCTTTAATCTTGAGGAATGATGCAGGAATTTGTGAAGGAGGACGAGAAGGACAGTCAGCAAGCGCAGACTCACAAGAAGTTGAGGCTATAGGCTGTAGGAGTGCTCTATGCGACAATTTGGGCCAAGGAGAAGTAGATTCAAAATTTCAGTATTAAAGGTGACTGTGAAAGTATTTTCAACTTCTTTCATGGGAAAAAATCAGACATTTCTTGGCGTGCCAAAGCCTGTCTCAATGAGGCAATCAGAATAACTAGTTTATGCACTAATTTTCTGGGTTTTCATTTTGTTCCTAGGTTAGGAAATAGAGCTCTGGATATATTAGCCAAGTTTGTTAGGCCTCTAAATTCGGCTTTAGAAGGGGAAAACTCACCTCCCTTATTATTGTGAATCAACTTTTAGTAGATAAATTTCATATTGGGAGCTTTCATTATCCCAAATTAGATGGCTCTACTCCTATTGTAACAATGACTCACTTTGAGTCTTAGTCTTTTTAATGGAATATCTTATTTACAAAAACAGAAAATAAGAAACACAAAAAAGAAGGGGTGCCAATGTGGAGGGAGACGAACCAACCACCTCCATAAGGGTGGAACACAGTTCATCCATGACTCATCTGGCTTAAGCAATTAGAGACTCCTTCCAGATGAATAAGTATCTTCCAAGATGACAGAACAGGAAAAAAAAAATGTATACGGAAGTTTCAAATATATATGAAAACTTGTATTACACCGAGTAATCGGTTCGTGTATGTATCCTTTTTATATACGGAGAACATTATATTCACTAGCCAACCCCGATCAACCAAAACACAAAATAATAACCGGAAAGGATTGATATTCAGAGTTAAAACCTCCAATGCTGCTGCAATGATGAGCATATTGCGAGCTGTTTACCTTCTTTATTCTAGTCTTTGTCTGCTTTCTCTTTTTGGTGGAACCTGTGTTACCTACCTGAGAGGTCCCTCTCAATCCCTGAGCAAAACCAAAAGAAAGCCTTCAAGTTCTACTTCACGTCATGGGGAACAGCAATACTCAGCCGGACACATTCTTGTTGGATGGGAAACTTTATGTTGGTTTTCAAGTGAAGATCATGGTTTTCCCAAGAACGAAAAGTATCAGTGAGAACTCGATTAGGAAAACTGTGTTGATGAGTTCTCGATCTATCGTCCATCCATAGATTGTGACTCCAGCCGGATTGGACTGCAGATACATTACTGCATAACAAAAGTTTAAAAAAGGTCAACATTTCCTACATGCAGAAAGAACGAATTAGGGAATTACTCAAAAACAATAGAGTAACTATAAAGAACAGTCTTATAGAAGCTCATACAAAGACACTAATAAGGACATGATCCACAATACTACATTCAATACATTTATAATCAGAGCTAATTCACATACCAAATGCTTGTCTCTTATTGTATGAAGACACATGAGAAGCCAGCTGTGTATAATTTGGTGGTCCAATGCTATCCAACGACTCCAAATCACTTTCAGAGAAGACTGTAGGTATTGATCTTATTGGATTAGCAAGTGCCTTGAAGTTGCCCACACTATTTGAGCCTCTCATACGAGATGGATCAGGTGAGTTACTTGTTACCAAGGCGTGCCATCTACTAGCAACAGATGCAACACGTTGTGCTCTATGAGAAATCTTTGCGGTTGCATGTAAGCAAATGACTATGCCAACAACTTGAACGATGGAGCTGACCTGGCAACATACACACACATGATGATAAAAGCCATTCAAACGCTGAGCTATCACAAAAGGATGCTATTGGTAATTCATATATATTAGTGTGTCCAGGCATGGATCAACAATTCTGGACAAGGGATTTATTAAGGAACTAGTCCCTATGATCCCCCCTATAACTAATGAGTACAAGCACGCCTTTATAACATTTATGAAAGAGATATTGCTAAAATAGAACTTACTGCAAAATCCCCTCCATTGATGAGAGTGATGATTCCATGATACCCTGTAGTTTGGAACAGAGTCACCACTTGACTACATGTCACAACCAGGAATTCCAAAAGAAGAAAAATACGGAATCTGTGGCTTATCTTAGAGAGATGGTGCCTTAAACGAACATGTTCATCAATAAGTGCAGTTACATCTGAATCACTTTCCAAGAGTTTCGTGTAATCAGCGAAGTGGATAACTTGAAGATTGCACACTAAATTGAGCAAAACACTGGCCGACAGAGAGATTATAGTAGAATACGCCCATGAGGAAAGCAAAGCAAACAGTATAGCAACTGAGATCCACCACGACTCATGATCAACATACATAACTCGGATAACTTCACGAATAGTCTTCAAAACAAAGCATGGTATAACCCACAGAACAAGCAAGCTGAAGAATCCCTAACGAAATGAATTGCCAACAAGAAACTTTCCTCAGTTAATATTCTACAAGCTACATTCTTCATATACGTTCTAGTTAATTACAACATAAATGATGTACAGAAATCATAATTCAATTCTCAGAAAACAGTGTGCATGAATCAATTAGCAGCAAACTAAATCAAACTTGTAATGCCCACTTAAGATATCCCATCACAAGATTCATAGTCCATATACTAGTTTATGATGCCAAAATATTATAATGCTCACGGCATTTGGAGCATGCGGTGCCCTATTCACCATAAATGCCAGGCACTCACCCCAACGGATTCCCATCCAACAGTGAAACATGGGATGATGGCACCAGTTGGCGTGCACTATGCATCAACTAGACAAGGACATGTTCATGACTTACTCATCCGTTTGGAAAAACATCAACGAATGCAGTTTCGCTCAATGTATGCCGAAAATAGAAGCATGTTAGCTTGAATGAACCGTTTTTTTGTACCTAAAGGTGAATGCTACTTCATTTTGTACATATTGTATAACTGTACTGCTACAAGCATGAGTCATTACTTTTCAAAACCCACAAATTAAGGAGACAGAATCCGATTCAATCTCATAAAATTTGTTAACTTTGCCCAATATGCCTCTACATTCAAACAATTTCCACGAACCCCAATCCAAAATCAAACAAAAAAACAAATTTAGGATATAGAAAAAGACTTTTACCTGGATCATCTTGACATACTCTTCCCGGAATTTCCCCATATGACCATATGATAACGATCAACAAAAAGGAATTTTCGAATCCCATGTTTCCTCAAATTATGCGAAACACAAAGTAAAGAAATGGCAGCAAGAAGAGATTGAGATGCTAAAATATCAAGTTCAAATTTATTGATTTGATATTTTTCACAACCTGAACAACTAGGAAGCAATAGTATTAAAACTGGCACTGAAACACCGACAATTACAAATGCAACCCAAGATACTATAGTCCCTAATAATGAACATTGATGAAAACCAAACAATAATAAGAAATTGTTTAGTTTTTGTAGGTTTTCCTCTAATTCGGAATCAGTTAGTTCTTCTTCTTCAACTTCTTCATCTTTTATTCGGATTGTGTTATGGTTTGGATCAATCAGTGGAACTACTAGGGTCGTCGTTGATGGCTCTTCTGCAACTGGGTTAGGGTTATGTGGATCAGCCATGAATTCGAGAGAGAGAAAGGTGCGACATGAAAGTAGGAAACCAACAGTGGGATTGGGATAGTGGGGAACATTAGCCTGAACTTGAAGAAAGGTATCAACGTGTTTGAATTTTATAATAGAGTTGACTGAATTAGTCCGAGGATGCATTATGTGGAAACTGCCGTTTTATATCATTAGGATGAGCACTTGTGCATCTCTTAGGTCTTGCAAAGGGAGCACGTTTGCTCACTGTTCTTTTTTTTTTTCTTTGGGGGATTTTGTGTTTCCCTCTGAAAAAAGATAGTTAATTTGCAATACCCCCTAGAGATTGATAATAGGCAAAACCCCCTTTAACTTTGATGTGCCGTAACCGAGCAGTTTAGTATAGCACGTGCAGTTCACATGCGTGTCAGAAAAAATATCTGAAATTGTCAAAAGACATACTTGCCCCTGGACACGTGGTGCATTCTTAGCCCCCAAAAAATTTGACCGTTCACAAGCAAGGAAGAACACTAGCATACATTAATGATCGAGTATGGGAGGTGGATCTTCAAGTCTCGACAGTGGGGTAAGTTCCTTCATCTGCACCATTAAAGGGGGTAATGCAAATTACAATATTTACACTGAGGGTGTATTACAAATTTAAATTGTGATTTTTCAGGTAAGCATTGAAGATGAAGCTTCCAATAGTGAAAGTAAAGTGGCTAACTGAGCCTAACAAAGACTATATATGGCCATAACACATAACAGAGAGTATTAAAATAGTTTTCCCTACACATAGCCTTCATAGAGTAACATCTCTGTACAAAAAAATGGCAACTGCCCTGCATAATGCTAAGCTAGATCAGAGTATAATTTCTGTACAAAATATTGCATGCATGCACATCAAAAAAAAGAGCACACACACAAACATGTATATGCACTTAACGCCTCCAAGCTGGTTTGAAGGTCTGCGATGGGGGTCTAAAAGCTGCCCTCATTCCATCTGCTCTGAATCCATTCTGGCTGTGGAAATTTGCTGTTGTTGCTGCTCTTCCAGCTCCACCAATACCTGTATAAGGAGGAGGGACAGGTCTTGCTGCAGCTGCACCTCTTCCTCTAGCTGCACCTATTCCATTTTGTTGAGCAGGTGGTGTGCCTCTTCCCATTCCTTGTGAAGATCCTGCTCCACTGCCCCTAAAGATCCAACAACAACATCAATAATCTAACAAGAAGTGTTTCAGAATGCAAGTATAAATAGAGAAGCAAAATATACCTGCCAGCAGGTTCAGTATCGCATCTGCCTCTTCCTTGGCTCCTACCTCTGCCTCTGCCTCTGCCCCTTCCTTTAGCACTTGTAGATGGTACATTCTTTGTAGGGCATCTTCTGACATTGTGGGCACTTGAACCACAACCACTACAACTTCTCTTGCCTTTTTCAGGGTTTGGTCTTCCTTCAACGTTAGACCTAATCCTATTCAGTTGTGGTCTACCAACCTTTCTCTTGTATTTAGGTTTGTTGGGCCTCATTTCATGCTGCGTAGAAAGATATATTAGAACACAAGCATTTGCCACATATTGAAAATAGTAAAGAGATGGTAGAATATTACCTCAAGCCAATTCTCTTCACTTGCACATGCCTTAACCTTACCGACATAAGCTTTTTTTATAACTGGTAACCTTGTGCAAGTCATCAACCATACTGTAAAAATGAAATGTATATCAAAGGTTACTTTTGACAAATGAAACAAATAAAAGAGACACAGGAAATCATAATGGTAGAATATTACCTATTCAGATTAGCCCTCAAATGTATTCCTACTGCAACTGCATGGACACATGGAATGCCAGTAATGTCCCAAACACAACAACTGCATGATTTTTCAGTTAAACTAACATCCCACCTACTTCCACTCATGCGGCTTTGGACACACCATTCAAACTCACTTTGTCCAAATAATTTGTATCTATTCTTCTTGGAAATTCTATTATTCGTAATTCTCTCTGCCCTTGGCACCAATATCTTGCCCTCTCTCTCCCACTCCAAACATTTCATCTTCCTCTCAAACATCAATCCCATGACCTTTAAATTGAAGCCTTCCAACAATCTGTGCAAAGGCTGACACCTAACATCTAGCATCCAACTGTTAAATGCTTCAGTGAAGTTATTTGTTACATGCTCACATTTGGAAGTCAAATCAAATGTTGACCTAGCCCAAGTATGTGTCGGCACATCGTTAAACCAGTCATGTGCCCTCTTGTTATCCTTTTCCATTTGATCCATTGCTTTCTTGTGGTCAACAGCTCTATAAGATTTTGATGCTCCCCAAGCTAGTCTTTTCATGTGTTTGCGTTTGTGTGTCATCTTAAAGTTATCAAAGATGTGTCTAAAGCAAAACCTATGGCTAACTGTGGGAAAAACTTGTTGTATTGCTGGTATAAGACCTTTTTGTCTGTCTGAAATGAAAGTCAATTGCATAGGATGTGCATTCAATCTTGCTGCAATGATTTTCAGAAATGCAATCCAATTGACCTTATCCTCTACATCACAAATGTAAATAGCTAAGGGGTACATACCATTATTACCATCAAGTGCAACTGCTGAGAGCATGACACCACCACACTTTCCTTTAAGATGGGACCCATCAAAACCAATAAAAGGTCTGCATCCATCTTTGAAGCCTGTCAGGTATGAATCAAATGCAAGGCAACATGATTTAAAGTCATTATCAGCATCAACAGTAACCTCTCCAATACTGTTTGGATTCTTGGACATAATCTGCCTGCACACTTCAGGTGAGAACTTATAACCATCTTCATATGAACCATACACATTGCTTAGTGCCTTGCCAAGAGCCTTCCAACACACCCAATACTTCACAGGCACTCCATTCAAGTCCATAATCTTTTCCTTTATCTTCATTGGATTCAAACTATAACCATCATTTCTTACATCCTGTTCTATTACTGAAGCAATCCAAGTTGAATTGGCCAATTTGTTCTTCTTAGACATATCCCTGTTTACACAAGTGTGTGTATGCACATACTTAGTGACCTTGATTGTGCTTCCATCTTTTTGCCTGCACACATTAACAACATATATTAGAAACACAAATACTGTGCATGTATGAAATAAGACAATAAGACATGTATAAGTTCACTTACAGATTCCTATTAAGTCTGAATGAACATTTGGGGTCTTTGCACCTGCACCTTAATCTGTCCTTGTCATCCTTTGTCTTTGTAATTTCCATGGTATTGGCTATACAAAACCTTGTCACAAATGCCTTGTACTCTTTCATAGTTGGCCAAGTCATACCAATTGCTAGTTCATCTGTCTCACATGTCCATGGCATATGGTCTTCACTTTCTTTATCTGCATACATATCATCATACTTGTATACAACCTTCCTATATTCTCCATATCTATATGGCTCAGATGTCTCTTCTTTTTCATCTAAGTCAGTTTCACAGTCAGATTCTTCATCTGGTTCACTATCTGAACTAAGTGACTGACTACTGTGGTAATCATCTTCAACTGGTAAATCATGAATGTCATGATAATCCAGATTAGTACACTCAGGAAGTACATCCAACTCTTCTTCATCAAACCCTTCATTATTTAATTCATCCAACTAATCACCATTTGATGTCTTCTTCTTACTTACAGGTTCAGCTGTACTGTTATCATCCACAGTAGCTCTTTTCTGTGGTGTAAGTTTCTTAGAAGCCACTTTCTTTGAACCAAACAAGTTCCTTCTAGGTGTATCTGGTGGCTGCTGACTCACCTGCTCATGTGGCTGCTGACTTGTCTGCTCATGTGGCTGCTGACTCGTCTGCTCATGTGGCTGCTGACTCGTCTGCTCATGTGGCTGATCAGGGACTACCACATCATCATAGTCATCAATATCAACAATTACTGGTCCTTCACTCTGAAACTGTGTTGAGGGACCAACAACATCAACTTCAGGCACCACTCGCGGAACATACGGCTGAACACCCACCCCCATATCTTGACTTATAGGATCAGCATGAATCATAAACAAATGTACTTCAGGAATGCCTTCTTCTTGATCTGAATCAGTCCAAAACCTCAGCAAGTCTGGTTCATCATCTATGTCCAATAAAAAACCACCATCCAAATATTGAAAAGTAATCACCCCTCCCAGACCATTCAATCTATCTCCCATACCAGCAATAAGATCTATCATACTCAAACAGTCACCATCAAAATTCTTATAACGAAATTCACGGCCATTCATATAGTCAAAGAAGTGCAAACCCCCAATTGGTTGGTCAGGTGGCCAACGTCCACCATAATGAATCACCAGATCTTTCAAACCATAATCTTTACTAGCACTACAAACATACACAAACACAAAATGAAAATTTCAGTTTCATTATCAAAACAATAACATCAAAAAGAATGACTTTATATTTCCAACAACTAACTATACATCAATCGAAAATATACTAATCATAATAGAAGCACATAATCAACAGTTAAAAAAAATATTTGAAACCCTAATTTTTTAGAAAACATAGTAACAACAAAAGTTGAAAATAACTTCGAATCTATCATGATAATAACCATTATTAACTACCCAAGTAACAAAAAACCCAAAATCAAACAAACCCTAACCAAAATCGATGAAACCCTAAAATATAATCGGAAGAAAAAAACTTACATTTTTTATAATCAAACTGAGATATATCATAATCATAACCATTATTAACAACCCAAAGAACAAAAACCCAAAATCAAACAAACCCTAACACATAATCGACTAAACCCTAACACATAATCGAAAGAAAAAAGCTTACAACTTCTTAGGGAATTGCATGTCCAAACCCTTCTTCAAAACCCACTGTTCTTTCCTTGATCTTCTTCTCTATCTCTTTCTCTGATTAAGATTTGCATAAACAAGGGTGGAATCGAAGAGAAAACGATTTCTCTCTCTTTCTCTCGAAACGTCTGTGAAATGGAAGAGAATGGAATGGTTTCTCTCCTGCCTCGTATCTAATCAGTTAGGGTACGTGTAACAAATCTAAGCCCAAATCTTGTATAAACCGTTGATTTTCTAAAGGGTAATTTTGGGTTTTAATTTTCAAATATTTTTTTCTGACACGCATGTGAACTGCACGTGCTGTACTAAACTGCTCGGTTACGGCACATCCAAGTTAAAGGGGGTTTTGCCTATTATCAATCTCTAGGGGGTATTGCAAATTAGCTATCTTTTTTCAGGGGGAAACACAAAATCCCCCTTTTTCTTTTTTCTTTCTAATTTATTACTTGCAAGTGGGCAGGCCTGAAAATCATCTGCCATCACCTTCATATGCACCTGTAAATAGTTTAGTTGATAACAAACGTGTATATGCATTAGCATTTCCGCAGCATTATATGAATACATGATCCAAATAATTTGTGAAAACTTGAATGTCAAAGCAATATTTAAGAATCCTATTATTGGGTTGTACACGGCTGGGTTTTTTGGGGCATATATAGGGTCATGAAATAATAATAGTGATAGCCCCATATCCGACTATTTTCCATGATCCCAATTTGATTAGTGCTAATTACAGTGATTAACTAAATTAATTACGATTAGTGAATGGATTAGATTAATCATTAGATTAAAATTTCGAAAATCATTTTTTTTTTTTTTTTATTTAGGAGGAGGATTTTGAGGAATTTTTTTAAAGTTCTTTTCTTTTTTTCTTTTTTTGATGAAAGAGGTAACATATTAATTAAGCAATGTAATACAAAAGATCTACAATTCTTTTTTATCAATAATATTAGAATGTTTTTTTTTCTCACTCGTTGTTGCAAGTGCGTTTGACATATGTCAGAGTCTTCTGATCCTTGCTTCTTTTGCCACTGAGTCCGCTGCAGCGTTGTGATCTCTGCTTGTAAATTTTACCTTAGCTTTTGGAAGTCTTCTTAGAATGGAAATAGAATCCTTTATAGTGTTCTCCGTTGTCCAAGAAGCATCTATTTCTATTTTGTTTATAGAGTCCGCCAGCAGTTTAAAATCTGTAACAATAAAAACACTAGAAAAAATATTGTCCTCTAGCCATTTTAAAACCTTTAAATGAGCTTTTGCTTCTGCCTGCAAAGCCGAAGATTCCCATTTTGATCCCGCTGAGATGTGCATGAAGGCTTCTTGGTCGACCGAGTACAAAATGAAAGCATATCCCATGGACAAGTTCTCTATATTATATGACACATCAGTGAAGATTATCCAGTCCGCCCTTAAATTGTTCCAAGAAAGTTTAGGCAATTTGTTTTTCTGGATATCTATATTTTTGTCCTTTTTGTTGCACGTTGAAGACTATAAGAAATTTTTAATCTGTTGAATAAAAAAAAAATGGATCTGGAAGGTTTTCCTAAATACAACTTCACACCTGTATTATGGTTGCAATCTGATCACAAAAATGTGTAAATTTTGTATCTAATATCAAAGATTCAACCCACTTGCTAATAGAGTTCGTATTTGCGCATTGACTGCGCCCAAGGAGCAACCAAACCAAACTGATCTAGCAAACCGGCATTTTCTAAAGAGGTGATCTTCCGTTTCTATCAATTGATTATTGCACATTGGACACTCAGGAGAGATCTCCGAATTGTGGGCTGCTAGTCTGTTAGTGGTTGGCAGCGCTTTTTGAACTAATTTCCAAATAAAAAGCCTAATACGAGGGATTGCCTGCATCTTCCATAATTTTTTCCAAGGGAAATCCATATTATCCTCAACTTCTGTATTTTGATTGATGAGGTAGCTGTAAATGTTTTTTTGCCGAGAAGTCTCCTGATTTATGATGTTTCCATCTGATCCTATCTTCTTCTTCTTCTTCTTTGTTTGGAGTAATAGCTAAAAAAATCTCTTTTATTTCTGGAAAGAAAAGTTCATCTAGTTTTCCAGTGCCCCGGAAACCTTCATTATTTATTAGATTTTGAACTTTTTTGCGACAAAGATTCTATTCTATCACTTGGTTCGTTTATACTGTTCGTATTAGGAATCTAATTATCTTCCCAAATTTTCGTATTAGCTTCATTTTTCACTTGCCAAACAAAATTTCATTTTATAATATTTAGATCTTTTTGTATGCTTGTCCAAATCCAAGAGAGTTCATAATTTCTCGAGGAACTGAAAGGATTAGAGCCAAATAATATTTTGCTTCAAAAAGTTTCACCCAAAGTTGTTCTTTTTCAGTCATTACTCTGCTAACCAACTTCGTTAGAAGGGCTATATTGAAATTATGAGGATTCTTTATTCCCAAGCCCCCTTGCGATTTCGGTTTACACATGCCGATCCACGCTTTTAAATAACCACCCTTGCCTTTGGACCTATCTTTTTTCACCAAAAATCACTTTGAATTTATCTAATTTATCTAATGTGTCTTTAGGAAGAGCTAGCATCCGCATCTAATTTGTCGGGTAAGCTTGAAGGATTGGTTGAACTAAGACTATCCTGCCCGCTTTAGATAACAACTTTGCTTTCCAACCTTGTAAAGTATTATAGTATCTTCGAAGAAGCGGTTCGAAATTCTCTTTCCTGTTTCTATCCATAAATATAATACGAGTGAAAACCACCCCTACCCAGCCGTTTTATTAATAAAACCATCGGGTATGATTCATATATACCCATCTGTTTTATTAATAAAACTGTCGGGTATGATTCATAATACCCATCCATTTTACCAAAAAAACTGTCGGGTATAAGTTTCTATGGTTGGGAAATTTGAGCATCCTAGCCGTAATTTAATGTTTACGGCTAAGACATAAGCGTAACGGCTGGGATTTTTTCTATTATGGTTTGGAAATACCTAGATGTAAACCTATTTTTTGTGGATAACAGAACTACATACGGCTAGGAAAATGAACTTACTAGCCGTAATTTATAGTTTACGGCTAGGACATAAGTGTTACGGCTGGGATTTCATCTATTACAGTTGGGAAATACTTAGCCATAAACCTAATCTTTGTTGTTTTTTTGTTCAATACAGAACTACACACCGCTAGAAAAATCCTAGATGTAGGCAAGCAATCACGACTGGGAGTTCTTATCTTCCCAACCGTAAAAATAATTTACGGCTAGGAAAACAAGAACTCCGAGCCGTTAGCAGTTCCAGAAACCCAATTTTAAACCCTAATTTTATCGAATCTAACTTTGTAACTGATCAAGAGCAGAAATAAATGATGGGCTTTAGAAGGATATCTTATATAGTCATTTATGGAATATTAATTTATGTTTTAATTGAAAAAGCGGGGGTACAACAACCACACCCAATATTTCGCTTAGCAATCTGTATGGACAAACTTCAATATACTTTCAAGATAATCAACTAGACAGTCAGACTCAATCTGAAGAAAAGTATATCAAAGAGTTATATCTCAATTTCTCAATTCAATCCGCAATCAAACAAATAGGATTTTGCGAGCCCGATTGAATAAGAAAAATAACATGGACGGTATCACAAACCAATATCCAAGTGTCAATCAATTCAATCAACAACCCAAAGGCCGGATTAAAGAACTGATTGAAGTTAACGCACAACCTGTGATATTTCTATTATATAACAAAATATAATGTGGAAAAGAAATAACACAGACACCAGAAATTTTGTTAACAAGGAAACGGCAAATGAAGAAAAACCCCGGGACCTAGTCCAGATTTGAACACCACACTGTATTAAGCCGCTACATACACTAGCCTACTCCAAGTTAACTTCAGACTGGAATGTAGTTGAGCCCTAACAAATCTCACACTGATCAAGGTACAGTCGCATTCCTTATGCCTCTAGAATCACGCCAGATTCTGCGCACTTGATTCCCTTAGCTGATCTCACCCACAACTAAGAGTTGCTACGACCCAAAGTCGAAGACTTGATAAACCAGTTTGTCTCACATAGAAAAGTCTATTGTATAGATAAATCTGTCTCCCACGGATAAACCTATGAGTTTTGTTTCGTCTTTTGATGAATCAAGGTGAACAGGAACCAATTGATATACAAGACTTATATTCCCGAAGAACATCCAAGAAATATCAATCACCTCACAATAATCTTAATCGTATGGTAGCGAAACAAGATATTATGGAATCACAAACGATGAGACGAAGATGTTTGTGACTACTTTTTATCTTGTCTATCGGAGATTAAATCTCGAGCAAATCTTAGAGAAGATAGTACTCAATCACGATAGAAAACAGCAAGATCAGAACACGCAACTACAGAGAAAATAGTTGGGTCTAGTTTCACAATCCCAATGAAATCTTCAAGTCGTTAACCTACAGGGTTTCGTGAAAAACCTAAGGATAAAAGAGAATCGACTCTAGTCGCAACTAGTATCACACAAGAGGTGTGGGGATTAGGTTTCCCAGTTGCTAGAGTTCTCCTTTATATAGTTTTCAAATCAGGGTTTGATAGCTTTGAAACAAAGCAATCAATATTCACCATTAGATAAAACCTGATCTAACAGCCAAGCTAAGTTTGCTTGAAGCCAAAGCAATATCTCTCCATCGTTAGATGGTCTTAGCATCTAACACACGAATGAAATGTACCTTCATTTAGATATGAGTAACCGTACCTAAACGTGTACACCTTGTTGGCTCAACAATAGTTAACCGAAGTTATCCATATGAACACTTTTTTATCAACCATATTCATCTTATCAACAACTAGTTCAAATGACTCAAATGAAACTAGTTATAGAGTTGTTCAATCGTTTATATTCTCATAGAAGTATAAAAGACACAATTGAAGCAAAATCTATTTTTATTCACTCGAATCAATTCATGAACATTATATCCACGGTTTGCAAAAGATTGCATTCCTTATTATATAAATGTATTTGTTCATGTCACAACCGATTTTAGAACTTTAACCATTCAAGTATGCAAACGGGTACGCATACTTGAAATAGCCGGACCAAGTTTGGTTTTGGCCAGTATGCGAACGGGTACGCATACCTCCAAACCCAACAGAAATTTCCTATCACAAACCTACGCCAGTATGCGTACGGGTACGCGCACTTAGGTTCCAGGACTTCTCAAACCAACAGGTACGTATACGGGTATGCATACTATGGTTCCCGGACATGGATCACACATATGCAAAAGTGCACAACATGTTTATAATCCAATGTTGGTTAAGTGTTCTAAACTCTTATTTCAATCATTGAAACTTTCTTAGAGGATGACAATAGCCGTTTTCACACAATATTAGCATCAAGGCAATTTTCAAGTTATTGAAATAATCATAATGAAACATTCCAAGTCTACATCAAATGATTGTATCACACAAACCATGTTAGATGTTACTCGACGATTTTCACATGATCAAATTTTGACTTTCGTCAAGAATATAAGATGAACTTGGTTGAAGCGAAAGCTTACCAACACATATTTCGAGAAATATGTAAGCGAGTTAAACTCAGCTCGAAATCTCAAATGTGCATAATCGAAAACTATAGTAATACGACTTTTGTCTCAATATAGGAGATAGAGTAGAAATAGACTTTCCAAGTGATAGATGAGTTTTAGTCTCCACATACCTTTTGTTGATGAAGTTCCACAAGCTCTCCTTAGTAGTTCTTCGTCTTCAATTAATGACCATCGTGAAGTCTAATGCCCAACTACACAATCTATCCTAGTCAGAGACATTACTTTAAGTAGACTAGAAATCAAGACTTATAGTTTTGATCACTAACATTGACAAACAAGCTTGAGATAGCAACGCTTGCAAGTTCGACCGAGCAGATCTCTAACAATCTCCCCCTTTCTCAATTTTAATTACAAAACTATCAATATATATGGATTACAAAATAAATAAACTTTGTAGCTTCTCATCCAAATGCTTGATCTCCTTTGTGCTTCAACATTACTCGAAATCATCGTCACTTCCAAGTACTCCAATGATTCCAAATGTGTTCAACTCAGCATCATCGTTGTTGAAGATCCGTAGCTATAACAATGAGAAAATAATTGCTCTCAATCATTGTTATACAGTGTCATAATATCATTATACCGCATCAAAGTCCAATTGCATCACAACTTTGACAACAATACTATGGTGATATGTATCACTCCCCCTTAGTCAATACTTCATCTCGACATGAAAACTATTCCCCCTTACATAATGATCTGTAAACCATATGTATTTATAGTGTGAACTACACATTAATTCCCCTCCTTCTTGTCAATATAAATTGGCAAAGGTACGAAAACTAGTGGGATCCTCATGAAATTTTCATAGAGATACTTCATGACCAAAAGATAACAACATACCAACTTGTTTAGATGCCATCAAATAGCCGAAACTAAATGCATTCATCAAGGAGTTTATAAAGATATAAGATAACCCCTACAATATTCCACAGCCGCACTCCCCACAAAGATTTGGCAATTGAAAAGACGAGGGTACCCAAATATACCTCAATCTAAAACTTTTCCACCTATAAGTCCATTTCCGAAAGTGATTGTCTATGGACTGAATCGAGACAATACAACTAATCGGTTCACACTTTGTGTGATCGTCTATGAATACAAGATCGAGACAATACAACAACGAAGTATGTTTACTTGATAATAGGTTCGGACTTAACCAAACACTAGGATTGTCTATCAAGTAAAATAGGAATTAACGTTTGTGTATTTTACTTCTAATTATAATTAAACAATTATAATTGCGGAAATATAAAAGTAAAAGACACACAAAGATTTTGTTAACGACACCCCGGGACCTAGTCTAGAATTGAATACTCTCAGAATTAAGCCGCTATACAAAATCAAACCAACTTCGTATAGTTGAGACCAAACAACTAAACCTATAGTTCACCTAGTCCCCTCAGTATTCCTGCGCCTCCAACTTGTAAATAAGTCACGCACTTGGAACAATTTCTTTGGTTCGTATTCCAAACAGTAAAGGAACAACAAATCTGTTCGGTAAAAACTATTTTCAAACAACGTGATATGAGTTTGACAAAGGTCCGTTTAACCAATAAACTCCTTTGTCGGGTCCTTAGATCAAACTCTCAACAACTACCGAAGTAATTGTTAGACTATGCAATTAATGTTATTAATCACAAAGAAGTGTATTGATGCCGATCTACTCAACTAATCAATCCAATCTATCACAAAGATAAACCGATTATAGCTGGACCCCTTTCCAGCTGAAACAAGTATTGTGCACACTAAAGATTATGAACCCAAAAAATCTTATTGTCTTCAAATCTTCTTTAATCTTCAATCAGCACCTGCACACAATCAACTTGAATCTCTTGTGATCAATCACACACAGAACGGAGTCTATTAACGTTGGATTATCACAAGACGTCTTTAGATCTACAAACAGTCTAAAGATCCCCGTCGAAACTTCGATCTAGTTTGAGTAAATCTTATATCAGAAGAGAAGATTCTCAAGCATAAACAAACTAGGTGCAATCAAAGTTCAACAACCGTTAGTCAATCAAATCAATCGAAAACTAATAATAAACCGCAATTATCTAGTTTCCCACCAACGGTACTAATAGAGATTCTCAATCCCAAAGAAGCCTTTAAACTGAGCGGCCGTAAGAGATTTCGCCTAATTAGGTTCATTTCCTCTCCGAATAGGCGGCTCCACCAGTAACAACACAACTAGGTAGTTTTTGCTGGCTCTGAGGATTAGTTTGCTCGAAATGCAAACTTCAATATCTATAGACAAGGAAGTTTGGACACCAAGGAATTTCCAAAACCGAATATTCTCAAAGATATGCAATAAACACAAAATCGGTTTTCATAACTCCTGGAAATGCACTGTCCAAATATTGACCGAAATCCCAATAGAAAAATCTATAATCAGTAAATGCACATTATTAATTATTATTTTCTAAAGATATGCATTTATTTGCTGGAGAATAAATAACATATAAAAACTAAGAAACCTTAAATAAAAGATTCTTAATTTATTTCGATCCTGGGATTCTCCTTTAGCTATTAAGGAATATCTTTGAACAATTAATGATAAGAGTTACTGCACATGTTCAAAGTATGTCGACATCTTTACTTTGCAAGTCCTTTTTCATACTTACAATCTTGGAAACGATTTGCCACACTTCCAAACAAGTTTAGAATTGGTTTGTCTGAATTCCAAGAACTATGTGATTGATTATCCTATCAAATCACCAATCATGGGTTTCACGGTTCTACCAAAGCAAGTTCGGTTCTACCTCCATGTGAGTATTGTGCATAGTCACGCTAGTTACCAAAATTCGGTTGACTAGGTACTAGGATCGGTTCCCCACAACTTATGGTAATTACCTGTATTCGGTTGCACATGTCCATAGGATCGGTTCCCCGAAAACTACAAACTTGTTGCACATGTTCATAGGATCGGTTCCCCCATCTACTAAAAATTTGTTGCACCTCTTACAAAGATCGATTCCCTCTTGTAAATTTGTTGCACCTCTTACTAGGATCGGTTCCCCAATGACTATATAAAAGTTTTTATTTACAAGGCATCGATCATACCATCTTGAGTGATTACTTAAGATCGGTTTCACTAATAAAAGTCATACCAATACATAAGTCAGGCCTTGTGAATAGTTTTACCAAGATACATAAACAAGTTTATGAGCGGTTATACTAAACACACATATTGGTAATTCAAAATAGATTTGCAATGAATAACAATACCAATAAGCCTAGCGATTTCCCTTTCGATTCAAAAAACAAGTTTATGAACTTACTTCCTTTAAACGAATGTAAAACATTGTTTCCTAGGATGAAATCTTCACTCATACCCATACATAATCACAATAGCATTAATATGATCATGTCGATGTCTTATATACAAAGTTTAATGGTTAAGCAATAAACCTCGTATTGTATTCCTTAATACTATGTTATGTGAGCATTTCTTATTGAATTAATCATGGGTTCTCTTGTGGTTAATTTAATTGAGATTTTTGGATACAAATTCATATTCTTATGTGATTTGTTAATGTCCAAAGAAATCCTTATTTTCTTGTGAAAGTAAGCTCGCTCTTGTTGTTCTTTCGGTAATGACATTTTATGGGGGGGAGTTCTTAATTGAACTTGTGCTTAATTGCCAAATCTTTGTGGGGAGTGCGGATGTGGAATATTATAGGGGTTATCTTGTATCTTTATAAACTCCTTGATGAATGCATTTAGTTTTGACTATATGATTGCATCTAAAAAGTTGATATGTACTTTCTTTTGGTCATGAAGTGTCTCTATGGAAATTTCATTAGGATCCCACTAGTTTTCGTACCTTTGCCAATTTTATTGACAAAAATGGGGAGAATTAATGTGTAGTTCACACTACAAATACATATGGTTTTCGGATCATTATGTAAGGGGGGGTGGTTTTCATGTGATATGAAGTATTGACTAAGAGGGAATGATACATATCACCATAATATTGTTGTCGAAGTTGTGATACAATTGAACTTTGATGTTGTGTAATAATACTATGACACTATGTAACAATGATTGAGAGTTTTTGTTTTCTCATTGTTATGGCTACGGATCTTCAACAACGGTGATGCTAATTTGAATATCTTTGGAATCATTGGAGTACTTGGAAGTGACGAAGATTTCGAGTAATGTTGAAGAAACAAGGAGATCATGCATGTGGATGAGAAGATGCAAAGTTTATTTATTTTGTATTCCATATGTATTGATAGTTTTGTCACTAAAATTGACAAAGGAGGAGATTGTTAGAGCACTGCTCGGTCGAACTCGCAAGCGTTGCTATCTCAAGCTTGTTGTCAAGTTTAGTTGCCAAAACTATAAGTCTTGATTTCTATTTTACTTATAGCTAAGTTTCGGACTAGGATAGTAAGTGTAGTTGAGCTCTAGACTCCACGACGTTCATCATGCAAAGACGAAGAACTACTCAAGGAACTGGTGGATCTTCATCGACAAAAAGGTATGTGGAGACTTGAACTTATCTATCACTTAAAAGTCTATCTATTTTATCTCCTATCTTGAGACAAAAGTCGTATTGCTATATAGACTTCGATAATACACATTTGCTATTTCGAGCCGAGTTTATCTCGCTTATCTATTTCTCGAAATATGTGTTGGTAAGCTTTCGCTTTGGCCAAGTTCATCTTTACTCGTGACGAAAGTCATGTTGATTGTTTCAATCTATTGAAAATAGCTTTGATGAAAAATAGTATGTGAATAACCACTATATAACATCCTCTAAGAATGTTTCAATGATTGAAATGAGAGTTTAGAATATATAACCTTGAATGGATATAAACATTGTATGTGAACTCATACTTGTGTAAGTCCAAAATCCTTGAACCAAAGTATGCGTACTTTACTGGTTTAGGATGTCCGGAGCTAAGTCCGCGTACCCGTATGCGTACTGCCGTAAGTTCACATCCCGTGAATTTTTGCTGGAGTTTGTGAACTAAAAACAAGCTCAATACGGGTACTTAAGTATGCGTACCGGTATGCGTACTTAAGTGGGTTATTTTCTAAAAACGGTCTATTCATGAGCTAAGACATTTATAAATTAAGGAATGACATACCAACGTTTGGTGGGTTCAACCGAGCTATGCTCTAACAGCAATTAAGCACAAGTTCAATTAAGAACTCTCACCCATAAAATATCATTCCTGAAAGAACAACAAGAGCGACCTTACTTTTAAAAGAAAATAAGGATTTCTTTGGACATTAACAAATCACATGAAACATGAATTTGTATCCAAAAATCTCAATTGAATTAATCACAAGGAAAATGATCAATTCAATTGGCCATGCTCAACATAAGAGAACTTACGTAGCAACACAGTACATACACAAATATGTGGATCAGGGAAAGACCAATGTGGTCAATCTTGTGTCTCGGACTGTCTCGGCTGGGTCTGAGACACCGAGACAAAGCTGTCTCGCCGATATAATCGCCCGGAAACTCGGTACACATTTTCAATGGTAGAATTTGTATAAAGAGAATAAACATGTATAACTAGAAATAAAAACGTGTATAATTACATGCGTAAGCTTGTGTATGTGACACTCATGTACCGGGAAACACGTGTATACCCTTTGAGGGAAGATGTTTTTAACTCTCATCTCTTGTACTAGGAAGAATTTTTTTTTCTTCCTCTCAAACTCGAACTCTCTCAACAGAATGTTTGTTTCTTCTTCGTGTCCACCATGTACCCTTTGATTTGGGTATTTTAGCAAGTCTCTGATAATATACAAATTAGTTAGGGTTTATTTCTTCTTCTACATATATGATGTACAAATTAGCTAGGATTTAGTTAGAGTTTATTTCTTCTTCTTGGGTATATGATGTACAGTAATTGATATGAGTTTATACAAATTTAGGATTTTGATCTTTTTTATGATGGGATTGATCATGTGTTGTAATTAAACAGATTTATCAATTGTTATCCTTTTTGTTTTAATTTCTAAGAATATTGATTCATTCTAGTTCTAATTAGTATTATTTGAGTTTTAATCAAAAACAAAAAACGGGATTCATGCAGCCGATGAAAATTGAATCATAGGGAACCATAAAAAAAAACGAGATTTCGGCCGAAATTCATCCGAGATTTAATTGTTCCAGCGAGTTTACTGGTGAGATATCGTCTCGGCGAGAATATTAATATCGGCTCTTCTATAGCCGAAACCGGAAAAATCAGACCAATACTGCGGAATAATCAAAGATTCATTCTATTTTTCATCACTATTTGCACAATGACATATAATAGACTTAATCTTTGAAAACAAAAGTTCATCCTTTCTTCCATCAATATTTGCATAATGACATAAAAGGCTTAACTTTTGTAGTCAAAAATTCATTCTATCTTTATCCATACTTTCATATCGACATATAATGGAGTTAACTTTTGAGCAAATATGGGACAGTCAATGTTCACGGACGTAAACAACATATCCCATAACAATTTGCAATATATAAAACCATAAAGATTAATACTGCAAAAAATCATCTTCCAAATAACTTAGAATTTAAACAAATAAATCTAAAAACATTGCAAGATGAAAATAACGTTGGCAATAGCTATGTGTACTCACAATAATGGCTATTCCAAACCCTAGTTATCCTTCTTAAAAACACAAGAATAAATTCTCATAAGAAGTTTTCCTAGATAATACTCAAAAACAAAACAACCAAAACTAAAATCAGAGTTCGCGTTTAGAATCTTCACGGGTTTCAAAACCTTCAAGCTTGTGACTGACAGCATCGACATCCTCTTTGGAGAAGATATCCTCTTTGAGAAGATCCTTAACATGTGACTTCACGAGAACAAGGTCAGAATTAACCTTTTTCAACTCAGTTCGTAACACATCAAGATCCTTCATAGAGTTCCCAAGCTTCAGTTTTGCTTTTCCGAGATTATTTAGAAAACCATGAACCACTTCAGCAGAGACCATCTCAGCCTTTTCTCTATCTTGATGGGAATATGCATAATAGCATTAAGCACCAGGACTGAGTTCATCAGCTTCAACAATGGTTCTTTTCTTCTTTACGCCGAACTCAAAATAAACAGCTTTATCAATAAAATCTTCCAGCAGATCCCAAGAACAAGGAGGAGAACCCATTCTTAACAAAAACAAAAACCTGGAGTAAGCGTACTCACAAGAAGGTTTTGGTGTTTTTAAATAGTTTCTTAGGGAAGCAAATTTTAGGGTTACTAAAGTTGGTCCGTGACATGTAATATGGGTACCCGTACGAACACAACCTTTTCCTATAGCCGGAAAAATACCTCAATTGCGGAAAACATAACGCAAGAAAACTGTTTATACAGCAGTGTTTTGCTACGTGAATAATTTCACAAAAATTTAGCTCAATAAATTTTACCTTCTCACTAGGGAAAATTTTAGAGCAAAAGAGTAGCAATTTTTTTGACACAGTAATACTTAAAGAAAAAAATACAAAATATAAATACTTGTGCAAACATGTTTATGAATGATAATCTGTCTAGAAACGATAAGAAAATAGCCATAAAATCAGAAAACACTTTGCCATCAAGTATACCTGAATATATCTCACTCAGCCGGGAATTTTTTGTGAGTGATATTTCAACCATGTGATTAATTAGCACAAGTATGAGCCTTGAGCTCATCAAATGAACGATGTTTTCGGTTAAACCTCTTTCTTCTGATCTTTGGAGGAAAACCCTTTTGATGTGAAAAGTTATCATAAAACTTACTATCATCAATATACGACGCATAGTATGTATTCTTACCTGAAGAATCTTGACTAGAGGGAATTGACAGCCTGTTAATAATTTCTTTATAACCTTCAATTATCGTTTTTAGGTTGTCTTCCATCTCTTCCTTTTTGCCTCCTTCTTCTGGTACCTTTTTCACATCAAGAACAACCTTATCTCCCTTTTTGATTGAAGAAAATCCATGAGTTCTTCTTGAACGAATCGGTTTGGGAAGACTGTTTCACAATTAAACATTTGAGGAACACATCAAATTGACTTTCCTGGTAGGATACACAGGGTGAGTACTAAAACCAATTGGTCTAGACATACGAATATCAGTTACACCTTTGAGAATTAAATCTAAGGTGTGTTGAAGATGAACAATAGAATTGTCATTCAACCTCGATTTCCTCTTTTGTTCAACATGTCCTTTTGAATCACAAAAGAGACACACTTTCTGATCACATGAGTGATTAGACAGAATAGTCTTAACACCAACGTTGGGAGATATCTTCCTTCCATGTGTTGTGGATATTCATTGATTAAAGGAAGACACAAGCACATCCTTTTCAACAGGAAAGGATTTCAATTTTGCTTCTGGAACTGAATTTTTTACAGTTAAATTAGAAGCAATTGGTATAGTGGACTCTTTGGAACATCCTTGAATAGAGAGTTTACTCAAAAGAAGTTCAATTTCCAAAGCATCCTCTTTGAGTTTTTCCTCAAGCAGAGTTCGTGAAGAAAAAACTGAGGCGTTTTCCTCTTGAAGGACCTTTAGACGAGAGTCACGCTAATTTACCATACCAACAAGAGCATCGAATTTGTGTTTCAACCGGTTGACATCATCAGCCTGCATTCTAAAGAGTTTTAGAATCACTGAACTCTCTTTGGCTGTTTCCCTTTCAACTTAAGAGTCAGACTCGTCAGTAAGGTAGTCCGGGTAACACTTGTCAATGGAAGTCAGTTTCGTTGGAACACTAGGTTCGTCTATATTCGAGATTGACAAATCTTTCTCTTTAATAGATTTCATAGAAACAAAACTTTTGTTTCTGGTGATGCATTTATCAGAGATAGCACTTCTGTCCATACTCAGATCGCTACAAACACAGACTTATAAGGTCTTAAATGTGTTTGCCTGCTCTGATACTAATTGAAAAAGCGGGGGTCCAACAACCACACCCAATATTTCGTTTGGAAATCTGAATAGAAAAACTCCAATATACTTTCAAGAGAATAACCTAGACAGTCAGACTCAATCTAGAGAAAAGTATATCAAAGAGTTTTATATCTCTATCTCTTAATTCAATCCGCAACCAGCAAATAGGAATTTGCAAGCCCGATTGAATATAAGAGGAATAACTTGAACGGTACCAAAGACGAATGTTCAAGGATCAATCAATTTCAATCAACAACCGAAGGTTAGATTTACCAATTGTTCGATTCAACGCACAGCCTGTGATATTCCTATTATATAACAAAATATAATGCGGAAAAGAAATAACACAGACACCCAAAGTTTTGTTAACGAGGAAACCGCAAATGCAGAAAAACCCTGGGACCTAGTCCAGCTTTGAACACCACACTATATTAAGCCGCTACAGACACTAGCCTATTACCAATTAACTTCGGACTGGAATGTAGTTAAACCCTAATCAATCTCACACTGATTCAAGGTACAGTCGTGCTCCTTACGCCTCTGATCCCAGCAGGATACTACGCACTTGATTCCCTTAGCTGATCTTACCCACACCCAAGAGTTGCTACGACCCAAAGTCGAAGACTTGATAAACCAATCTGTCTCACACAGAAAAGTCTATTGGAATAGATAAATCTGTCTCCCACAGAAATACCTACGAGTTTTGTTCCGTCTTTTGATAAATCAAGGTGCACAGGAACCAATTGATAAACCAGATTTATATTCCCGAAGAACATCCTAGTATTATCAATCACCTCACGATAATCTTAATCGTATGGTAGCGAAACAAGATATCGTGGAATCACAAACGATGAGACGAAGATGTTTGTGACTACTTTTAATCTTGCCTATCGGAGATTAAATTTCGAGCAAATCTTAGAGAAGATAGTACTCAATACGATAGAATAAAGCAAGATCAGAACACGCAACTACATAGAATATAGTTGGGTCTGGCTTCACAATCCCAATGAAGTCTTTAACTCGTTAACCTACAGGGTTTCGTGAAAAACCTAAGGTTAAAGGAGAATCGACTCTAGTCGCAACTAGTATCACACATGAGGTGTGGGGATTAGGTTTCCTAGTTGCTAGAGTTCTCCTTTATATAGTTTTGAAATAAGGGTTTGCAATCTTAGTTACCTTGGTAACAAAGCATTCAATATTTACCGTTAGATGAAAACCTGATTGAACACAAGATAATATCTTTCAACCGTTAGATCGAACTTAGCTTGTTATACACAAATGAAATGTACCCTCATTTAGGTTTATGTAACCGTACCTAAACGTGTATACCATGTTGGCTCAACAGTAGTTAACCGAGGTTAGCTATATGAACACTCTCATATCAACCTTATTCATCTTAACCATAACTAGTTCAAATGACACCAATGAAACTAGTTAAAGAGTTGTTCAATTGCTATATTCTCATAGAAGTATACAAGAACACAATTGAAGATAAATCGGTTTGATTCACTCGAATCAATTCATGAACATTATAGTCACGGTTTGCAAAGAATGCATTCCTTATTATATAAATGTATTTGTTCATGTCACAACCGATTTTAGAACTTTAACCATTCAAGTATGCAAATGGGTACGCATACTTGAAATAGCCGGAACAAGTTTGGTTTTTGCCAGTATGCGAACGGGTACGCATACCTCCAAACCCAACAGAAATTTCCGGCCACAAACCTACGCCAGTCTGCGTACGGGTACGCGAACTTAGGTTCCCGGACTTCTCAAACCAACAGGTACGCATACGGGTATGCATACTATGGTTCCCGGACATGGATCACACATATGCAAGAGTGCACAACATGTTTATAATCCAATGTTGGTTAAGTGTTCTAAACTCTTATTTCAATCATTGAAATTTTCTTAGAGGATGACAATAGCCGTTTTCACACACTATTAGCATCAAAGATATTTTCAATTTATTCAAATAATCATAAAGAAACATTCCAAGTCTACATCAAATGATTGTATCACACAAACCATGTTAGATGTTACTCGGCGATTTTCACATGATCATCTTTTGACTTTCTTCAAGAATATAAGATGAACTTGGTTGAAGCAAAAGCTTACCACCACATATTTCGAGAAATATGTAACCGAGTTAAACTCAGCTCGAAATTTCAAAAGCTTACCACCACATATTCGACCGAGCAGATCTCTAACAATCTCCCCCTTTCTCAATTTTAATTACAAAACTATCAATATATATGGATTACAAAATAAATAAACTTTGTAGCTTCTCATCTAAATGCTTGATCTCCTTGGTTCTTCAACATTACTCGAAATCTTCGTCACTTCCAAGTACTCCAGTGATTATGAACGTGTTCAACTCATCATCATAGTTGTTGAAGATCCGTAGCTATAACAATGAGAAAACAATTGCTCTCAATCATTGTTATACAGTGTCATAGTATTATTACACAACATCAAAGTTCAATTGTATCACAACTTTGACAACAATATTATGGTGATATGTATCACTCCCCCTTAGTCAATACTTCATCTTACATGAAAACCACTCCCCCTTACATAATGATCTGTAAACCATATGTATTTGTAGTGTGAACTACACATTAATTCTCCCCATTTTTGTCAATATAAATTGGCAAAGGTACGAAAACTAGTTGGATCCTAATGAAATTTTCATAGAGATACTTCATGACCAAAAGAGAACATATCAACTTTTTTTCGATGATTTCACATAGTCGAAACTAGTGTATTCATCAAGGAGTTTATAAAGATACAAGAAAACTCCTACAATATTCCACAGCCGCACTCCCCACAAAGATTTGGCAATTAAGCACAAGTTCAAAAAGAACTCTCCCCCATAAAATGTCAATCCCGAAAGAACAACAAGAGCGACCTTGCTTTCACAAGAAAAGAAGGATTTCTTTGGACATTAACAAATCACGTGGAACATGAATTTGTAATCCAAAATAATCAATTAAATTAACCACAAGAAAACCCATGATTAATTTAATCGGAAATGCTCAACATAAGAGAACTTACGGAGCCACACATTATATTCATAAGAATGTGGATAAGGGAAAGACCAATACTACGGAATATTCAAAGATTCATTCTATTTTTCATCAATATTTGCATAGAGATGTATAATAGACTTAATATTTGTAGACAAAAGTTCATCATATCTTCCATCAATATTTGCATAATGACATAATAGGCTTAACTTTTGTTGTCAAAAGTTCATTCTATCTTTTATCAATAAAGACATATGATAGACTTAACTTTTGAGCAAGAATAGGACAATCATAGTTCACGGACGCAAACACACATATCCCATAACAAGTTGCAATATATAAAACCATACAGATTAATACTGCAAAATCATCTTCCAAATAAACTTTAAAATTTAAATAAATAAATATAAAAACATTGCAAGATGAAAATCGTTGGAAATAGTTATGTGTACTCACAATAATTGCTATTCCAAACCCTAGTTATCATTCTTAAAACACAAGAATAAATTCTCATAAGAAGTTTCCTAGAAAAAATAAATTTAAGCAAGAACCAAAAATCACTTCACTTACTTTGAAGACTCTTCTCATATTCCCTATAGTCATCAAGTTCATCTTCAATTAGGTCAATCCTGGATTCAAGATTATCCATCTTGTCTTCAAGTCTTTTGATAGAGGATTCTAGTTCACTCTTCAACGCCTGTACTTGCTCCAAGACAAGATTCATGGTTAATGAGAGTTTATCAAAATGAGAACCAGTAGGATTTCCATCATAGGATGAATCACGTTTATCTTGACGCATCTCATTATCAGAAGAACCAAAACGAACTTTCTTAGAGAGAAAGAGAACATTCCATACATCATCCTCTTTACTGGAAAGATTAGAAGAGGACATGATAGAGAAGGTAAATGAAATGCTTGCTTAAGGGAAATAAATCTCTTTAAAAAGGAAAAAGAGATGAGATAAATTCCCAAAAAGATCTTTGACAAAAACCGTAACAGAAACTTAAAAGAGCTAGGAAAAACATCCCAGAGTTTAGAAACGGTTTTTTTGTCACTACACGAACAAGTCAGCAGAAATCTTTTCACATCCCTCTTGGAGATTATTGTTCTTGTCCAAGGGAAAATAGACAAGAGCAATCTCCAAACTTACAAAGAGTAATTTCTCCCACTTACAGAAGGATCGGGAGGTTTCACAAGAGAGGAGAAAGATTTTCTTAAACTTTGTTTCAGATTCCTCTATGTGGAGTGAGAATCCGAAGAGGATATTTTTCTTCCCTTTATTTTTCTTAACAGATTGTTCATCGATTTTTGCATACTATGAATGGTTATGAAAATCTCTTTAGAAGGTGACATAGATTTCTTATGAGATTTCTTTTTCTTTTTATGAAATCATGATTTAGAAGAAGTATTTTTAAGAACCTTTGTGCAATCCGTTTCTGGGTAATCCTGATTTTTATTCAAGATATACTCATTATAAGCTGTGAAGTTAACCAAGTCTTTCTCATCATGAGAGAGATTAGAACATGACAAACTCACAGGAGTAATATGCTGATTTGGTTTGCTAAAACTTATCGAAGAGTATCGATTTTTCTTTTTAACATCACAATTGCGAGAAGTCGCATTTTCTTGTCTCAATGTTTTCAGTTGACATTCCAGATTTTCAATCCTTTTAACCCAGACTTCCTTTTCCAGTTGAAATTTTCTTTTAACCAAGTAAAGATTTTTGGTCAAGAGATCGAATTTTTCTTCTGGAGAAGTTTGATTGTTTATCATGGAATAATCAGAGGTGTCGGGAGAACAAGAGTGATTATCAGCAAAATAAGTGAGAGAGCTTTCACTGACTTCATCCTCCGGACAGTAGTCAAGAGTAGACATCCATGCTTTGGTTATCTCACTCACCTCCTTATCAGGGACACCAGAAATGTGATGATCACATTTGTAGCACATGGAAAGAGTTTCATTATTATAGTTTTTCTGAACTTTCTTATCCATTTCATTGATTGAGGAAGATTTTTTTACGAGACCTTCTTTTTCTTCTCCTAAGAGTTTTCTTTAACTGTTGTACAAACAGTGAAAGCGTGGAGTTAAAGCAATTCTCATCCTTCAAATCAATTAATTTTGGACACCGAGAACTTACATCAAAAATAACAACAGAATTGCAACTCATTCGAAGTTTTTCTCTTTTACTAAGTTCAAGATAAAAAATCTTTAGCTTTCCTACCAAACAATTTCTGGACAGAGTATCAAGGTTATTTCCTTCAACGATGGCATGCTTCTTAGAATCGTATTTGGATGGCAATGATCTGAGAATTTTCATCACAATGTCCTTTTCAGGATTAGTCTTACCTAATGCAAAAGATGCATTAACAATTTCAGACACTTTGTGATTAAACTCATCAAATGAATCTTCATCAGCCATACGAATGTTTTCCCAATCAGAAAGTAGGTTTTGAAGCCTAGCTTCCTTTTCAGAGGTATTCCCTTCGAATATAGTTTCTAAGATATCCCACGCATCTTTAGACCGAGTGCAATTAGTCACATGGTGCTGAAGATTTGGGGTAATGGCGTGTAAGATAGCATTTAAACCGTCAGAATTTTGCTTTGCAACAAGGATCTCGTTAGGTTCATATCTACCAATATCCTTTGCAGTAGAGACACCGTCTATTGTAACCATTGGAGGATTAAAGCCGTTAACAACATAAACCCATGATTGAAAATCACGCGCTTGAAGAAAGGCACGCATAATAATTTTCCAACACAAGTAGTTTGAGCCATCGAAGACTGGTGGTACGTTTATAGAGATAGCACCTCTGTCCATAGAGTCAGATCGCTACAAACACAGACTTGTAAGGTCTTGAACGTGTTTGCCAGCTCTAATACCAATTGAAAAAGCGGGGGTACAACAACCACACCTAATATTTCGCATAGTAATCTGTATGGACAAACTCCAATATACTTTCAAGAGATTCAACTAGACAGTCAGACTCAATCTTAAGAAAAGTATATCAAAGAGTTATATCTTAATTTATCAATTCAATCCGCAATTAAACAATTAGGAATTTACGAGCCCGATTGAATAAAGGAAATAACTTGGACGGTATCACAAACCAATATCCAAGTGTCAATCAATTCAATCAACAACCCAAAGGCCGGATTCAAGAACTGATTAAACTTAACGCACAACCTGTGATATTTTTATTATATAACAAAATATAATGTGGAAAAGAAATAACACAGACACAAGAAATTTTGTTAACGAGGAAACCGCAAATGCAGAAAACCCCCGGGACCTAGTCCAGATTTGACCACCATACTGTATTAATCCGCTACACACACTAGCCTGCTCCAAGTTAACTTCGGACTGGAATGTAGTTGAGCCCTAACAAATCTCACACTGATCAAGGTACAGTCGCGTTCCTTACGCCTCTAGAACCACGCCGGATTCTGCGAACTTGATTCCTTTATTTGATCTCACCCACAACTAAGAGTTGCTACGACCCAAAGTCGATGACTTAATAAACCAATCTGTCTCACACAGAAAAGTCTATTGTATAGATAAATCTGTCTCCCAAAGATAAACCTATGAGTTTTGTTCCGTTTTTTGATAAATCAAGGTGAACAGGAACCAATTGATATACCGGACTTATATTCCCGAAGAACATCCTAGAAATATCAATCACCTCATAATAATCTTAATCGTATGATAGCAAAACAAGATATTGTGTAATCACAAACGATGAGACGAATATGTTTGTGACTACTTTTTATCTTGCCTATCGGAGATTAAATCTCGAACAAATCTTAGAGAAGATAGTACTCAGTCACGATAGAAAACAGCAAGATCAGAACACGCAATTACAGAGAAAATAATTGGGTCTGGCTTTACAATCCCAATGAAGTCTTCAAGTCATTAACCTACATGGTTTCGTGAAAAACCTAAGGTTAAAGGAGAATCGACTCTAGTCGCAACTAGTATCACACAGGAGGTGTGGGGATTAGGTTTCCCAGTTGCTAGAGTTCTCCTTTATATAGTTTTCAAATCAAGGTTTGATAGCTTTGTAACAAAGCAATCAATATTTACCGTTAGATGAAACCTGATCTAAGAGCCAAGCTAAGTTTGCTTGAAACCAAAGCAATATCTCTCCATCGTTAGATGATCATAGCTTGTTACACACAAATGAAATGTACCTTCATTTAGATATGAGTAACCATACCTAAACGTGTACACCTTGTTGGCTCAACAATAGTTAACCGAAGTTAGACATATAAACACTTTCTTATCAACCATATTCATCTTATAAACAACTAGTTCAAATGACTCAAATAAAACTAGTTATAAAGTTGTTCAAACGTTTATATTCTCATAGAAGTATACAAGACACAATTGAAGCAAAATCGATTTTGATTCACTCGAATCAAGTCATGAACATTGTAGTCACGGTTTGCAAAAGATTGCATTACTTATTATATAAATATACTTGTTCATGAACAAACCAATTCTAGAACTTAACCCACTCAAGTATGCAAACGGGTACGCATACTTAATTAGCCGGACTTGGACTGTGTCCGACAGTATGCGAACGGGTACGCATACTATCACACATCCAAAACAACAGTTGAATTAGTATGCATACGGGTACGCATACAAAAGTTCCTGGACTTCAACTGAGTTCGCCAAGGCTCTCGAACTTTACCTGACCTTCTTAGTACGCATACGGGTATGCATACTATACCGGTCTTGGATCAACATATATGCAAGTACGCATACTATGTCTATAATCCAATTATGGTTAAGTGTTCTAAACTTTATTTCAATCATTGAAACATTCTTAGAGGATGACAATAGTTGTTTTCACTAACTATTAGCATCAAAACGATTTTCAAGTTATTGAAATAATTAATACGAAACATTCCGAATCTACATCAAATGACTGTATCACACAAATCATGTAAGATGTTACTTGGCGATTTTCACATGATCATCTTTTGACTTGCGTCAAGAATATAAGATGAACTTGGTTGAAGCAAAATCTTACCAACACATATTTCGAGAAATATGTAAGCGAGTTAAACTCAGCTCGAAATATCAAATGTGTATAATCGAATACTATATAGTAATATGACTTTTGTCTCAAGAAGGAGATAGAGTAGAAATAGACTTTCTGAGTGATAGATGAGCTTCAGTCTCCACATACATTTTATCGATGAAGTTCCACAAGCTCTCCTTAGTAGTTCTTCGTCTTCAATTGATGAACACCGTGAAGTCTAAAGCTCAACTACACAATCTATCCTAGTCCGAGACATTACTATAAGTAGACTAGAAATCAAGACTTATAGTTTTGATCACTAAACTTGACAAACAAGCTTAAGATAGCAACGCTTGCGAGTTCGACCGAGCAGTGCTCTAACATTAACTCCTACATTCACCAATTTTCTATTTTCAGGTTCAACATCTTCATTTGATGATAATTCAGATGAATTCACTGCATCTCTATCATCTTTCAATTATTTTAATCAGTTTCTTTGACCTCATTCTGTTTTATAGAAAGAGTTTCGCCTGTGAAAATTTTTGAGAATCGAAGAAAAAATAATGGAGAAGATGGCGATGGAGAAGAAGAAAAATAGAGGAAGAAGAAGAATAGAAGGGTTAGATTTAAATTTGTTTTGTGTTTTTTTTTTTAATTAGATTTAGGTTAATAATATGAAAGGGTATATTTAACTTTTACTATTGATTAGTGAAAAAGCGGGGGTATAACAACCACACCTAATAATTCGTTCGGAAATCTATATGGACTAAACTCCAATATAATTCTGAGAGCACCAACTCAAAAGTGAGACTCAATCAAGAAATATATTAAAGAGTTTTATCTCTCTTTCACAATACAATTAGCAAATCGAACAGATAGAAATCTGTTAGCCTGATTGATATGAGAAATAACTTGGACGGTACCAAAGACCAATGCCCAAGTGTCAATCAAGTTATATCCAACAATCAAGGCCGGATTTATAAACTGATTGAACTACGCACAACCTGTGATATTTCAATTATATAAAAAAATATAATGCGGAAAAGAAAAAACACAGACACCAGAAATTCTGTTAACGAGGAAACCGCAAATGCAGAGAAACCACGGGACCTAGTCTAGATTTGAACACCACATTGTATTAAGCCGCTACAGACTCTGGCCTACTACAAGTTAACTTCAGACTGGAATGTAGTTGATCCCTAACCAAGTCTAACACTGATTAAGGTACGATCGCGTTCCTTACGCCTCTAGAACCACGCCGGATTTTGCGCACTTGATTCCCTTAGCTGATCTCACCCAAAACTAAGAGTTGCTACGACCCAAAGTCAAAGACTTATAAACAAATCTATTTCCCACAGATATGTATATTCTTTATTCGGTTTTTGTTCCGTCTTTTGATAAATCGAGGTGAACAGGAACCAATTGATAATCCGGTGTTATACTCCCGAAGAGCAGCCTAGAAATGTCAATCACCTCACAATAACCCAACTGATTAGCAAAAAAAGTTATTGCGGAATCACAAGAGTCTGAGACGAATAACTGTTGTGATTACTTTTTATATTTTACCTATCGGAAATAAATCTCGAGTAAATCTTAGAGAAGATAAAACTCAATACGATAGAAAAAGTAAGATCAGAATACGCAACTACAGAGAAAATAGTTGGATCTGGCTTCATGAATCCCAAATGAAGTCTTTAAGTCGTTAACCTAATAATGGTTTTGGAAAACCTAGGTTAAAGGAGAATCGACTCTTGATTGCAACTAGGACACATAGAAGTGTATGTATTAGGTTTTCTAGTTGCTAGAGTTCTCCCTTATATAGCCTTTAAAATCAGGGTTGCTGACAATCAAATCTAAGATAGCTTAGTAACAAAGCATTCAATATTCATTGTTAGATGAACTCCTGATTTAAGATTCGAGCTAAGTATGCTTAGAAATTAAGCAATTAATCTCCACCGTTATATGGTCTTAGCTTGTTACACACAAATAAGATATACTTATATTTAGATATGGGTAACCGTACCTGAACGGTATATTGGGTTGTGAAAAAGCGGGGGTATAACAACCACACCAAATAATTCGTTCGACAATTTGTATGGACTAAACTCCAATATAATTCTGAGAGCACCAACTTAAAAGCGAGCTCAATCAAGAGATATATCAAAGAGCTTTATCTCTATTTCTCAACACAATCAGCAAATCAAATATATATAAATCCGTGAGCCTGGTTGATATGAGAAATAACTTGGACGGTTCCAAAGACCAATGCCCAAGTGTCAATCAAGTTATATCCAACAAACAAGGTTGGATTTATCAACTGATTGAACTACGCACAACCTGTGATATTTCAATTATATAAACAAATATAATGAGAAAAAGAAATAACACAGACACCAGAAATTTTGTTAACGAGGAAACCGCAAATGCAAAAAAAAAAACGGGACTTAGTCCAAATTTGAACACCACAGTATATTAAGCCACTACAGACACTAGCCTACTACAAGTTAACTTCAGACTGGAATGTAGTTGAGCCCTAACCAAGTCCCATACCGATTAAGGTACAGTCGTGTTCCTTACGCCGCTAGAACCACGCTGGATTCTGTTCACTTGATTCCCTTAGCTGATCTCACCCACAACTAAGAGTTGCTACGACCCAAAGTCGAAGACTTATAAACAAATTTATTTCCCACAGATATGTATATTCTTTATTCGGTTTTTGTTCCGTCT
>JAJJMB010012161.1:5393741-5409447 GCA_023531105.1 Papaver atlanticum
ATTTGGTCCTTGCAACTCTCAAATTAGTTTCAAGGATGAATTTACTTAGAGACTAGGTAACAGAATGAGATGTAATCCCATTACGTGTATTGAAGGAAGAGTTGTAAATATCTCCCGAGTGTTTGAATCGTGTATTCCTCACCTTCCTTCGGTTGAATCTTCCAGAAGATTTAGATAAAACCTTTTTGAATATCTATCAGAAGGATTTCTCCGAGGATTAAGTCTAGGACCTCTTGAGATCCGTTGCAGAGAATAAAGATCACGAGAATCCCATCTCCTAGACTGATACCTGCCAGACTTATTCACATAAATACTGGGAACGTGTACATAAGTGGTGTAGGAAGTCGCACCATTATGAAGAACACGATTCCTGACAAGATTTGAAAATGCGGGGGTACAACAACCACACCCAATAATTTGTTTGGCAATCTGAGAGGACTTACTCCAATATACTTTCTAGAGAATCAACTAGACAGTCAGACTCAATCTAGAGAAAAGTATATACAAGAGTTTACATCTCTAACTCTTAATTCAATCTACAATCAACCAATAGAAATTTGCGAGCCCGATTGAATATAAGAGAAGTAACTTGAACGGTACCAAAAACCAATGTTAAAGGATCAATCAATTTTAATCAACAACAAAAGGTTGGATTTCCTAATTGATCGATCCAACGCACAACCTGTGATATTTCAATTATATAACAAAATATAAGGCGGAGAAGAAATAACACAGAAACCATAATTTTGTTAACGAGGAAAACCGCAAATGCAGAAAAATCATGGGACCTAGTCCAGCTTTGAACACCACACTGTATTAAGCCGCTACAGATACTAGCCTACTACCAATGAACTTCGGACTGGACTGTAGTTGAACCCTAATCAATCTCACACTGATTCAAGGTACAATTGCGTTCCTTATGTCTCTGATCCCAGCAGGATACTATGCACTTGATTCCCTTAGCTGATCTCACCCACAACCAAGAGTTGCTACGACACAAAGTCGAAAACTTGATAAACAAATCTGTCTCACATAGAAAAGTCTATTTGAATAGATAAATCTATCTCCCACAGAAATACCTATGAGTTTTTGTCCCGTCTTTTGATAAATCAAGGTGAAAAGGAACAAATTGATAAACCGATCTTATATTCCCGAAGAACAGCCTAGTATTATCAATCACCTCATAATAATCTTAATTGATAAACCGGTCTTATATTGTACTCACACACGATAGAAACAACAAGATCAGATCACGCAACTACAGAGAAAATAGTTGGGCCTGGCTTCACAATCCCAATGAAGTCTTTAAGTCGTTAACCTATGGGGTCTCGTGAGAAACCTAAGGTTAAAGGATAATCGACTCTAGCTTATGCAACTAGTAACACACAGAAGTGTGGGGATAAGGTTTCCAAGTTCCAAGAGTTCTCTTTTATATAGTTATCAAATCAGGGTTTGCAATCTAAGTTAACTTGGTAACAAAACATTCAATATTCACCATTAGATGAAAAACCTGATTCAACAGTTAGATCGAACTTAGCTTGTTACACACAAATGAAATGTACCCTTATTTAGGTTTATGTAACCGTACCTAAACGTGTACACCATGTTGACTCAACAATAGTTAACCGAAGTTAGCCATACGAACACTCTCATATCAACCTTGTTCATCTTAACCATAACTAGTTAAAATGACTCAAATGAAACTAGTTAAAGAGTTGTTCAATTGCTATATTCTCATAGAAGTATACAAGAACACAATTGAAGCAAAATCGGTTTGATTCACTCAAATCAATTCATGAACATTATAGCCACGGTTTGCAAAGATTGCATTCCTTATTATATAAATGTTTAAGTTCATGTACACAACCGATTTTAGAACTTTAACCTTCAAGTATGTAAATGGGTACGCATACTTGAAATTCCCAGACCAAGATTGGGATTCGCCAGTACGCAAATAGGTACGCGTACTTCCAATCCCAACAGAAATATTCGTACATGAAACTTACGCCAGTACGCGAATGGGTGCGCATACTTAGGTTCCCGGATTTCTCAAGCCAACAGGTACGCGTACGGGTACGCATACTATGGTTCCCGGACATGGATTACATATGTGCAAGAGTACAAAACATGTCATATCCAATAATGGTTAAGTGTTCAAAACTCTTATTTCAATCATTGAAACTTTCTTAGAGGATGACAATAGCCGTTTTCACACACTATTAGCATCAAAGCAATTTTCAAGTTATTGAAATAATCATAACGAAACATTCCAAGTCTACACCAAATGATTGTATCACACAAACTATGTAAGATGTTACTCGGCAATTTTCACATGATCATCTTTTTACTTGCGTCAAGAATATAAGATGAACTTGGTCGAAGCGAAAGCTTGCCAACACATATTCCGAGAAATATGTAAGCAAGTTAAACTCATCCCGAAATCTCAAATGTGTATAATAGAAAACTATATCGTAACACGACTTATGTATCAATATAGGAGATAGAGTAGAAATAGACTTTCCAAGTGATATATGTGTTTCAGTCTCCACATACCTTTTGTCGATGAAGTTCCACAAGCTCTCCTTATTAGTTATTCGTCTTCAAATGATGAACGTCGTGAAGTCTAAGGCTCAACTACACAATCTATGTCCTAGTCCGAGACATCTATAAGTAGACTAGAAATCAAGACTTTTAGTTTTGATCACTAACATTGACAAATATGCTTGAGATATCAACACATGCGAGTTCGACCGAGCAGTGCTCTAACAATCTCCCCCTTTGTCAATTTTAGTGACAAAACTATCAATACATTTAGATTACAAAATAAATAAAACTTTGTAGCTTCTCATCCAAATGCTTGATCTCCTTGGCATCTTCAACACGACTCGAAATCTTCGTCACTTCCAAGTACTCCATGATTCTAAACGTGTTCAACTCAGCATCATAGTTGTTAAAGATCCGTAGCGATAACAATGAGAAAACAAATGCTCTCAATCATTGTTATACAGTGTCATAGTATCATTATACAGCATCAAAGTTCAATTGTATCACAACTTTTACAACAATACTATGGTGATATGTATCACTCCCCCTTAGTCAATACTTCATCTCGACATGAAAACCACTCCCCCTTACATAATGATCCGTAAACCATATGTATTTGTAGTATGAAACTACACATCAATTCTCCCCCTTTTTGTAATTATAAATTGGCAAAGGTACGAAAACTAGTGGGATCCCCATGAAATTTTCATAGAGATACTTCATGACCAAAAGAGAATAACATACCAACTTATTTAGATGCAATCATATAGCCGAAGCTAAATGCATTCATCAAGGAGTTTATAAAGATACAAGATAACCCCTACAATATTCAACAACCGCACTCCTCACAAAGATTTGGCAATTAAGCACATGTCAAAAAGAACTCTCCCCCATAAAATGTCATTCCCGAAAGAACAACAAGAGCGACCTTACTTTTACGAGAAAAGAAGGATTTCTTTGGACATAATCAAATCACATGAGAACATGAATTTGTATATAAAAAGAAACACAATTGAATTAGCCACAAAAATGATCAATTCAATTGGCCATGCTAAACATAAGAGAACTTACGGAGCAACACAGTATATGCACAAAGATGTGGATCAGGAAAGACCAATAATGCGGAATAAACAAAGATTCATTCTATTTTTCATCACTATTTGCACAATGACATGTAATAGACTTAATCTTTGTAAACAAAAGTTCATCCTTTCTTCCATCAATATTTGCATAATGACATAAAAGGATTAACTTTTGTATTCAAAAGTTCATTCTATTTTCTATCAATACATTCATATCGACATAATAGAGATAACTTTTGAACATGTATGGGACAGTCAAGGTTCACGGACGTAAACAACATATCCCATAATAATTTGCAATATATGAAACCATAAAGATTAATACTGCAAAAATCATTTTCCAAATAACTCAGAATTTAAATAAATAAATATAAAAATATTGAAGATGAAAACGTTGGACATAGCTATGTGTACTCACAATAATGTCTATTCCAAACCCTAGTTATCCTTCTTAAAAAACACAAGAATAAAATTCTCATAAGAAGTTTCCTAGACATTGAGACCTCTGAAAAATTCTTTATTGTTCCCGACCTCCTTGTCGTCAACAGCCATGGGAACATACGGTTCGTGAAGATAGGAGTCAATTCCAACAAACCTTCTAGGCTGATGATGTCGAACCAGGGCCTTCTGAATTTCAAGAGTTCTCATAACAAAAGCCTTTATTTGTTGAATCTCCTTCCTTGTTTCCTTCAACTCTTCAAGAACACCAGAAAAATTCTGAGAGTTAGAAGGAACAGCTCCTGGCTTCCTCACATTCCTTCTTTTTCTTCTCAAAGTTGGAGGTAACTGAGATCTTTCTTTTTCCTTCATGATTGATGGCTTAACAATCATATTGACATCTTTTCCATCAAAAGACATGATGCTTGGAGTGTCCATATATGTCTGGGTTTGTGAGAGGAATTCACAATTTAAACTCAACAAGCAGTCTTAAGATATATAGACTTTCAGATAAGGAAAAAGGAATGTAGGGTTACGAAACCTTTAAACACAGGTTCGTGCACGCACAACTCACAACCCTAAGAAGGGTAGAATTGTCGAGAATAACCCTCTTTTATTGATTGACAAGGGAAGTCCTTTCCAATATCAATTAGATATGGAAGAATTCCAAACTTGCAAAACACAGCAAAGCTAAGAAGAAAAAAAACGATTAAAAAATTTATTTTTTCCTAGAGCCATAGGTGTGCACAATCTTGTCTCTTTTGATCAGGCACATGAGACAAGATGCACCAAACAACACAATAAAGTTGTGCTGCGGTGAACAACAATCTGTCCACCATAACCTTTTTGAAAGGAATTCATAGAACCCTGTCTCTCAAAATGTTTAGACCATACTTTTTCTCTAATGGTCTTGTCTTATCCTTGGAAACTAACTTCTTCGAATAAGATAAAATCTTACATAACTCAGAGGTTTTTTGAACAAGTTTGAGCTTGTTTGCTAATCGATTCGCTCTTCGTTGAAGTTTGTTGACATACCTTATTTTGTGTTTGTACTTGAAACACTTTGAAAGTTCATGACCTTTGAGTGAATAATAAGAGCATGTCAACCTGGAATATGATTCAGACGCCCGAGTGTGCAAGCTGCTAGACACATAGTGGAACCTGAAAAATTTGACAGAGAGTTTCCAACAGAAAGGTCAGCTTTTTCTTCCAGATTGGTTGAGTTCTCTTCTTAAAGAATATCAAGATTGATGTATGTATTGCTACAATTATCAAAATCAATATTTTCACAAAGAAGCGCAACACTTGATTTTTCGTCTTCATTAGAATCATAGTGATCAGACATTTCATCAAGAGTTGCAGCAAGACCTTTGTTTCCAGTGTATTTTCTGCGGTTCGGACACTCATTTGCAAAATGACCAAAACCTTTACTCTTAAAGCACTGTGGCATATCCTCGTCATCAGTCTCGTCAACATCCCTGTTTTTATGAGGAACACGATTGTGAGGTTTAACTAATGACTTAGGTTTATCTCTGGAGAACCATTTACTTCTCTTTAATAGAAGATCTCTAAACTGTCTTGTGATCAAAGAGACTGACTTTTCAAGACCTTCATTTGATGAATCAGCCTCAGAAAGATCATCTTCAGAGATGCAAACACTTTTACTTTTGTCAAGTAATTTAGTGTTCTTTTGTTCTTTGAAAGCAACATCCTTTCCGGATTTGGATGTATGCTCATGATCAAAGATCTTTAATTTCCCAACCAGCGTATTTCTGGAGAGAGCATCAAGGTTATTTCCCTCAACGATGGCATGCTTCTTAGAATCGTATCTTGATGGCGGCGATCTGAGAATTTTCATCACAATGTCCTTTTCAGGAATAGTCTTACCCAATGCAAAAGATGCATTAACAATTTCAGACACTTTGTGATTAAACTCATCAAATGAATCTTCATATGCCATACGAAGGTTTTCCCAATCGGAATTTAGGTTTTGAAGCCTAGCTTCCTTTTCACTGGTATCCCTTCAAATACGGTTTCTAAGATATCCCAAGCATCTTTAGACCGAGTGCACGTAGTCACATGGTGCTGAGGATCTGGGGTAATGGCATGAATGATTGCATTCAAACCATCGGAATTTTGCTTTGCAGCAAGAATCTCAGCAGGGTCATATGCACCAATATCCTTTAGAACGGTCGCATCTCCTACTGCGACAACGGGAGCATCATAGCTATTAACTACATAAACCCATGATTGAAAATGACATGCTTGAAGAAAGGCACGCATAACAATTTTCCACCATAAGTAATTTGAGCCATCGAAGACTGGTGGTACGTTTATAGAGATAACACTTCTGTCCATATCAGATCACTACAAACAAAGACTTATAAGTTCTTTAATGTGTTTGCATGCTCTGACAACTATTGAAAATGCGGGGGTACAACAACCACAACCAACAATTCGTTTGGCAATCTGAGAGGACTTACTCCAATATACTTTCTAGAGAATCAACTAGACAGTCAGACTCAATCTAGAGAAAAGTATATACAAGAGTTTATATCTCTAACTATTAATTCAATCTGAAATCAGCAAATAGAAATTTGCGAGCCCGATTAAATATAAGAGAAGTAACTTGAACGGTACCAAAGACCAATGTTCAAGGATCAATCAATTTCAATCAACAACCAAAGGTTGGATTTCCTAATTGATCGATACAATGCAAAACCTGTGATATTTCAATTATATAAAAAAATATAATGCGGAAAAGAAATAACACAGACACCATAAGTTTGTTAACGCGGAAAACCGCAAATGCAGAAAAACCCCGGGACCTAGTCCAGCTTTAAACACCACACTGTATTACGCCTCTGCAGACACTAGCCTACTACCAATGAACTTCGGACTGGACTGTAGTTGAACCCTAATCAATCTCATACTGATTCAAGGTACAGTGGCGTTCCTTACGTCTCTGATCGAAGCAGGATACTACGCACTTGATTCCCTTAGCTGATCTCACCCACAACCAAGAGTTGCTACGAACCAAAGTCGAAGACTTAATAAACAAATCTGTCTCACACAGAAAAGTCTATTGGAATAGATAAATCTATCTCCCACAGAAATACATATGAGTTTTTGTTCCGCCTTTTGATAAATCATGGTGAACAGAAACCAATTGATAAACTGTTCTTATATTCCCGAAAAACAGCCTAGGATTATCAATCACCTCACAATAATCTTAATCGATTAATGAAACAAGATATTGTGGAATCACAAACGATGAGACGAAGGTGTTTTTGATTACTTTTCTATCTTGCCTATCAGAGATATAAATCTGAAGCCAATCTTTCGATTGTACTCACACACAATAGAAATAGCAAGATCAGATCACGCAACTACAGAGAAAATAGTTGGGCCTGGCTTCACAATCTCAATGAAGTCTTTAAGTCGTTAACCTACAGGGTCTCGTGAGAAACCTAATGTTAAAGGATAATCGACTCTATCTTATGCAACTAGTAACACAAAGAAGTGTGGGGATTAGGTTTCCCAGTTGCTAGAGTTCTCCTTTATATAGTTTTCAAATCAGGGTTTGCAATCTAAGTTACCTTGGTAACAAAGCATTTAATATCCACCGTTAGATGAAAAACCTGATTCAACCAAGCTAATATCTTTCAACCGTTAGATCAAACTTAGCTTGTTACACATAAATGAAACGTACCCTCATTTAGGTTTATGTAACCGTACCTAAACGTGTACACCATGTTGGCTCAATAATAGTTAACCGAGGTTAGCCATATGATCACTCTCATATCAACCTTGTTCATCTTAACCATAACTAGTTCAAATGAATCAAATGAAACTAGTTAAAGAGTTGTTCAATTGCTATATTCTCATAGAAGTATACAAGAACACAATTGAAGCAAAATCGGTTTGATTCACTCGAATCAATTCATGAACATTATAGCCACGGTTTGTAAAGATTGCATTCCTTATTATATAAATGTTTAAGTTCATGTACACAACCGATTTTAGAACTTTAACCTTCAAGTATGCAAACGGGTACGCATACTTTAAATTTCCGGACCAAGATTGGGTTTCGCCAGTACTCAAACGGGTACGCGTACTTCCAATCCCAGCAGAAATATTTGGACATGAACCTTACGACAGTACGCGAACGGGTGTGCATACTTAGGTTCCCGGATTTCTCAAGCCAACAGGTACGCGTATGGGTACGCATACTATGGTTCCCGGACATGGATTATATATGTGCAAGAGTACACAACATGTCTTATCCAATAATGGTTAAGTGTTCTAATCTCTTATTTCAATCATTGAAACTTACTTAGAGGATGACAATAGCCGTTTTCACACACTATTAACATCAAAGCAATTTTCAAGTTATTGAAATAATCATAACGAAACATTCTAAGTCTACACCAAATGATTGTATCACACAAACCATGTAAGATGTTACTCGGCAATTTTCACATGATCATCTTTTTACTTGCGTCAAGAATATAAGATGAACTTGGTCGAAGCGAAAGCTTGCCAACACATATTCCGAGAAATATGTAAGCGAGTTAAACTCAACTCGAAATCTCAAATGTGTATAATAGAAAACTACATCGTAATTCGACTTATGTCTCAATATAGGAGATATAGTAGAAATAGACTTTCCAAGTGATATATGAGTTTCAGTCTCCACATACCTTTTGTTGATGAAGTTCCACAAGCTCTCCTTAGTAGTTCTTCGTCTTCAAATGATGAACGCCATGAAGTCTAAGGCTTAACTACACAATCTATGTCCAAGTCCGAGACATCTATAAGTAGACTAGAAATCAAGACTTTTAGTTTTGATCACTAACATTGACAAACATGCTTGAGATAGAAACGCATACTAGTTCGACCGAGCAGTGCTCTTACAAGATTTCTAGAGGAGTGACCTTGGAAACCTTTTTTACGAGATTTCTGGTTCTCTGCAGGAATGTTATCCATTGTAGATGTTGTCAGACTATTTACTCCGTCGACTGTATAAATAAGCAAATTTTTAAGATTAGAAATCCGTTTCTTTCTAGCAAAATAATGTAGAACATTATGATTCCTTTTCCCGTAGAATCAACAGGTTCGTGGATAAGAAACATTTGATGAATCCCATTTTTGACATATAGCCTTTTCAGATATCCGCAAGTTACGCAAACGTTTCTTAGCAGATATTTCTTTAGGAGTAATTTTCTCAATGCTAGGTAATACCACATGAGTATTAGAAATAGGCACTAAAGAAGACTTGCTCACTAAAACAGAGTTTTCTCTTTTCAAGGAGTTACATTGTTTCTGGGTAAGTAAAAGAGATGCAACAAGTTTCTCTTTTTCAACACGACAGCTGTTCAATTCTGATGAATGAGACTTGATTAAACATTCTTCTCTAATTGAGTCTTTTTTAACAGTATCTTCAAGCATACTAATCTTTTCGCGCTGTAGAGTAGTTTCTTGAACGAGGTTTTCGATATTATTAGAAAAAGACTATAGAGTTCACATTCTCTATCAAGGGACTTCTCGAGTTCATTAGTGAGCTGGGCATATTTTTCTTCAAGAGATCTAATTTTAGAAGCTTGAACATCAATAATCTCAGCAGATTTTTTAAGCTTCTGGTGAGTTCTATCTCAGATTCTGACATAGTGCCAACTGTTACTTCAGAGGGAATATTATCAGAATCTGATAGCATAAGTTTTCTACCTCGGGATTCGGAAGAATCTGCTACTTATCCTTTGAGGTAAGCCTAAGACATTTGGCATAATCAAAAACTTTGGAAGACATTTCTATGTGCGTTAGAATGAGGTAAACTTCAATCCACAGAAATCAGATTGCTACAAACACAGACTTGCGAGGTCTTAGCGTGTTTAACTGCTCTGATACCAATCGAAAAAGCGGGGGTATAACAACCACGCCCAATAATTCGTTAGGCAATCTGTATGGGCTAAACTCCAATATAATTCTGAGAGCACCAACTCAAAAGTGAGACTCAGTTAAGATATATATTAAAGAGCTTTATCTCTCTTTCTCAATATAATCAACAAATTGAACAGATAGAAATCCGTGAGCCTGATTGATATGAGAAATAACTTGGACGGTACAAAAGACCAATTCCCAAGTGTCAATCATGTTATATCCAATAATCAAGGTCGGATTTATCAACTGATTGAACTACGCACAACCTGTGATATTTCAATTATATACACAAATATAATGCGTAAAAGAAATACCACAGACACCAGAAATTTTGTTAACGAGGAAACAACAAATGCATAAAACCCCCGGGACCTAGTCCAGATTTGAACACCACACTGTATTAAGCCGCTACAGACTCTAGCCTACTACAAGTTAACTTCGGACTGGAATGTAGTTGAGCCCCAACCAAGTCTCAAACCGATTAAGATACAGTCGCGTTCCTTACGACTCTAGAACCACGCCGGATTTTGCGCACTTGATTCCCTTAGCTGATCTCACCCACAACTAAGAGTTGCTACGACCCAAAGTCGAAGACTTATAAACAAATCTGTCTCCCACAGATATGTCTATCCTTTATTCTTTTTGTTCCATCTTTTTATACAAAGATCAAGGTGAACAAGAACCAACTAATAATTCGGTCTTATACTCCCGAAGAGCATCCTAGAAATATTAGTCACCTCACAATAACCTAACTGATTAACATAAGAAGTTAGTCTGAGACGAATAACTGTTGTGATTACTTTTTATATATTACCTATCGGATATAAATCTCGAGTAAATCTTAAAGAAGATAAAACTCAATATGATAGAACAAGTAAGATCAGAGTACGCAACTACAGAGAAAATAGTCTGATCTGGCTTCACGAATCCCAAATGAAGTCTTCAAGTCGTTAACCTAATAATGGTTTTGGAAAACCTAGGTTAAAGAAGAATCGACTCTAGTTTGCAACTAGGATACATGGAAGTGTCGGGATTAGGTTATCCAGTTGCTAGAGTTCTCCCTTATATAGCCTTTCAAATCAGGGTTGTTTATAATCAAATCTAAGATAGCTTAGTAACAAAGTATTCAATATTCACCGTAAGATGAAATCCTGATTTAAGATTCAAGCTAAGTCTGCTTAATAATAAAGCAATCAATCTCTACCGTTAGATGGTCTTAGCTTATTACACACAAATGAGATATACTTATATTTAGATATGGGTAACCTTACTTAAACGTGTATATTGGGTTGGCTCAACAACAATTAACCGAAGTTATCCATATGAACACTTTTGACTTAACCATATCCATCTAACACTTCTAGATCAAATATAATGATCAATCAATCATGATTGATAATCAAATGAATCTAATTGTGCTTCAAATGAAGTTGTTCAATTGTTCACTATCTCATAGAAATATTCATGGAAAAATTGAAACAAAATCGGTTTAATTCCTGATCATACAAAGTACTTATACAAGAATCAATTCATGAACATTGAACCACGGTTTGCAAAGTTAATTTGCATTCGTTAAATCATAAATGTTTTAGTTCATGAGTATTAGAATCATACATTACCGATTTTAGAACTTAACCACTGCGTTCGAAAACTGGGTACACGAACAGCAGCTCCGGACCTTGGCCTAGTCAAGCCGTTTGCAAACCCGCTTCGCGAACAACCGTTCCGGACCCAACTCAGGTAAACCCATTTGCATACTAGGTACGCAAACAAGAGTTCCAGACCTGAATCATCACAATACAGTTTGCATACTGGATATGCATATAGTGTTGTATCCAGACATGGGTAATCATTCTAAACTCATATTTCAATCATTGAAACATCCTTAGAAGACAGTAATGGTAATCTTACACATACCATTAGCTTCAAGTAATTTTCAAGTGATCGAATGATCAAAACGAAACTTCCCAAGCAAACATCAAATGACTGTCTCACACAAGTCATATAAGATGTTCAAGGTAATTTTCACATGATCATCTTTGGACTTAATATTTAGTGTCCAACAAACAAATTGTTTCCAACTAAACTCGTCAAGAATACGATGAACGTAGCTAAAGCAAAAAGCTTCCAACATATATTTCGAGAAATAGATAAGCGAGATAAACGCGGTTTGAAATTTCAAATGTGTATAATGTAAAAGTCTATATAGCTATACGACTTAGTCTCATTAGAAGATAGAATACAATAAAATTTTGAGTGATAGATAAGTTTTAGTCTCCACATACCTTTTGTTGATGAAGTTCCCCAAAGATCCTCAGTAGACCTTCTTCTTCAACTGGTGAACGTCGTGAAGTCTAAAGCTCAACTACACATTCTATCCTAATCCGAGACATAGCTATAAGTAGACTAAAAATCAAGTATATAGTTTTGATCAACTAAACTTGACAAACAAGCTTGAGATAGCAACGCTTGCAAGTTCGACCGAGCAGTGCTCTAACAATTAGGTCCCCATATCCATATTTAGGATATTAGAACCCAATAAAGCCCCCAAAATCCTATTGGGTTGAAGCCCCAATAATATGATTCATATTTAAAGTTGAATAAGCATAAGAAAAAAATTGTTGCATGACCTAATAACATTGTTGAACACGAAAATAAACACAGCAACAAAGGAAAATTGTCTTAAAAATACTAAACGTTCAATAAGCAAATCTAATACGATAAGAAAGTTTGTCATAACCCTTGATTTTAGTGGGAATGTTATAAACACCCATACTATCCATGGATCCTTCACATATACCCTTATCCATTATGTATATACCCCTCAGCTTCCAGAAGGTAATCAATTTAATTATAAATCTCATAAATACCCTTTTCATGTTAATAAAGAAATAAATTTAAATGAAAATCATTATTTCATTTTACAGTTGCAGATCAAAAATTCGCCTCTCTCCTCTTCTATCATCCACCACCACCATCACCACCTCTGCAATTACCACCACCTCCGCCATCAATAAAATCTTAACAATTAAACCCCATAGTCACCATCAACAATTCATTTTCTCTGATTTTAAAAGTTATTTCAATGTTAGTCGAAGGTCCAGATCATCGAGATAGATATTTTGTTTTTTTCGATTTTGGTTTCTGGTAATATCGATTTGATTTGTTGATTTAAGTTGTTGATTTTCAGGTAATTATCGATTTGATTTGTTACGTGTTTGGTTTAGCTGAAATTAAAGTTGTTACCAATGGATCTGAAAAACTCCGACGGATCAATCAAATCAAACCCTTTCGCCACCATCAACAGTCATCGCTGCCTACCCAATTTCGCCGCGACCACCACAATATTTAGTATTGAATCTACATTAATTTGATCAATTTTTTTTTAAAACTGATTTTTAGGTTTTCAATTTTCATGATATTTTGTAGATATCGTTGATTTTAATGTACAGTTGGTGGCTTTTGTGGTGGTGGTTGTTGTTGTTGTAGTGGTGGATGATGTCGCAGTGGTGATGATGGTGGTGGTGGTGTTAGAGCACTGTTCGGTCAAACTCGCAAGCGTTGCTATCTCAAGCTTGTTTGTCAAGTTTAGTTGCCAAAACTATAAGTCTTGATTTATAGTCTACTTATAGCTAAGTCTCGGATTAGGATAGAAAGTGTAGTTGGGCATTAGACTTCACGACGTTCATCAATTGAAGACGAAGAACTACTAAGGGGATCTTGTGGAACTTCATCAACAAAATGTATGTGGAGACTTGAACTCATCTATCACTCAAAAGACTATCTACTCTATCTCCTATTTGAGACAAAAGTCGTATAGCTATAAACTTCGATTATACACATTTGATATTTCGAGCTGAGTTTAACTCGCTTACATATTTCTCGAAATATGTGTTGGTAAGTTTTCGCTTTAGCCAAGTTCATCTTATATTCTTGACGAAAGTCAAAAGATGATCATGTGAAAATCGCCTGGTAACATCTTACATGATTTGTGTGAGACAGTCATTTGATGTAGACTCGGAATGTTTCGTATTGATTATTCGATCACTTGAAAATTGGTTTGAAACTAATAGTTTGTGTGAGCTATTTTCGTCTTCTGAGAATGTTTCAATGATTGATATGGGAGTTTAGAACAAATAACCATGATTGGATATAACACAGTATGCGTACTTGTATGCTAACTGTTGCAAGTTATTTCATGTCCGGGAACCATGGTATGCATACCCGTATACGTACTGATTGGTTTAATGGAAGTCCGGGAACTTAGTATGCATACCGGTATGCGTACTGGCGTGAGTTTCAAGTTCCGGGATTTAACTGAGTTTGGAAGGTATGTGTACCCGTTCGCGTACTGGCGAACCCCAACTTAGTCCGGCCACTTAGGTATGCGTACCCGTTTGCATACTTGAGTGATTTATGTTCTTAAATCGGTTTGTTCATGAACTAATACATTTATATATTAAGGAATGCAATCTTTTGCAAACTGTGGCTATACACTACACCAAATTCTGAGATTAGTAACAGAAACTCATAACGGCTTACTGGCTGTTACGAAATTCCCATTACAAATGGCCTATACGAAAAAGTTGTAACAGGCTCAAGTCGTTACGAATTTTTCAATAATTTGTAACAGAGGCCAGCCGTTACGATTTTTTTTAGACATGCCAGTCACACGCTTGGTCACACCAGGGTCGTAACAGCTGAATTTTTTCGCGTGTGCCGTTCACATGCGTGACATATTTTTTCCACCCCACACTCATTAAACTAGAGGATGTTTCCTCCCCTGCGTGTGCCAATCACATGTGTGACATTCACACTATGTTTCTCCCCTTCTCTCGATTTTCACCCCATTCTTCATTTTCTTCTCTCTCTTTTCTCTCCTCCTGCCTCTCTTCTCTTCCCCTCTTCTCCACACTCGTTAATCATCTGACCTTTGAAGAACTGTGTAAGATTACCGAGTTTAGGGTCTCGATTTAGTTTCGATCTGTGTAAGTCATCATCAATTTTTCGATTTTAGGGTTTTATCATCTGTTAAATCAGATTTTAGGGTTTCATCTAATACCATATTTTTTTTCGATTTCATTTTAGGGTTCGTCGGAGTTGGAGCTTTGAAGAAATGATCTTGAATCTCATCTTAGAAGGTATATGTTTCTACTTTTTGTCTGTTAGATTTTCTTTTTCTCTTCCGCCTCTCTTCTCTTTTTTATTCTTCCCTGTAGATTCACATCTGTTAATCGAGTTCAGGATTTCGATTTCATTATCTGTTAATCGAGTTTAGGGTTTCGATTTCATCATCTGTATTTCATCTGTGCAAGTCTTTCGTCATCTGTTTTAGGGTTTGGGTTATTTCGATTTTAGGGTTTCAGCTTGTTAATTAGATTATTGTTCAGTTTGAGGGAGTTTCACTTGTAAACAGGGTTTGTTTAGAGATACTGATTGATTTTGGTTTTGTTGATACCAGGGTTGGAATTGATATTCCTAAAATTGAAGTGTGATTTGAGAATCTGTCGGTGGAAGGGGATGTGTTTGTTGCAAATAGAGCACTTCATACTTTGTTCAATGCTTTGTTGAATGCTATGTAGGTAATTTTTGTTTCAATTTCTGCCCATTATCGATGCCTAATTGTTGCACTTCCACTTATTAGTATTAGCCAAATATGAGCCTGCTTTCATTAATTTATAGAAAAAGAAAACGAGTTTCTG
>JAJJMB010012161.1:5409457-5425860 GCA_023531105.1 Papaver atlanticum
TGAGCCTGCTTTCATTAATTTATAGAAAAAGAAAACGAGTTTCTGTTTGTATATTTAGGAAAGAACATGACTTGTTGATAATTCTCAAAAGTTAGCTGCAATCATAATATTTGGCATGCCCCTTCTGTTGAGTAACTTCATGATAACTAGGAAAACTCGAAGAAAGTGTCCCTGTTAACATAAAATTACCACCAGCCTCTACAATGAGGGTGAATTGCCATCTAAACTATTAGAGGCACTTCCTTATAGAGTAAGATTTCTTTGTTATGTTGGTCAAGCTCGAAACCTCTGTAGTTCCATTTCCAACATGTGTTCTTAATGTAAATGATTCCGGACCCGATTCCTGGGTGAATGTCTTCTCGCTAGTTAGACTGCCATATGTAAAACTTTGTCCATGTTAAAAACTTAGTCCTCTTTCATTTTTTTACTTAAAGAAACTATTTTTGCAGTTATCTCCAAGTCTGGAGCTGGACAATTGGATCTACTTATTCTTGACACTAATTGGATCTACTTATTCTTGACACTTTGTACAGGGTAAGAAGGCATAACTTACTACATGGTCTCTATTTTACACTTCAGAATAACTCAGCTTGAATGCACCTAGGAGGTATGAAGTCTATTTTTCGCATTCTGCTATAGGTATGAAGAATATATGCTGAGACAAGATTGAGGAAAGATGTGTTGAGCATGTTTGCTGAAGCTAGAAATATCTTTTGTCAATAGAATGGGATATGAGCAGTAAGCGAAGTTATTGGAGAGAAGAAATGGAGGTTCTAAAGTTTGAAAATTCATATCAACAACGTCAAATATTGCGAGAGATATACACTGGGTTGGGTCCTATTGTGGCCAAACAACTTAATCAATTGGCAGAGGATAGGCAGAACGGTAAGGCCATCCCTGACCAACAACATCAGCAGCAACATCATCCCTATTCGCAGCAGCAGCATCAACACCCACGGCAACACCAAAAACATCACTGATACCCACAGCAATCACGGCAACATCACCAATACCCACAACAGCACCAGCAACTTCATCACCAACACCCAAAGAAACCTCCACAGCATCCCCATAACCATCATCAGCACTTAGCTGGGGTGCATAGAGAGAATACCTCAATCCTAGGTATGTCTTCTGTTCTACGCTTAAATTTTTATATGTGATGTTTGAAGTTTGCTAGTAATTTGAGTAAAGTCTATATGCATGCCTATTGGATATTTGTTTCTGATTTCTTAACGTTGATGTTTTTTTTAATGCATTCTGCTATAGGTTGACGTTGCTACTTGTATCTCCAGCCTCAGGGAAAACCACATTTCTGCAAGCACTTGCAGGGAAACTTGATAGAATTTTACGGGTCTGTACCTATCTCTATCTCACTCTATTTGTGTATGTGTGAATTGTGCTATTCATGCATATGTAATGTTGTTTGTGCATACAACAGGTAACTGGAAAAATCACCTACTGCGGTCACGAATTCAAAGAATTCATTCCTCAAAGAACTTCTGCGTATATTAGCCAGAATGATCTTCACTGTGCATTAAAGACCAGATACTCCGAGGCTATGACAAAAATCAAGGGTAAGGAACTTGACTTTTTCATTGTAATTTTTTCGGAGAACAATGGCTCACTCTATGGTATGACAAAGCTCATGTTTAATTCAAACACCCTTTCTGATTGGTTGTACAAAATATTTAATGGACCTTTTGTACTTTACAGCGGACGTAAAACGTATTTGTGATGAGCAAGCAGAACCTGGCCAACGTCGCCCTCAAGATAAATGTGAAGGTCGGTGGGCGCAACACTGTTCTTGTTGATGCCTTGTCAAGGCGTATGTGTCTTCCCTGATGTGTTTCTGTATCTTCATCATTTCAATTTATTTTCCTTACTAGGACCTGAATTGCATATCCGGCGTTTGGTTTGGCTAATTTTTTGATATTTTTATGAACTAGGGAACTCCTTATCTCTTTCCGTACAGCAACTGGACAGAAGCCCCAGCGTATTATAATTTACAGGCAGTTTCAGCAAATCAGCGTTCATAATGTAGCTAATTGGCTTATGTCTAGTGTTTATTCTTCTTCTTTCTGATCCATTTATGCTTTCAGGGATGGAGAAAGTGAGGGTCAGTTTTATCAAATCTACTCTATGAGCTTGATGCTATTCGCAAGGTAATGTGGTGTCCAGTGTCAAGTTGCTACTTTTCTTAGGGACAAAAGATCTATAGCTAGTAATAACCTTTGTTAAGGTGGAGAATCTTATGTACTGTGTGAAAAACATTCTGTATTTTAGACAATCCTTATTATAGCATGCCTGAGGTGTAGTATGACCAGATTTCTAGGTTTATTTTTATCATTTTACCTTGGTTTTCTGTAAAACTTTGTTGTCCGTAAAACTTTGTTGTCAAGCTGTTGGTATGTCAATTAGAACCTAGCTGTAATATCTTAGCTGGTCTTGAATTTTGTTAGTATAAGCTCATGTTGTCATGGACTTTGGTTTGTTGCATGAGCGAGAGAGCTTATAGATGAAGGAGCTCATAACACATTGTTTACTTCTTACCATGATGTTTGCCCTAGCCGTGCTTATAGATGTTTTTGGTTTGTTTCATGTAGTATGGGTTTACAACCCCGTTAGTAACGGCTCAGTTCTGTTTCTAATCCCAGAATTTGGTGTAGTGATAATGTTCATGAATTGATTCGAGTGAATCAAAATCGATTTTGCTTCAATTGTGTTTTGTATACTTCTATGAGAATATAAACAATTGAACAACTCTAGAACTAGTTTCATCTGAGTCATTTGAACTAGTTATGGTTAAGATGAATAAGGTTAATATGAAAGTGTTCGTATGGCTAACTTCGGTTAACTATTGTTGAGCCAACAAGGTGTACACGTTTAGGTACGGTTACTCATATCTAAATGAAGTCACTTTTAATTTGTGTGTAACAAACTAAGTTTGATCTAACGGTTGAAAGATATTAGCTTGGTTGAATCAGGTTTTTCATCTAATGGTGAATATTGAATGCTTTGTTACCAAGGTAACTTAGATTGCAAACCCTGATTTGAAAACTATATAAAGAACTCTAGCAACTGGGAAACCTAATCCCCACACTTCTGTGTGTTACTAGTTGCATAAGCTAGAGTCGATTCTCCTTTAACCTTAGGTTTCTCACGAGACCCCGTAGGTTAACGACTTAAAGATTTCATTGGGATTGTGAAGCCAGACCCAACTATTTTCTCTGTAGTTGCGTGATCTGATCTATCTGTTTCTATTATGTGTGAGTGCAATCGAAAGATTGGCTTGAGATTTATATCTCCGATAGGCAAGATAGAAAAGTAATCACAAACACCTTCGTCTCATCGTTTGTGATTCCACAATATCTTGTTTCATTAATCGATTAAGATTATTGTGAGGTGATTGATAATGCTAGGCTGTTCTTCGGGAATGTAAGGACGGTTTATCAATTGGTTCCTGTTCACCTTGATTTATCAAAAGACGGAAGAAAAACTCATATGTATTTCTGTGGGAGACAGATTTATCTATTCCAATAGATCTGTGTGAGACAGATTGGTTTATCAAGTCTTCGATTTTGGGTCGTAGCAACTCTTAGTTGTGGGTGAGATCAGCTAAGGGAATCAAGTGCGCAGAGTCCTGCTGGGATTCAGAGGCGTAAGGAACGCGACTGTACCTTGATCAGTGTGAGATTGGTTAGGGCTTAACTACATTCCAGTCCGAAGTTAACTTGTAGTAGGATAGTGTTTGTAGCGGCTTAATACAGTGTGGTGTTCAAATCTGGACTAGGTCCCGGGGTTTTTCTGCATTTGCGGTTTTCTCGTTAACAAAATTTCTGGTGTCTTTGTTATTTCTTTTCCGTATTATATTTTTTTATATAATTGAAATATCACAGGTTGTGCGTAGTTCAATCAATTAGATAAGCCAACCTTTGGTTGTTGATATAAATTGATTGAAACTTGAACATTGGTCTTTGGTAACGTTCAAGTTGTTTCACATATTAATCAGGCTCACGGATTTCCATCTGTTTGATTTGTTGATTACATTGTGAAATAGAGATACAACTCTTGGATATATTTCCATTGATTGAGTCTGACTGTTTAGTTGATTCTCTTGGAATTATATTAGAGTTTGTCCATACAGATTGCTTAAACGAAATATGGGGTGAGGTTGTTAGACCCCCGCTTTTCCAATTGGTATCAGAGCAGGCAAACACATGTAAGACCTCATAAGTCTGTGTTTGTGGCAATCTGATCTGTGTGGATAGTTGTTTATCTCAAATTCGCACACATAAAAATGTGTTCCAAAAGTTTTGATTATGCTACATGTCTTGGGTTTACCTCCAAGGATAACTCCTTTGCTGATTCTTCCGAATCCCGAGGTAAAAAATTCTTGCTATCAGATTTTGATAACATTCCCCCTGATGTGACATTTAATACTGTGTCTAAAGCTGAAATGGAACTCACCAGAACTCTAAAAAAATCCACTGAGACTATTGTTTTTCAAGGAGCTAAGATAAAGTCTCTTGAAGAAGAACATGATCAGCTCATTGATGAACTTGAGAAGTCTCTTGGTCGAGAACGAGAACTCTATAGCATCATTGAGTCCTTCTCTAACAATATCGTAAAACTTGTTTAAGAAACTACTCTACAGCGTGAAAAGATTAGTACTCTTGAGAATATTGTTAAAGAAGATTCAATTAGAGAAAAACGTTTGATCGAGACTCATTCATCAGATCTGAACAACATTCGTGTTGAAAAAGAGAAACTTGTTGCATCTCTGCTTTTAGCCCACGAACATTGCAAATCCTTGGAAAGGGAAAAATCTATTTTATTGAGTAAATCTTCTTCCGTGCCAATCTCTAATAGGGGATTACTGTACATGAAGAAAAATACTCCAAAAGAAGCAACTGTTAAGAAGTGTTCACATGTGTTGTAGTCTTCTAATAGGGATACTAGTTTAAAACAGGTTTCTTCCGATATTTTTCTTCCACGAACCTGTTCCTTCTGTGGGAAAAGAAATCATTATGATTCACATTGTTTTGCTAGAAAGAAACATATTTCCGAGCTTTAAAATCTACTTCTTTTTATCGACAAAGTAAATTGTATGTCGACATCTACAATGGATTTCATTCCTGCAGAAAACCAAAATTCTCATGCACAAGGTTTCTAGGGTCACTCCTCTAGAAATCGCCACAGGAATCATGTCCCTCTTAATGGTGCTAATTTGTGCTCTACAAATTTACACATTCCCAGTGCTATTAAGAAGAAGTCTGGTAGACCTAAGTCTAGGAGAAGGAACTTTCTCAATTCTGACCCTCTGGAACCAATATCTAGAGGTCCTAGACTTAATCCTCAGAAAAATCCCTCTGATGGATTTTCTAAAATGGTTATGTCGAATTCTTCTGGAATAAGAAATAGCCGAAGGAAGGTAAGGAATACTCTTGGAATATATTTCCATTGATTGAGCTTGACTGTCTAGTTGATTCTCTTGGAATTATATTGGAGTTTGTCCATACATATTGCCTAAAAGAAATATTGGGTGAGGTTGTTAGACCCTCGTTTTTTTAGGTGGTTGTGAAGGTGCTGGTGGTGACTTTTGTTGGGGATGGAATGAACAATGGGGATTGTCTTAATTTGTAATTATTTTTGTTTCAGGGGAAGATTTGGGGACTACTACATTGGGGATTTTGTATGTATCATTTGCTTTTTGCTTGTTATTTTCGTCCACAACAACTAGGATGTTGGATCAAATAATGTTTTTATTCTGGGTAATATTGGATACTAGTATACGTGGCTGCCAATTCGATACCATCTTGGTAAGGATCGGGTTTGCTGATTGATCACATGGTGTATGACTGTTTGTGCGTTCTTTATATATGCATATTGGTTGCCATTGCACTTGCTGTCCCTTTATTTATATATTGGTTTTTATCAGTCTATTTTGGTTGGCATGGCTAGATGCAATCACATGTTAGATGCCAAAACATTCAAGGATGAACAAGCTGCTCATTCACTTGCTGTAAGGTTCTGGTAACATGGTATATGACGTTGTTTCTTTGTGGGCATTTTCTTATGCACAATGGCCGATGAAAATGAACAAAAAAACAGAAAAAATATCATACAATTTTGGTACCAACTGGAGAATCGACATAGTTTTGTCTAATTTAGTTTGAGCTCTCTATATGAAAAAGTTTACTACATTTTAGTTAACTAACGTCACTGCACGCCAATTACAGAGAGACAGTAACATGGATCATTTTCTTATGAAGTATATGAAGAAAAAGAAAAATATTTGTTGTAGAGTCGTGATCACTTTGTTGCTTGCCTCGTTGACGTGTCGTGCATCCAGAGACTCATTTTTTGGGATCAGGTAACTCGTTGGAATGAATTCATGAGCATCTGCCATGTTACGCTTGACGAGCATGAAGTGACGAATTTTATAGTAGGAACCTGCATGTACTTTTAGCTCAATGCATAATGATCAGTTTATTTATGAAAATGAAAATGTTTGGTTTTTTGTTTCCATCTCTGAAGGTACGCTTCCATTTCTGAAGGTACCAATTTGATACCATTTTTGATAGTTAATGTTGTTGTTTTTGATAAATTATGATGATATGGATTAACTTGTGCTAAGAAAGTTGTACAGCTGGGGACATGTTTAGGAAACATTATGCTAAGGAAATTGGTTAGGCCATAGTTAATCTAAGTTACTACGGATCTTAATAAAAAAATGTCTAGTTTACTGCTCGAAATGAAACCTTGTGATCTGCATTTATTTATTTTTAGTTATGTTTGAAAAATTAGGTGGATAATTTAATAATTCTAGTGGAACTTCTGGTTAGTGCTATTGTAACCTTGTGGTTTTGGATTTACCAGGAAAGAGCTTGATCCTAGTCTTGAAGCATGTGTACGGGCTGTAATCTTGAACAAATCACAGTTCAGGGACTTAGGTAAATCATTTCTCTTCTTGGTAAATTTTCATTTTGTATGTTTGATTTCAGGTTGTGAAGGAGATAGTTTTAGGTTGTTTGTTGTTGACATGTTTGGTCTGTATTACTATTTATCTGTCTATTGGATGTGATTTTGATATGTTGTTTTGTATTGACGAATCTGTGGTGCAATGGTAGCAGAACTGACTATATGTCAGAAGATGTGTGTTCGACTCACGCCAAGTTCATTCAATTGTGTATAATTTATCTTTTTGGAGACAACTTGTGTTAGTTGCCTCCATATCCGAAGACAACTAGTGCTAGTTGCCTCCAATATTTGGATACAACTTGAACAACTTGCTTCTGGATTTGGAGACAACTTGGGCTAGTTGCTTTCACTTTTGAAGACAACTTTGGGCTAGTTGCCTCCACATTTGAAGACAACTTGAGCTAGTTTCCTCAGATTCTGAGACAACTTGAGTTAGTTGTCTCCATTTGTTTTAGCAACTTGAGTTAGTTGTCTATTCTATTGGAGACAACTTGTGCTAGTTGCCTCCACTTTCGAAACAACTTGAGCTAGTTGCCTCAGATTTGGAGACGACTTCAGCAAATTGACTCCATATGGTGGTGGTGGTGGTGGCGGCGATGGTTACTAGTGGTGGTGGAGGAAAGTGGTGGTGGTGGTGGATATGAGGAAAATGGTGGTGGTGATGGGAGGTGGTGGAGGTTGTCGGCGGTGGTGGAGGAAAGTGGTGGTGGTTGTTGGTGGCGGTGGTGGTTGGCGGCAACAACGGCAACGGTGGTGGTGGATAGCGGCGGTGGTTGGTGGTTGTGGTACATAAGAACCCTGTTTTAGGGCATACCTAAAACTTCCAGGGCATACAAACCAATAATCCCATCTAAGGTGTCCTTATAAGGGGTATCCCTTGGGTAGTTCAATTACCCATATACCCTCCAACCGTTTTAATTACTAATCTACCCTTGTCCTTAATATAAAAACATAAACTCAGTTTTAAGAAAATCAAAATCAGTTTCTATATAACTTCTTCATCTTCTCTAGCCGAACCCTTCTTCTCCCTCGCGAGAAAAAAATATTTCATCGCCGTGATTAATTGCCGATTCGCGAAAATTTGATCGTCGATTAAACTTAACTATATAATGGGTCGTACAAAGGAAAAGGCAACTGGTAGGCGTTCAAAATCGTCTTCAAATCCCTCAATTGAAGAAGAAGAACCAATTGAACCTGAAATTGAACCACAAAATCAACCAATCGAAGCACCAACTCCTGAAATGAGAATAAGAAAGTAAGTTCTATAAACCCAATCTCTTATTTGATGTTTTTAATCAATTCAATAGGGTAAATTCCAAAAAACTTAGGGTTTAGAAGGTTTCAGATCAGGGTTCGGCGCATAATGTTGTTGATTTTTGAGCTGAACTGTTCTTCAAAATTTCATCCTGAAAGTGTATATGAACAGTTCGGCTTGAAATAGTATACTAAATATACGCCGAACCTAGTCACAGTTAGGTTTTTCAGTATAGGTTCGGCTTGTTATAGAATATTGAATTTAAGCCGAACCATGCTCTGTTAGTTTGCAACATAAACTAGGTGTAGGTTCGGCTCATATTGTGTTTTACGGGGTATCCGAACCCTTGACTTAATGTGTTCGGCTTGTTATCAATTTTCATTATACGCCGAACATAGCACTGTGTTACAAGGTCCACTGATGTTTATTGGGTTCGTCTCATAATAGGTGTTACGGGGTAGCCGATCCTAGAATTTAGTTAATTCAATATGTTAATAAAGTCTTAAACTTGTTTTAGGAATAACGAAGTTAAAAAGAGGAGGAGGATGGAGGTTACACCTTCTACTTCTAAAACACCCGATCCTCGAGGAGGAGGTGAAAAAAATTTGGGAGATGGAGGGCGAGGAGTTGACAAAGCCGCAGCATTAGAAATTCGTGAACCACTTCCAGAGATACAAAGAGAAGAACAAGAAGTTGATGGTAGTCATGTTAATGAAGAACCTCAACATCAACCGAAAGAAAAGCATGTTGCTGAACGCCGGGTTAAAGGTTTCCACATTCCTGATGAGAAAAATGTAATCCCAGCTCGAAGTGATGGTTTACCCCATGGACTTCCGGAAGATGGAGGAAGGGTGTTGATTGGTTACGCCGAACCTTGGGCAAAGAAAATATATGAGACTCCTGATCACAACGATGCGTTCAAGTATTGAGACATCAGAGGGCTAAGGAATGGAAATTGTCTGAAGAGGTTCCCGAAGTGATGGCTTACGTACAATCCTCTGCTTTATGGCCTGTCATTAAATATGGACATAAGGAATATGATAGTGTGACGGTCTCCGCCTTCACCGAGAGATTTTTTCCAGAGACTTATACGTTTCAACTACCCTTTGGGGAGATGACAATCACTCCCGATGACGCGAACAAGATTACAGGGCTTAAAGTGAGGGGTAGAAGCGTGGATGCTGACTATTATGATATGAGTTGGACTGAGCTATATAAGTTATACAAGGAATGTCTTGGTTGGTATGATTATAAGACCGAACTCGAGTTTTGTCGTTCCGTTAAAGATGTAGATTCTGTTAACTTTCCAGGTGGGACAAATAAGAAGCTCAAGAAGGTGAAGCTTACTAATTTGAAAAAGGCATTTGAGAATACAGCCGAGAAAGTAAAGAATGGAGAGTTGGTAATGGACGAGATCAAAGTGAAGCAAATCGCAACATCCTATTTACTTTATACTCTTGGCAGAAATGTCTTCACAGACCTATCTGGAAACAAGGTGAATGCCAATTATCTTATATTGTTAAAGGATCTTGCAACCATTAACCAATACGCTTGGGGTACCGCCACTCTAGCTTACCTTCTCGACCAAATTGCGACCGCCTCTAGGTTGACAAGTACAAACATTGGAGGGAACTTCACTTTGTTTCAGGTAATTCTTGACTAATTTTAACAATGCAACTGTCTTTTTATTCAGTGTATCGTTCGGCTTATATGTGATAGCCATTATGAGCCGAACCTTATCAAAAATTTTAGGTTCGGCTTGTTGGGGAAATAAATTCCAAGCTGAACTTTAAGTTATTTAGGTTCGACATATGTTTGAATTACAATACCTTTTATGTTACATAATTTAAGGTTTGCATATCATTTCTTATTTTATTTTGGATGTAGGTGTGGGTATATGACCATTTCTCGACTTTGAAATTGGAAAAAACATTGGAAAAAGATGTCGATTGGGTTGATACACTTCCAACAGCGGCACATTACAAGTTTGAGGAGGAGATGGCAAGGAATAAAGAGCAGTTGGTGGCAAACTTGAGAGAGAAGTTAGACTATTTGGAGGTCAAAGACGTCGATTTTGATCCATATTCCGATGAACGTGATGAAGTTATTCATGATGAAGACATGCCGGTGGGTATGTACTATGGACCTATCTTTTATCCTGGTGGTTTTGTAATTTTTGATCCTCGGCGAGTACTACGTCAAGGAGGAGCCGTCCAAAAGGTCCCATTGTTTGACGATAAATTCACGTTGATGCCAAAGAGTTCTACTGGAACAAAACCACCACTTCTTCATGGACTCCAAAGTATGATCCCGAGCCGAGCAATGAGCATTGGAAGAATTTAGATGCCAACATAATAAATATGAATTTAATAGCACCCGTGCCTGATGATCCTTGTGAAGCTGATCCGGGCTACATGGATTGGTACAACCAAATTTCTTATCCCTTTATTATCAATAAAGAAAGTCAGAAGATAGTTGATAATTCTAAGGGGAAGCAAAAGGCGACCATCATCTCCAAAAATCCCACTTATGAAGAACTATCGAAGGCTTTCAAGACAATGGTAATAATTGCATTAATCTTTACTCTTGAATTTTTTATAACATAAATAAGATATTATATAAGTTACTCATAATCAGAAGTTGTTGATAAATGAAATTAGGTTGCGGCGGGTAAGGAGTTGGTGAAGAAAATGAAGAAAAAAGCAAGTTGCAAAACACCGTTGACGGTTGAAGAATAATATTATTTCATCAACGAGTTGGATGCTATTATAACTAAAGGAAGAGGACCCGAGGTGCCCATAAAAAGTACGACGAAAAAGAGAGATCGAGAAGCTGGTGAAGGCACAAGCGGAGGTAGTAGTAGCGTCCCAACCGGTGATGACGGCGCGGCGGAAGATGAACGTGGAGGTGCCAGAAGAAGAAGCCATGGAAGTGGTCGTGGAACCGGCAAGATGGGCGATGGTCAATGAACTTTTATGTTTTTTATGTTTGATTAAGTACACTTTTATCTTGGATTTGTTAACTTTGTTATCGACAACTTGACTTTCTTTGTGTTTGCTAGTTTATTTCGTGTTATCGACAATTTGACTTTTATTTATTAATCGTGTTATAGATAATTTTTAGTTTTTATTGTGTTAAGAACATGTTCAGTGTCAGGTTCGGCTAGTCCTGTAACTATCATTACAAGCCGAACCTGACAAAATTTACACCTTGAAGTTGCCAGGTTCGGCTTGTTCTGTAACTATCAATACAAGCCAAACCTGACAAAAAATTTTACATTGAATTTGCCAGGTTCAGCTGGTCCTGTCACTATCATTACAAGCCGAACTTGCTAGAATTTTTAAACTTTTGAAAATTCTAGCCGTTACTTATCAAGGTTCGGCTTGTATTCAAAAAATCGTACTAGCCGAACCCTGACAGAATTACACAAATATCAAGGAACGACTCTTTTTTTCCCAAAAATATAGCCGTTGAAAACCTGAATTCTATATGTACCTACCTATTGTTTCACATAAGAAAGCACATCTCCTGAAAAATATGGCACCCCCTAATCCTAAGTTTACTCTAGATGAAGATTTGTCTCTTTGCACGAACTATGTAGCATACTATCCAAAGAAGGGTGAAGAACGATGAGTGAAGGGTCTTATGAGTATGTACTACTTGGTTCGAATTCATGAAGCATTCTCCACCGAAACAGGTAATCCTCACAAACGGGATTCGGCATCCTTGTTTTGCCGAATTGAATCTATTAAGAAAAAGGTTACCGACTTTATAGCTTTAGTTCGGGTTGTGAATCGCTATCAACTCAAGGGTGAAACAACCTCCGAGATTGAAGTGCGAGCGCTAGAGGAATGACGAAGATGGAAAGGAAAGAATTTCAAATACGAAGCTCACTACCGCATTCTTTGAAAGTTTCTCATAACCCGTTTGGGATACTAGATGGATGGTTTTCTTTTGTAATGCTACCATGTTCTTATGTAATGGGAATGTAATTTGGAATGTAATCCTTGATCGTATGAATGATAAAAAAAACTTTCGAAATGACGGAACTGTTAACACAGGATGTGGTTCGGCATGTACTTAACCTATGTAATAAGCCGAACCTGACAGGAAATTCTTGGTTTTGGAATTTGTCAAGTTCGACTTAAAACGTAAAATCTATTACAAGCCGAACCTGACTTTATACGGGATTCGGCTTGTAATTTATTTGCCGAACCACATCATGTGCAATGTTTATACTTCGATGAACTTTGGTTCGGCTTGTAACTATGATTACAGACCAGCCGAACCTTAACAACTCTTTCGCAAAATTGAAGAACAATAAAAATACCTTCCATAACATAAAATTAAATCATTCAAATACAGAGAGTCTAGAAGGTAAAATTAAGTGTATTTCTTAGTTTACCAAAAAACCAAAATCCACAATAGATTGAATGGACCACAAAAAGCAAACAACACTTCGATAGTGTCATTTTATGGAGATCCTAGACGGATCACCTCTTCACTAACCTCTTTCTCCTCTTCACTAACCTCTTTTTCATCATCTTCATCCTCATCACTTGGAAACATAATTACTTGTCCACTTGCGAGCGACACATTCAAAGCTTTCCAAAGATCCATTTCCATCGCATAATTTGCACACCAATCTATTGAATAATCATTTTCAAATCTCGGCCAAAAGGCTGCACTCATCAAGGGAGGTAATGGGCAACCGGGACTGAGTTTGAGTCCGATAAAATGACAATTTTGAACAAATCCAATAACAAGTCTTCTATCTTTTACACCATCATGGCAAGGTTTGTTGGAGGAGCGTAAGTAAAACTATTACCCGTCCACCCGAAATAATGTACGACACAATCGAATGTCTCCGCTATTAAAAACTCACAAACGGGCATTGACATCCAATGTTCTTGGGTGATGATTGAATCCCCATGTAAACGACGTTTGAATGCGATGTACTCCGATGCCACCCCTGCATCTCCTCTTGGACCTCCTCTCATCATTGTCTTGTAGAATTATTTGTTCCGGCGTAAGGTTTGTAACAATCGTTGCCTAATATAGTTGACTTCATTTTCTTGGGGCAACGGATTGTTCCCTTCTTTAAAAGGACCAAGTTGTTCCGCCGTGACATAATATCCACAATTTCCATCACCTTCTACGTCGTCCATTGCTATAATATGCTCATGAATTACCGGCGGTAGGTCTGCCAAGTAGTTATCGTATATAAAATTGATAGGCCGCAAATAGTTACCGGACTTATCTCTTTTGGGTCCTCTCATCCTACCAACTTCATGTACGGTCCTTTTTTGCTTTATCTTGGTTTGTGAAGGATGCATCTTACTCTTCCCCTTGACGTCTTCTTTACCATCCTTTGCTTGTGACGGACAATCATTCTCATTGACCTCTTTGTTACTTGTTTCGGCTTTTTTAATACTCGGACGACAACGTTTTCTTGGAACTTTCACTTCTTCCTCCTTCATCACCTTCTCAATTTCCTTCTTTGCATTTTCATACCTTGCATCATGGTAGTCAACGCCGGAAGGATCCCTTTGGGTAGCCAAAAGTACCTTGTTTGCTTGTCTAGTTTGGAAATTATTCATTTTCTTACTCTTCATACCTTTCGGGACCCCCTTCTACGGTTCCAAAATTTTCTCTTGGGTGAAAGGATACATGACCGGCATCATGTTGTGCCATAGTATTTGTTTTTGAGCTCAAAAGATCTTCCTATACATCTCCGCCAACTTTTTCCCATTTTCCGTGTCCCAAATCTCTAGATCATCCTCGTCGTCTTCGGTTGGGAGAGGATCGAAGCTTAATTATTTCCAAAAATGATCGATATCCTCAAATGGTATGATACCATCCTTGTACCGAATAATGTCGTGGAGGCATGGAAGTTCCATGGATGTCTTCATTTTACAAACACACTCTTCCTCCAAGTTGGCACCAAATGTGTCAATCAAATCTACTTCTTTCATCAATAAGTCAATGCATAGATAGGAGACTCTATAAGTTAATCCCCATAGCCATTTAGTATCGTAATCTTTGTGTTTGAACATAAGGTTATGTTCGAACGCCGCTTTAATTCTCACAACATCACTTTTGAAATATTCATCAATTGCATCAAATACCGTGACAAACGTGTCAACACATCCAAAAAGGTTCTTCTTCAATCGATAATGAGCCGACTCTACCATACTTGTGGCTTGGTTGTCGAAGTGTTTGTGTCGATTTGTGAAACAAGACACGAACCTTTCTTTATTAGGCTCCAACACATCTTTGAGAAAATAAGTAATGACGTCGGGGTAGTCGGTCCTCCAATGACGAATAAGCATTTTAACATTTTCTTCAAAGACATCCTCGGTGATTGACCATACCAAAGCTTCCCATTATCCATGGAAAGAATCCCACAACATCTCATTGTGTTCATATTGTTTCATGAATTCCCTCTTTTTCACTACTCTTTTTTCCTACGGTAGTTTAGCAATATTCTCTAATTCTTCCATCTTAAGTGGTTGAATTATTGGTTGGCATTTTTTCCTCACATTGCACCATATATGAAACGTACAAAGAAAGTTGAAAGCATCCGGAAATACCTTATTAATAGCATACATCAACGATGAATCTTGATCGGATACGAACACTTTAGGAAGAGCACCCTCCCGGAAGATTAACTTCAATTGTTCTAACCCCAAAACATAACTCTATTTCTTCTCGTTTTTCAAGAAACAAAAAGCCACGGTGAATGGCGCCTTTGTCGACGTATGCCCAATAATGTTCATCAACGACATCTCATATTTTTTAGTTTTGTACGTGCAATCCAATATAATAACTTGTGGGAAGCAGAGAGCCAATTGGACGCATTCCGGGTGGGCAAGAAAAAGGTGTGTCACTTGACCAAAGTCATCCAACTTCTTTTGAATAGCGTAGTTATGCTTCACCCCTAACCACATCACTTGTTACATCACCAACCTACCTTTCAAATTGAGTCTTCTAATCTTATTTCTTGCGTTGTAGATAGTTTGCATAGTCGACTTGTTATTCCTGTCGTCCTCCTTCAATTTACTAAGAATCCTAGACGGTGCCATACGTGCTCGTGTCATTTTATCCACTTCTAGCATTTCATTGGGTTTGAGTCGCGCTACTTTCGCATGTCCATGAAGGTCACGTGGACGTGGGTGGTTATGACGACAATCCATAATTGATTTATTCATAACCCAAAATTCATCATCTTTGTTCAAGGACTTATTCTTGTTCTTGAGGTTGAAAACGATTTTAAAAGGGCACTTTGTTTTCTTCGTCTTTGTCCTATTCTTTCTCCCGGTCTTCCAAACATATACAGAACCCTTTTTAGCCTTGCTAGCGCCGCTTCCACTACGCTCACAAATCATTTCAAACCGATCCCCTCGGCTTTGTCGTTCTTTAACTAGTACGCAATTTATCTTCTTTGCGTGTTCCTCAGCCCAAGCCTGTGCTTCGGTTTTACTTTTCTATGTCTACGTTCATTCAAACACAAATAATTAGTAACAAAAACTTCGGAATATTCCTACAATATTAAGGTAAACAACAAGTTCTTACATACCAAATCATTTTGGAAGTGATCCTTAGTATCTTCGTGAATTATGTCTACGGGATCAGGTTGATTTTCCATCGGTAAGGTCCATAAAGCAAGATCTACAAAGAATAACAGAAGGTAAGATACTACAATAAAAAATTAATGGTGAGGTTCGGCTATTACGATAATCTAAATACGTGCCGAACCTAGCACATTTACAAGGTTCGTCTATTACGATATTCACAATATGTGCCGAACCACTACAAAATTATAAACCCAAAAATTCTCAGGAATATAAATGATAAGGTTCGGCTTGTATGCTACTTATGTAAATAGCCGAACCATGTACTTCCAAATGGTTCGGCGCTTACTATTTTCTCCATATAAGCCGAACCTTTAAGAATTTTTCTTCCAGAACATACAGGAGTAGGTTCGGCTCCTTATGACATTTTAAAACAAGCCTAACTAGGGTCTAGAAAGTGGGTTCGGCTCATAGTCATAACACTTTCAGCAAGCCGAACTGTTCATTATTTGTCAATATCCAGGTGGGTTCGGCTAATAAATTAAGCCGAACATATTCCAGACTCGCCGAACCTTAGTGAAAAACACAAA
>JAJJMB010012161.1:5425870-5458104 GCA_023531105.1 Papaver atlanticum
TTTTTGTTTAGATGCATAAGACATTATACATTATTTAGTTTTAGCTGAATAATGTCTTATGCATCATTGTTTTCACTTTTATGATTTATGGATTCTTTTTATGCACGTGCATAATGTCTTATTCATCATTTGCTTTAGATGCATAAGACATTATGCATTTTTTTTTTAGCTGCACAATACTTCATGTAGACGTTGACTTGGTTTTATATTTTTTTAAGTCCTGAAAACATGTTTTCTTCTATGCAGGGTTCTTTCCACTAGCCATGGCCCTGGTACCTGCTGAAGATAATGATAAATGGGAATGGTTCATGACGAATTCGAGTAATGTTCTTGATCATGATCAAAGGCCAATTACATTTTTATCTGATCGTGCAGAAGGATTAAAGAGAGCGATTCCAGTTATTTTTCCTGGAGCCTTCCATAGTTTATGCTATTATCATCTTAAGATGAATTTACATATTAATGCCTCCAACGAAAGGTATGGTGCCGTTATTGATGCATTTCAAGCTGCTGCGTATGCTCTTAGTCCCGAAGGTTTCCAAACTGCCATCGCTACGATTAGGGGTCTTGGTTGTGGTTGGGTTGCAGACTATATTGAAGGTATCCCTCCCGAGAGGTGGTCAAATGCCTTTTTTCAGGGTTGTAGGTATGGAAGGACATCTTCTACTCTTGCTGAATCCTTCAATAGTTGGATGAAGGTACACAAGAAGCTCCCTGCAAATGTTCTTCTGGATCAGATAAGGAAGGATGTGATGAGGATGATGTCAGAAAGGAGAAATACTTGTAAAAGTTTCATAACAATTCTCACACCGAAGAACGAAGCTAAGATGAAGGCTCTTATTGATGAGGGTTTAACCTGGATGGTTATACAGTCCGATACTCATGTTTATGAAGTGGAGGGTGGGGAGAGTTCTCATAGTGTTAACCTTGAGGCAAGGACATGTACCTGTCAGAGGTGGCGCGTCCATGTGTTCATGCTTTTGCTTCGATAGCAATGTATGGTTCTAATCCATATGATTTTGTTGAACCTTATTTCACTACTTCATACTTCAATAATGCCTACAGCCATGCCATTCGTCCTATTCCGAACTACAACAGGCCCGAAGTTTATGAAGGTAATGATATTATCGATGTACCCGATGTTAGGAGGCCGCCAGGGAGACCACCAGCTAATAGACATTTGAGCCGTTACGAGAAGTCGCCCAGGAGAGCTATGCGCTGTGGTAATTGTTTTGAGATTGGTCATCACAACAAGCAAACTTGTACAAAGCCTACCTGTTACAGGAAGCCGCCGAAGAAGCCTAAGGGAAGTTAAGGGAGAGCATTTAGCTTGTTGGTTTCTTCAGACTATTACTTTTGCGTTTGAACTTAATTCATTTTTCTTTAATTAGTTTATGTATTGGTTTTTATGAACAAGTACTTTTTCTTTAATTAGTTTCTTTTTGTATTGCTTTTTATGGAAAAATACTTCTTTTTTCACTATGTGTTTTTATGCTTCTATCAGATAATGTTATTCATTTTTATTCTTAAATGCATAATAAATTATGCATTAGTTTTTGAAGATGCATAACGGGTTATGCATTATTTTTTGAAGATGCATAATTTTTTATGCATTCTTTTTGAAGATGCACAATCTGTTATGCATTTATTGTTTTAAAGATGGCTGCAGTACGAACCATGCAACCTGTTGTTCCTTTATGCATATGCATAACATGTCATGCACATTTATTTTGTTCTGCATAACATTTTATTCAGAATGTTTTTGTTGCATAACATGATATTCAGATGTTTATATGTAACCTGTTGTTCCTTCATTTTCCTTGTAAGATTTATATCATGGTATGTTTATAATCAGGGGTCGAGGGGGCAGCGCCCCTCATTATCATAGTACAGTTAAATGCCAGTCAGTTTTTCTACTTTTTGTGAAATAAGATTGCAGCAAATAGAAGCACTGAAACAAGCATTGATATATAAATATATATATAAACATCGACAAGATAACAAGATATAAATTGTTCAGACAAGGTTCATACCAACACATTACACTTAACTACTGACTGAAGTTAAGCTTTACACCAACTACTTTCCCATTAGTTTTCACTCCCAAGTTAATTTGCTCAACCTATCTACACACAGGTTGTTAAAACAAAGTTACATTTGAACATTTCAATTATGCACATCATCAGGAACATTTACGCACAGCTTCATCACATTGACGCGCAGCTTCATCCTAGACGTCTTCATTGGCATCTATCGCCCAACTGTTTTCAGGATCTGTCAGCATTTTCAATACCAAACTTAGTATTTCTTGTTGGCTTTTGCTACTGTATCTTCCTTTCCCAACTTCATCCATTTCTGTCTGACTTCACACTTCATACTTATCTTCATATAGTAACATACAAATATGAGGCAGTCGGGGTGATGACCTTGTTCAGGAACAATCTTGGAAAACATATCCTTGTATACGAGCGGTTCCCTCTTTATATCCACGACTTGTGATGATAGTTTCAGTTCGTCATATCTTTGGATCAAATAAGGCATACAAGCCTTTGCCATTATAAGAGCTTGATTCATGCATTTAACTTTATAGCTTGAAACACTGTTATAGAAGTTCCACTCACCCTCTGAAAGGTCACACTCTAACAATGTCCAATGTGTACCAGCAGGGTTTTCCTTTGTCATATAGTTCATTGGAATGAACATTTTCTCAACTTTAATAGGGAGATTCAAGATGCATTCTCCAACATATTTGGCAATCCCATCTTTGTCCTTTGTTCTTAACAAAGAACTGCAAAAGAAATATTTTTTAGGAAAAAAAAGGTTAGTGGATGCAATTGAAAGGGTGCACAACAGGTGTAGGAAACAATGCTGAATAACTTGTTATACAGTTTAAATTTAGTTGCATAACTTGTTATGCAGTTCAAAACCAGTTGCATAACATGTTATGCAGAAGTAATAATATGGGCATAACAGGATATGCAGCGATGAATAACTTGTCATGTAGAAAACCTAGTTATGATGACTTGTTATGTAGCAAAAGTAACAGTTTTAAAAGTTAAAGTGTTGGGAAATGATTTTCTTTTTTTTGACTTACCCAAGCATCTGGCCTCATGACTGCAGACTCTGCATACCTCTGTTGAATACTTACATCATCCTCTTCATTTTTCCGCTTCTTGAACAACATGTAACTGTAGAAGCGTATTACTTGTTCTTCTAGGTATTCATTGTTCATTAGCTGCCTTATTACATCTCCGTGAATCCAAATATCCCATAAGTACGGGTCTTCTCCGTCTCTGATACTCCAAGCCAAATTTCTGTAGAAGACATAATTAGTGAGATATTTATTCAAGTGACATATGGCAGAACCATAAACTAGAGGGTTGTGTTATGCATGGATTGTTTTAGAAACATAATTTATTATGCATGGGTTTTTTTGAAGCATAATTTGGTATGTATTTATTTCATAAGAAGCATAACCTGTAATGCATTGATTTTTTAAACAAGCATAAAGGTAGTTTTTATATACTTACAGGCTGTTGGCATGCTCAAAGTATGTCTCCAGTACTTCCATCAAGGATGGTTCTATTGTATCTTTGTAATCTTGAAAACATTCCATTGTTTCCAGCGGAGGTAATTTTCTAAACGGCCTGACAACAGACGTACGAGGATTTTCTTCTTCAACTTTATTCTCATCAGGCTTGTCTTGTTTCTTCTGCTGCTTCCCTAGGTCACAATCTGTGAGTAGTATACTGATTGTCCTTTCATTACATGTTGTCCTTTGTTTGATTCTTTTTACCTTGCTTCCTGGTTTGTTTTTCTCTTTATGTTCCTGGTTCCCATCCTCTTCTGCCTTCTTGGATTTTCCTTTTATTGAGTATTTCTTCACAGTTTGCTACTTTGCTTCTTCGAAAATTCTGTTCTTCGTACAAATTCTCCTTCTAGTTCTTCTTCCTACAGATTCATGTAACCAAAATGTGTTAGATATGACCAATATAACCAATTTATTTTGAAATTAAGTAAATAGTAGTTGATTAAACAGCAAAACAGCAACATAATAAATAGTATGTAGTTTGATTAAAAATAATAAATAGTATATAGTTGATTCGATATTAAAAAAAACTTCAAGCAGTTCATGCTTTTTAAAATACATAATCTGTTTTATATTTTATGTATCATTGTCTGTGAAATTCTCTCCATCTCTGTAGCTTCATTTGAGTCTTCTTTGTTTTCAGCATCTTGTTTGGCTGGAGTTGAGGGATTCTATGCGGCTTCTTTGTTTTCAGCAGCTTCTTCTGTGGCTGGAGTTAAAGGATTCTCTACCAGGTAGCTCACCACATCACTGGCCGTCTCAAGGACCATCTCCTTATCTGCATCAACGGCCGTCTCAACAGCTGGTTGTTGCGGCTTTTCTGCGACTTGCTCTTCTGGCATCTCAACAGCTTGCTGTTGTTGTCCTCCAGCACCATCTTCTCCTTGTGAAATATGGAGATTAAATATGGGCCCTGCAGCTTCTTCTTCTTTCTTCTGAGTTTCTGGAAGATGGTCATCATCTTCTCCTCCGGCACCATCTTCTCCTCCAGCACCATCATCACCAGCCAAAAATTCTTTTTCCTGTGCTTCAATTCTTTCTTGAGTTGTTGCTAGATTTGGTGTTGTCTGCAATTCCTCTGGCGTGTTTGTTTCCTTGTCGTTGGAGAGATTAACAGCTTTTTCCAGGTCCATGAACTTGTAAGGTGAAGACTGGAGTCCCTGACTAGCAGTTCGGTCTTGGCTATCAAGTCTGATAACTTCCGGCAATGATTCTTATGTAGGTTGATCATTTGAAGATACCAGTTCAACAAGTGTCTCATTCCTTGGCAAATTTTGACTCAGTGGGACGCTAGGCTCAGCTGATGATGCATCGACGCTAGGACCACCTGATGATTCCACTCGCACTTCCTCTTTTATGCCTAAAGCAATGAGAAACTTCTTCAGATCATCATACCAGACAGAATTGAATGTTTCTCCATTCTTTCTTTTTGTTTCCTGAGTCTGTTTCATGTCTTGTAGCATTTCTTGAACAATCTTCAACCTTTTTCCAGGACTATCGGGACACGTTTCTTGTTTAATGATTTGGAACGTATCATGAAATGCTTCTTCATACTTGTCCCTGTTCTCTTCAAGATTCATTGCGATGAGTTCATATATATATATCCCGTTTCTTGGTTCTCTTGGTTCACAGAGTTCCAACTCCATTGGACTGTACTCTCTAAAGTTCTCATGAAACTGCAACATGATTAATAACACTCATCAGGGAATGCGTAACAAATATAACAACATTTTTTATATGCATAACATGTGATGCAGATATTGTAAACAATGCATAACTAATCATGCATTAAACATTGGAGCTGCATAACTAGTTATGCAATTATTTTTTAAGGTGCATAATATATTATGCACTCATACTACTTCTTAAAATGTACTTTGCAGATTTTTTACCATGCATAACCTATGATACACTACTTCTTAAAATGTAAGCAGACAGGTAAATGAGATATTATGCACACCCAGTTGTATGCATAACCTATTATGCACTCATATTTCACAACCCTGCTTAACACTTAAATAATGCATAACTGGTCATGCATTCACAATTGCATATGCATAAGATGTTATGCAATTATTTATAAAGGTTCATAAACAAGTACCTTCAAGTCTGTAATATGCTTCTTGATCATTGCTTTCTTCATTGCTGCGAAGTTCCACCTCGCAGCTCTTGGTGTAGCAGTGTCACTGGCCTTGATGTCGGATGACATCTCAGCTATGTTAGAGTGCTCAGCCAACCAAAGCTGCAAAAAACAACAACTAATTAGATATTATATAGATTTGATTTATTGACAGAGATTAAGTGGGAAAAAAAACTCACAAGAGAATATATAGTGCAACCAGTGCAATTCCTGATAAGATGATTCTTTTCTTTCACAGTTTTGATGTCGTCCATCAGGTGTTCGTGAATCAGATCAGGAAATGATACAGAGTCCATGGTTTCCAAATTATTCACCAAACCAACATATGATACATCCAAATTGTCTCCCATTGACCCATAAAAGAAAAAGACGACTAGCATGTAGAGGCAGACAAGACAGACAACTTCCTCTTGACGACCTTTCTTATCAAGTTTTTCTAACACAAGCCTTTGAATATCATCTACCGAAACCTTTGTTACCCGTGCTTTGAGATTTGTACTCACTTTACCTGCCGTTGTTTTGCATGGGAATTGCTTGACGAAGGCAAGCGACTGAGTCAGCTCTATCTCTTCTTTTAAAGTCAGAATATTTCTTCCTCTATTTCCTTCAACTCTTGGCATCTGAAAAGTAACAGCAACCTCACTAGTCGTTGACTGTATAGACTTGTTTTCGGACACCTTGAATGAATGCTGACTCAAATCATCATAGTTATATGATAAAAGGACCTCATCCATCAGCTGGTTGCTCTTACCATTTAACAATGACATGTCTGCAGTAGATATCCAGTTATAGAATTTCCCAAATGGACTCACATTCATCATACTAGCCTGCATTGGAGTAAAAACCCCTCTTTCCTTTATTTTTGTGAACAAGGTACCTAACCTTAGAAATCCTGCTCTATAAGTACCTCCCTGAGTTGCGGGTTTGGGTTTAGGTTTAATTGCATAAATAAGAGAACAAAAAAATTGCATTTTACTAAGTTAGAACCACCATTTTGACTGCATAACCTCCTATGCCTCTTATCCAGGCATCTGCATAAACTGTTATGCAGATTATTTACCATGCATAACCTATAATGCACTACTTCTTAAAATGTATTTTGTAGATTTTTTACCATGCATAACCTATGATGCACTACTTCTTAAAATGTAAGCAGACAGGTAAATGAGATATTATGCACACCCAGTTGTCTGCATAACCTATTATGCATTTTTTTAAAGAAGCATTTATGTGTTTTACAAGCTGTTAACTACAAAACAAGCAGGTAAATGATCAAGAGAATTTTATTAACTGATGCATAACAGGAATTCAACGCACCTTGTTTATAGATGACACATTGCTGAATAGGTTCTTCTTCTTCTTCTTCTTCTTCTTCTTCTTCTTCTTCTTCTTCTTCTTCTTCATCTTCTTCTTCACTTTCGGATCTTTCACTTTGCTTCTCCTTCTTCTTCCTTTTCAGGTCTTCTAATTGTTTGGGTTCACATATTTTTCTTTTCTTCTGATTATCAACAGCTTGCTTGACTGAAACAGACCAAATCAACATTGAAACAAATCAATCACACCAAAGAAACAATATATCACACAAAAAGGAAATCACAAGCAAATCTTACTAGCTTCCTTTGGTGCAGCTTTCTCTGTATCATCTGTATCATCCTCATTCTTTGTATCATCATCCAAAACTTCCTTTGGTGTAGCTTTGTCTGCTTTCTTTTTTCCCTTAGTAGCTTTATCAGCCTGAACTCTAGATGCACTAGTGTTCGCAATTAATTGCTCCTCAGCTTGCCGATCAGAATCTAATAGCAAACAAGAACAAAATCATGCATAACATAAAACATCAAGGAATGTTCAGAAACATGAAAGATGTAGGCAAGTTAAGTTCTCACCAGCTTTCTTTTTAGTCTTTGTTTTCTTTTCTGTTTCAGGTTTAGGTGAACTAGGTGATACCTGATCTTTCAATCTCTGCGACTTCCTTGATGTGGGGGTTGCTTCAGGATCTTTTTGAAACACAAATAAATAAGTTATTCATATCAGGTTATGCAGTAACTTTGGTAAGCATAACCTGTCATGCATCTGCATAACAAGCTATGCATATTTATTTTATTCTGCATTACATGTTATTCAGATTTTTTTTGTTGCATACACACATGAAGGAATGTAAATGCATACCAGAGACTTTCTTTTTCTTCTTGGCAGCGTCGTGCTTTACGTTGGTTCTCGTCTCCTTTTGTTGCTGGTCACCATCAGTTTCCCCTTTTCCATCTTCTAGGTTATCATCATTAGCAGGTAAAAATGATGTTAAAACTGAAGTAGATTAAAATGAAAAAGTAAAACTTAAGTAGTGAAGGTTTTTTTGGTAAGCATAACCTGTCATGCAACTGCATAACAAGTTATGCACATTTATTTTATCTGCATAACTTGTTATGTTATGTAAACATGAATCACACATGGACTAGTGAAGATGCATACCAGAGACTTCCTTTCTCTTCACAGCATCGTTCTTTGCCTTCATTTTCATCTCTTTCAGTGGTTGTTCACTATCACTTTCTCCTTTTTCATCTTCAACATCAACACGTAAAAATGATGTTAAAATCGAAGATTGGGTAAGTTATAAAGCAAAAGAAATTATGGGCAAACATATTCAGGATGTAAATCTCACCAGAAAAAAATTTCTTCTTAGATTTCTTCTTCTTCTTTTTTCCGGATTACCTGCTTCTGGTTCATCATCGGCAATTACTACAACAAAACTTAAAATTAAAAAAAAAAAACTGGAAAAACCAAAATCAAACACTAACAGATGAAGTTAGTGATAAATCTCACCATTTTTTTTTTCTCTGTTTCTTCGACTTGATTTTTTGTTTTTCGTCTTTTAAGTCATCAACATCAAGAAGAAAAGTTAAAATCGAAAAAATAATAATCAAATCTACTGAATGCATGCAAGAATACCAATGATTAATACCTGATTTCTTCTCTTTCGACTTCTGAAGACGCGTTTTTGTTGGTGTTTCATCCATTTTTGATGAACTGAATTCTAGGGTTTGTAAACTGTAAGTAGTTTCTAGGGTTTTTAAAGTTTAAAATTGATTTCTAGGGTTTAATCAACTTCAATCATCGATTTAAATGATCGATTTCTTCGAATGATGGAGAAAAAAATTTCTCTGCAGATCCGTTACGGAGTAAATGGAGGAGGAGAAAAGAAACTGGTGAAGAAGAAAAGAAAGTAACGGGTGGAAAGTAAATGTTGTGACCGTTCAGGGAGTTAATGAAACTGACGAAACCGCTGAAGGGTATTAGTGTACTTCTGCACTTTTTAAATATTTTTAAATAAATCTGGGTGCGACTGGATCCAAAATTAATTATGGGCCTGACGATAAGAAAACAAAAATTCTGGGCGTGCGCCTAATTTTCTCTTTATAAAACCTTTGTGCCATTTAGTTGGCCCATAAAACTAATTGGGTCGGAGTTAAACATTTAAGCATTAGTTTCTGTTATCAAAACTCGGTCAAACCTAGGGGTGTGTAACGGACGGACGAATGCGGATTAGGGGTCACCCGCATCCAATCCGTCAAAGTTGCGGATTTGGAAAATCCAACCGTGTCCGGCCCAATCACCCGCGGATTTGATATCCGCGGATCAGCGGGTGATACAGACCGGATGCGGATTAACCACGCATTTAGTAGAAGAAAAAAAAAACAAATCGTTCTTTTTTGTGTCACACAATCCAAATCGTACTTTCTCTCCTTTCTATTTTAACTTGTCATTTTCCTTGGTTTTTTAACTCTCCTTGGCATGGCATGGGTATATATCATTTAATCTTTGACTAATAAGCTTGGAATTATTTTTAATGGTGTTTCACCCCTTGAAGTTGAAGTTATTCTATAATATCCAGATTACCATTTTGTGGTATCTAAACACTCCTTAACAACGTGAAGTAGAAGTCGTCCCACCCTTTGTTTAGCAGCAACAGAAGTTAGTCATTCCCAGATTAATTTACGAAGCTTTGTTATAGCATCAGAGAAAATTGACATTTGTTTGGTGTGTTAAATGCCACTTGGAACCGCTGGAAGTCCTAAGCAAGCGAACTCTCCTAATTCCAGGGTTGCTCATGCTGCTGTTGAGAATGAGCTCGAGTCCCAGTTTATTAATTTCCCAACGGTGCGGGTGAATCCGCGGATTTCAAAGTCCAACCGCAACCAAACCGCTAAAAGTGCGGATTTGAAAATCTCACCCGTATCCGGTCCATAGATCTTACGGATTGGGTTTCACCCGCAATTTTACGGACGGATACGGATGAAATCCACGGTTACGGACTTTTTGCTCACCCCTAGTCAAACCTCACTTAGTGCGCCCATTATTGTCGCAAGCTTAAAAAGGGAAAGAAAGAATAAATACCTTAAAAGGGAAAAGAAAAAACATATTAGCCGTCGCTAAGATTGTCTTCTTAGTGAGCACAAAACCAATAGAAATATCTGCCGCCGTTTCTATCTCTCTTTCTTTTTGTCCCATCTGTATTCCACAGTATTACTTGAAAATCAAAAGAAAACTAAGCATATATGGTTTGGTGAAGAGTATAACGTATACTGTTTTCGGAGGCAGATCTCGTCAAAGTGATCATGAAGGATTTCGTTTAAGATCGATGATTTGGTTTTGGATTCTAAGCGATACGAGGTAAGGGTTTCCGCGTGATACAAACTAAAAACTGTTTTTGCATTAATATGTGTTATTTTGGTTGCTAATTTTACCCATCATATCTTTGCGTATGTACATTATGGATATCTATGTAGTGTTGGTCTGGTTGAGGTGATTTACTATTTGTTTTGAGACATGATTCTCGGCTGTTTGTGAAATTGAATTGGTGTTGCTAATGGTATTTCTAAACAGAAAACGTTGTGTTTGTAGGTCCTCCTAGTAGTAGTACTAAGAATAAAACGGTTTTTCTTAGCATCCCGATTTGACACTTAGGTTGATTTAACGTACATTAATAAAATGGATTTCAACCCAAGTGTTTTGAAGGAGTCTTAGCTCCACTGCCCTTTAGTTTTACTAGACACACAAAAGACGCTGTTATTAGTGTGTTGGTGTTTTAGTTGCTTACGCACGGATTTTTTTGTTATCATCTGACAATGGACAATGTTTTTATGATAGCTTTGACCATAGATCTTTATAGTTGAATATAAACAAATGAGCTGCTCTTAACAAGGAAAATAAGCCACAAAAGCTTGTAATCACTATATATCAATAAAGCTATTAAGGAAATCCTGGTCTTAACTAAAAGATTAAGCTAAGACACTACTTTGTAAAAGATTAAGTTACTATTTTGTAGGGTGAAAGTGTGTCTGCTGCACGCATGGTACTCTTGATATGTTAAAGAGCTGTTCTAAATGAACCGAGAATTCGGACCATGGGAAAACCGTGCCCTCACAATGGGTGGGCCCTAGACTGGAGAAAACTGGGGTGCTTGTATTGGGACCCACTCATTGTGAGGGCGTGGTTTTCCCATGCTCCAAATTCTCGGTTCAAACAGAATTTCTGTATGTTAAAAAAGCTATGAAAAGTTGTCAACGGAAACTGTTAAAATGTCGTTCGTAAGTAAAATGTTTAATTATACAAATGAAACCAATAATAAACATTGGTAGGAGGGATTTAGTCCATTGTTAGTACTTTTTTTTAGGAGTTTGTATGTGGAGTTCAGGGCTGCACCTTTTGGGATTGCGCGCACAGGTGGGTTGTAGTTGTTGTATGCCGAGGTCAGGTCGTAACAACTTTTATGGTTGTGAGCGTTGGTGGGCAGTAGTGGTTGTTGTTAATGCCCGGATCAGGGCCACAACTATTTTATATAGTCTATGAGTCGCGGTGGACAAATGCCGAGATCAGTGACACATTTATGTGTGTCACGGTGGGAAGTGGTTGTATAAATCTAAAAGATTTAAGGAATTGTTGAGTAGTCTAATGAAGACAAGAAAGGAAAAACCTATGAAATAAAAGGTTCAGATTATAAGGTCTTGGATAAACTTAAAAACAAATTTACCAGAAAATGTAATAAATAGATGAACGTGAAATCTGTAAACAAAAAGGGTGAAAACAATTTAAGACATTATTAGCTGAAATGGATATTTAATCCAGAGAGTGTAATTATGCTTTTATGCATTGATTCTGTTATCGACTAATTATGCTTTTGATGCACTACTTCTTTGTGGTTTATTTTCCGCTGCACCGTACTCCTCCATCCTAGTTTAGATGCCAAAATATGGGACTTTTTTTTGTCCTAAAATACTTGCTATACTTCAAATTTTTCACCTTTCATCCTGATTTTCCCCTAACTTGGAATCAGGCCCTAACATGGAGAATTGTGTATTTTAATTTTCTTGACACACTATTAAATATTTCTCTCTATATACTTCCTTTAATTTGAGTGTTTCTAGGTAAACAATAAAAACCTAGACATTTAAAAATTAGGAACCTTAAATACTAACCTAGGGTAATTGCGGAAAAGAAAACTATTCTCTTTGTTTCTTAATCTTTGTGCAAAATCCTATTTTGGCATCTAAACTAGGAGTGAGGGAATATTATTTTTGGAAAAATTTTATTGGGTTGTGGTTGCTCACCCCTTTCCCTCTCTCCCTAAAGAGAATGCAGACACTAGCTGAAGATAAGAACATATAAGTTATCACGAGGATTTGGACGTTGGAAGGTAAGAAGGTGACATATATACAGAAATTCAAAAACAATTGAATATTTATTTAAAAATATCATAATCTCCAATTATGACAGGGTACAACATTCACGTTCAAAGCAACAATGACCGGTATCTTTGAACGATCCACTTATTTCTACATGACATGTCCAAGATGCAAAAAAACAACCTAATGCGTAAAGTAATTTCATGGTGCGACAGTTGTGATAAAAGAGTGTTAACTCCAGTTGCACATTACAAGTTGCAACTGAAGGGGACAGACAATACAACAACAGTTGTAATAATTTTATCTGGACCATCTGCCGAACCACTCCTCGATAATGTGAGAATGACAAAACTCATGAAAATCAGCAATATTAATATAGAGGTATGAATGCATAATGACTTGAGTACACTGGATATAACATATATATATATATATATATATATATCCGAAATATGGAATGCTAGAGTATCATCATCTAAGAACAATCTAAATAAGAAATAAAAATGAAACATATCTTTGTTATCATCATTTAAACCAAAACCGAATTCATACATCTTTGAATTGTGCTTGAATTCCCAAGTTCTTTCTTCAATTCTAAAAATTATAATACTTTGTTTGCATACTTGGATCTTTCTCGATCCCATATTATATCCATGTTTACATAGTATTTTTTGTTCAGATGTTATTTTAATTTTAACAACTTATGTTCTTGCTCTCTTTTAACTTTCCATTCATCCTGATAGATATATTCTTCATATTATTTTATGTAGTCTTAAGGTCCATGATTTGGGCAAAGACTCATTAATATATATTATATATATATATATTTGCTCAGTTACCTTTTCTCCTATTAATGAAATAACTTCTCTGTCTATTTCTTTGATTATTCGGAAACAGTATTGGTTTACCCTTTTAATGTTGTGAAGACGTTTGTTTAGTTCTTTTTGATCACGCCTATCATCATACTCTATATCTTCTTCGAACTCCTCCTCCAGTAAATAAGCTTTAACCATTCTAGTATCACTGTTCAGTTTTCCAGTTGATGATTTCTTTTCTAATGCGTCTTCAATGTCTTCAAATGCCATGAACTGATTAAATGTTATACCATTCCAGTCTTTGTGTAATTTCTGATACTCTCTAAACTTTTTCAGTTCATGTTTCTATGTTCTCTTATAGTTGTCCATATTTGTTGTCATCTTATAGTAATATTTGATCCATTCTTTTTTATTAGATCCATATATTTGAATAGGATTGTACTATGTTATATCATTGTACTCAATGCGTTGACGCAACATAAAATCTTGTAATTCTTCAAGGTCATCAGAATCTTTTGGATCTCTATAGCTTTGCCAAGGAATACCTGTGTATGGTTTCTTGCGTTCTTCCATTGCCAAGGAAAATTTTTTGTAAAATGGGAGTTTAAATTTATAGTGCATGGGATTTTAAGAAATATAACCCTGGCAAATTTATGACTCTTGAATCAATTTACCCATGGAAGAAAGACACTTTGGTTGGTTCTTGATTTTATACTATTGAACACTTTGAATGTAACCAAATTTAGTACACTCACATGATATTTTATCATTATTCCTAAAAAACAAAACAAAATATTGAACACTTTGTTATGATTTGTATTATGTTTGTTTGCTTGTACTTGCATGAAAACTTAAACCGTTATACCCATTAAGATGATATAGAAGAAAAAGGAATGACAAGAATTTCACAGAGAAAATAATGGTATCTTATAGCAGAGGTTTTCTGAAATCTATATACTTTTATTGCTGCCGCAAATTGTCTTTTTTATTTTAGGATTTCTATGGTAAAATCTATACCTATCATATTTATAAATTTTAAATGTATACTTATCATATTAAAATCCATATAATAGTAAATATTTTGATTTGGTCAAAATCTATATATGTTAATTTTCAGAATTAGATAACCTTTAGTTCGCAGTAATTCCATATAATAAACATGACTATTCTTATCTGCACAATCTTTTGGCAGTGGTTATAACTTTCGCTGGTAGTTTATACTTGAGTAACTGTAAGTTAGCCATTTCCTACTAGACACTCTATAGAAAATAAATCAGAAAACTTATCAATCCAATATAAAAATTATTGTAAATTTGAAATAAACCAGAACCTGGAATTAAAACATCTCTTGTCATAAGTTTTAAATATAACTAAACAATTGTGTAGGAGGTAAATCAGATAACTTAATCTCGAATTTAACTAAATAAAGAGATTTTAAAATATCCCTTCAAACACAACATTCTGTGTATACCCGTGTGGTTCGTCACCATTTTCTTAATCAATATTTTTAAGCCTTGTCTTCTAGTGGTTCTTGAAATGGCTACATAAAGTTGGCCATCGGAGAAAACAGGTTCTTCCAAGTAAACCCCCACAGGGGCCTTATTTGGTAGGCTTTGTCTCTGACTCTTATTTATTGTCATGGCATAGCAAATTCTTACTGGAAATTTCTACGAAGAATAAATGGAAGACTTGTTTCGGGTGTAGTCATCACTATTCGGGGTATGAAAACTGTATTTCCAATACCCGGACCTGTGAGTATTTCGGCTTATATGACTTTTTTTTCTCAATTGGGTCACAATTAACCTTATTCCATTGCATAGTCTATCCACTTGGTTTAGATTCCGTAGAAGCATAATTGGCATTCCAACTTTTAATGTTAGCTTGTGGCTTGCCATTCCCGATTCCTCATGTTTTTTAATAAATTCTTTGTCATAGAAAACAACACTTGAGTGGTACTATGTCGATTCTGGTCCAATTGAATCTGCACTTAAATATGTATATTATTCACCTGGTATGCATGATAAGACATGTGAATAATATATTAAATGCAAACAAAATAGTAGATTGGTCTGATAAGTTAAATAGGAACATTCCTTACCTGGTATAGATGATAAGATATGTGAATTTATTTTGTGAACATATTCATTTGTTGGCGCCAAAGTAGTTAATATCGTGTATCGGCACCGTATCGGTCGGGTCCGATACAGCTATACAAAAGATAATATCGGTTTTTATCGGTGATACATCTCTAAAACTAGGATTTTAAATATTTATAAATGTTTCAATCTAAAACATTTGGTGCCATATGATGCATTAATTCTCAAGATCATTCATAGTACAAATTCAATCTCATTCCACTGTTTATTCCCTGTAATTCATCCTTAATTTTCACCATCGTCTTAGCTAATTTCAAACATTCAAATCTAAATAATTAGGATGAAGGGTTATGTTTACAAGTTTTGAGATCCAAATAATTTATTCTACCAAATTATCCTTACTGATATTATCAATGTATCGGTGAACCTGATATATCGATCTGTACTGGCCGATATGATCGCTTTTATCGTTCAATCCTTGTATCGTCGATATTTGGGATATCGTAAAGGTTTTTTACGATACACGATAAAAACCTATAATATTGTCCGATACAACCAATATTGACTACCTTTAACTTGGCGCCAGTATACTCCGTTCAGCAAGGTACTCCTTATCTAGCCTTTTGATCATAAAGTCTGGATACATGGTGTCTACTATTGTCTGAATGTGATTCTCTTCACAATCAATCAGTAAATCCGATGGTATATGTATCCAATCCTTGTCTTCTGATACATCCAAGCTGATTGTTGGTACCTTACCATTTTCAATATCAAGAATCCATTTTGTGAACTCCTCTATTTCATCCCTTCTGTCCTGGGATGTAATTAACTCCGGTGGATAGCCTCATATTCTCTGTCAGTTCAAAAACTGTGAAGTGTTTCCATAATCTTGATTTATTTATAGAAGCATTTACTATGTCTTCTCTTATTCCTTTCTCAATTACAGGTAGAATTTGTCGGAAATCACCCCATAGCACCAGCGTTTTTTGCCAAATAATAACTTGTCGTTATTTGTTTCTATCATTAAATCAGCAAGAGCCCTTTGAACAACTTCAAGTGCATTCTTGTGTGTCATTGGTGCTTCATCCCATATAATTAAATCTACTTTGCACAATAATTCGGATAGATTTGTTTTCTTAAACATATTGCAGCGCGATGTTTCATTCAGTCTCAATGGAACTTTGGACCTGGAATGAGATGTACGACCACTCGGTAGTAGTAGCGACGCTATCCACGAAGAAAGCAAATGCTATAATTTTTCTACCTTGTGAACAAAGCTAAGAAATAAGGGTTCTCCATAGGTATGTCTTACCTGTTCCACCACTTCCATACACACACAAAAAACGTCCATCATTCTCAACTGATGTCGAAATATCGTTAAACGTTATTTCATGTTTTGTGTTTAATCCCTTCTTAAAATTCTCTGCCTCTGCCAGTAGAATATTTATGTTATAGTTCATCTCTTCAGGAATCGAGTTATTTTTAGGAACATTCATTTCAGACATGTCTGGGTATCGTATATCTGGAAATTCATCTTCCTTTAAAGTTCGACTATGTTTCCAGAAAATCAACTCAATTTCTTGGAGTGTACAATTCTGAAAAACTGCATCCCTTAAGTTTAGGTTATGTTACCTTGAAATTCAGCAAAATTATTACAAACAATTCCTGTAGTCAATTGACTGTACATGTTTCCGCTGCTTCCTGAATTTTTTGGTGCCATTCACCGTCATCTTCCAACAATCCTAGTGTCAAACATATGGATTTGAAGGTACGATGAATTGTCCCTCCTATTGTTTTAATATCATAGTAGATTTGAAAACCTTTTTGCACATTTAATAAAATCCGCGGGTAGTATTTCTCACTTGCATTGGGATGCACATAGTAGATACGTCCAATTTTGAATCCCATTTGCCTTAGTTTCCATGTTTTTTTTCCTTGGTCCCATCTCCAATGCTTAGGAAACTCTGTGAATGTCAGTTTTATTGCATCTTCGTGGTCTCTATTAGCTTTCATCCACTGAATGAATTTTGATGCATCTGGATCTGCATTGTTTAGAACATCTTTCAAGTCATCAGTATCTTTATGGCATACTAACTATTCCTCTCCAGATGTAATGGTAACCTCTCTACGCTAGGAAGACGATAATGAATTTCGAAACCAAGTGTTTTCCACATACATTCGCAGCCTGATAGATATCGACCCTCGAGATATGTACTTAGTTCGCCATTATTTGTTTTCTATATTGGATCAATGACATCATAGTTGCTTAGTGGAATTACTGCAATAATCGCAGTTATCATGTCTTTTCCTTTGTGGATGTACTTGAACAAATATTTAATAGTCATACCCTTGCAGTTGCAGATGTTCACATTGATATGTGCATCATACATGATTATCAAGTCCAGGTTATATGGCACAACCCATTTATTATCTAACATGATTCCATCCTTTTCAAGTCCGTAATCGGTTTGACGTCTCTTATAAATTACGAATCCAATCTCATCCACTGTTGTTTTGTTGCTATATTGCTTTGGGAATTTATTCTTACACTTTTTTCCGCACATAGATGGAGAATCAGGTTTGGAATTTCCGAATGGACCATGGAGCATATATTAGCAGATTGTAACGTATGCAACTTTGTCTTTCTATGGGTCTAGGATGTCTACCGGTATTATTGAATCAATATGCGATGTGGATCTTGGCTTGTCTTTAGGTTCAAGCCAGAACAATACGTGAGCATGAGGCAAACCTCGGTTTTGAAATTCAACAATGTAAAGTGCTGCATTTTAAAAACAAAATTTAATATGTTACCAAATATTTGTATCTAATATCATGTATTTGTTTTTTGGGATTACTAAATGCTCAGGTTTGAAATATACCTCCTTGCACTTGTCTGAAATGAATGTTTCACACCATATCATACATTAACAGTTTGATTTTGATGTGAACTACGTGACTGATTATGTCTGGTCTTTCACTTGGTTTTTGTCCAGGGAACATTTTGAGAGCTTCTGCAATTTCAGACCAATTTGGATTACATGTGAATGTAATAAATAAGTCTGAGGACCTAACTCTCTGTGCATGGCTATTGCATCCTGATAATGCTGACTCATATGTCTTGGTCCACCTATGTAAGATGATGGCAAGATTACTCGACCTGCGATACCCTATGCCTTTGTATAAGTGACAACGTATTTCTTTCTGATGGACTTTAACCCACTGCAATCTTCTTTGCTTAATTGTAGCATAAGCATCAACTACATACTATTGGAATAGTCGCCCTCCCCGCATAAGGGTATGTCCTTCATTTGCTCTTTGTTGTAATCTAAATGCATAGTATTCCCTCATAGTGAAAACACTGAGGGTACCAAAATACACCACCAACTTTTTCGTAGGAAATATGTACGAACAAACTCAACACAACTCCGGGAGTTAAAAATCAATCAAGGAAAGTGTCTAGAGTTATATCTCAAACTCTCTTGTGATTAGAACGTTTGCAGAATTGAATCCGTGAACCTAATCTCAACAAGAGTTCTTGGACAGTACCAAAGACCAATATCCAATGATCAATCGAGTCTTATCCAACAAACAAGGTCGGACCTATCTACTGTGATTGATCAACGCACAACCAGTGATATTTCAATTATAAAGATAAACAATATAATGCGGAAAAAGAAATAACACAGACACCAGAAATTTTGTTAACGAGGAAACCGCAAATATAGAAAAACCCCAGGACCTTGTCCATATTGAACACCAAACTATATTAAGCCGTTACAGACACTAGCCTACTACCAACTAACTTCGGTCTGGAATGTAGTTGAGACCGAACTCATTCTCCCACTGATTCAGGTACAGTCGCGCTCCTTACGCCTCTTCGCGCTCCTTACGCCTCTTGAATCCCAGTAGGACTCTGCGCAATTGATTCCCTTAGATGATCTCGCAACAATTAAGAGTTGCTTCAACTCAATTGAAGACTTTAAACCAAATCTTTCTCCCACATATTAAGCTTATATAATTGATTTCCTAATTTACGATCGAAACGGATGATCAAATCAAACGTAAGATCCAGGTGATGGAAATCGATAGCAACTTGACAAAAGTCTGGCTATCATCAAAATACGGACTTATGCAACCCGATGTGCATCCTAGATTATTATTCACCTCACAAGTATAAAACTTGTGGAATCACAATGTTTGAGAAGAAGAGAACTTTGTGATTTCTATTTATCTTGTTCAAGTGATAAATCAACAATCGAACAAGATCAGGATACTCAAGTTATCAAGATAAAAGATAACTAGTCCTGGCTTCACGAATCCCAATGAAGTCTTTGATAGTCGCTAAACCCTAAAAGGGTTTCTGGAGAGGACGACTCTAGATACAACTAGGACACACCAAAAAGTAGTGTTAGGATTCAAAGATCCCAGTTGCCAAGAGTTCTCCTTATATATATTTCAAAGCCTAGGTTGCTTTAGGTTTAAGCTAAGATAGCTTGGAACCAAGCAAACGATACTCACCGTTAGATGAAATATTTGAATCTTATAAACAAGATATACACTTTGGTTAGGTAAACCGTAACCGAACCGTGTATAAAGATTATGTCCAACATGGTTAGCCAAAACTAGTCGGTTTGAACTTAAAAGCTTAACACTCATTTCCATGAACACAAAGACATTGATCTTGAGTCACAATCATGTGATTCAAATAAGTCTAGTGTTAATTAGAGAATTGATCAAATGTAAATTATTTCAGAGAAATAATTTAATCGCAATTGAATCATAATCAACATAGTTGGTAAATGCACAAAGTACAAATACTTGAGTAGTTCATGAATCAGCTGAGTCAAGGTACGCAGACCGGTTTGAAAACTTACAAGCAAAAACGAGTTCCGGAGTTGGCAGAACTTTTTCAGTTCACATACCGGTTTGCAAACTTAGGTGCAACACTAAGTTCCGGAGTTGACAGAACTTTTTCAATTCACGTACCGGTTTGAAAACTTAAGACCTTCACCGGTTCCGGAGTTCACATAACCTTTTCAGTTTACGTACCGATTTGGGCACTAAACTGGTTCTAGAACATAGAACTATATTGGCTCGCATACCGGCTTGAATACTTTAACCCGGTTCCCTTACCACAGTTCCACAATGGGTTGTATATGAAAATACATACCTATCCGGATCACGAAACAAACAGATTTTCCCACGATGTGTATACGAATATGCGTATCACACAAATCTGAAAGTCGATATATAGGTACTCCGCTACGTGTATGAGTACATGTAATACGACTCCAGACATATAACAGTTTTCTCAGTTTGTAAGACTGATAACACTGTCTTGTATTCAAAATATGGTAGTTGTATATTTCTCTAAATCAATTTGAAACATTTCTGAATAACATCTGAAAAAGCGGGGGTCTAACAACCACACCCAATATTTCTCTTAGCAATTTGTATGGACAAACTCCAATATAATTCCAAGAGAATCAACTAGACAGTCAGACTCAATCAATGGAAATATATCCAAGTTGTATCTCTGTTTCAAAATGTAATCAGCAAATCAAACAAACAGAAATCCACGAGCCTGATTATTATGTGAAACAACTTGAACGGTACCAAAGACCAATGTTTAAGTGTCAATCAATATAATCAACGACCAAAGGTTGGATTCTCTAATTGATTGAACTACGCACAACCTGTGATATTTCAATTATATAAACAAATATAATGCGGAAAAGAAATAACACATACACCAGAAATTTTATTAACGAGGAAACCGCAAATGCATAAAAACCCCGGGACCTAGTCCAGATTTGAACATCACATTGTATTAAGCCGCTACAGACACTAGCCTACTCCAAGTTAACTTCGGACTGGAATGTAGTTGATCCCTAACCAATCTCACACTGATCAGGGTACAGTTTCGCTCCTTACGTCTCTGAATCTCAGCATGACTCTACGCACTTGATTCCCTTAGCTGACATCACCCACAACTAAGAGTTACTACGACCCAAAGTCAAAGACTTGATAAACAAATTTGTCTCACACAGAAAAGTCTATTGTATAGATAAATCTGTCTACCACAGATAAACCTATGAGTTTTGTTCCGTCTTTTGATAAATTAAGGAGAACAAGAACCAATTGATATACCGGACTTCCCAAAGAACAGCCTAGAAATATCAATCACCTCACAATAATCTTAATCGTATGGTAGCGAAACAAGATATTGTGGAATCACAAACGATGAGACGAAGATGTTTGTGACTACATTTTATCTTGCCTATCGGAGATTAAATCTCGAGCAAATCTTAGAGAAGATAGTACCCAATCACGATAGAAAACAGCAAGATAAGAACATGCAACTACATAGAAAATAGTTGGGGTCTGGTTTAACAATCCCAATGAAGTCTTTAAGTCGTTAACCTACAGGGTTTCGTGAAAAACCTAAGGTTAAAGGAGAATCGACTCTAGTCGCAACTAATATCACATAAGAGGTGTGGGGTTAGGTTTCCCAGTTGCTAGAGTTCTCCTTTATATAGTCTTCAAATCAGGGTTTGCAATCAATGTTACCTTGGTAACAAAACATTCAATATTCACCGTTAGATGAAAACCTGATTAGACTCAAGCTAATATATTTCAACCGTTAGATCGAACTTATCTTGTTACACACAAATGAAAAGTTACTTCATTTAGATATGAGTAACCGTACCTAAACGTGTGCACCTTTGTTGGCTCAACAATAGTTAACCGAAGTTAGCCATATGAACACTTTCATATCAACCATATTCATCTTAACCATAACTAGTTCAAATGACTCAAATGAAACTAGTTCTAGAGTTGTTCAATTTTTTATATTCTCGTAGAAGTATACAAGACACAATTGAAGCAAAATCGATTTTGATTCCTTCGAATCAAGTCATGAACATTATAGCCACGGTTTGCAAAAGATTTCATTCCTTATTATATAAATGTATTAGTTCATGAACAAACCGATTTTAGAACATTATCCACTAGGTATGCAAACAGGTACGCATACCATAGTGGCCGGACTAAGTTTGGGTTTCGCCGGTACGCGAACTGGTACGCATACCTTCCAAACTCAGCAGAAATTCCCGGACCTGAACCTCATGCCAGTACGTGTACCGGTATGTGTACTTGGTACTCAGACTTCACTAAACCAAGCAGTACGCATACGTGTATGCATACCATGGTTCCCGGACTTGGATTACATATATGCAAGTACGCATACTATGCTTAAATCCAATTATTCTAAACTCTCATTTCAACCATTGAAACATTCTCGGAAGACGACAATAGCTGTCTCACACAAACTATTAGCTTCAAAGCAATTTTCAAGTGATCGAATGATCAATACGAAACATTCCGAGTCTACATCAAGTGACTGTCTCACGCAAATCATGTAAGATGTTACCAGGCGATTTTCACATGATCATCTTTTGACTTTCGTCAAGAATATAAGATGAACTTGGTTAACGCGAAAGCTTACCAACACATATTTCGAGAAATATGTAAGCAAGTTAAACACAGCTCGAAATATCAAATGTGTATAATTGAAGTCTATATAGCTATACGACTTTTGTCTCAAATAGGAGATAGAGTAGATAGACTTTTGAGTGATAGATGACTTCAAGTCTCCACATACCTTTTGTTGATGAAGTTCCACAAGATCTCCTTAGTAGTTCTTCATCTTCATTCGATGAATGTCGTGAAGTTTAATGCTCAACTACACTTTCTATCCTAATCTGAGACTTAGCTATAAGTAGACTAGAAATCAAGACTTATAGTTTTGGAAACTAAACTTGACAACAAGCTTGAGATAGAAATGCTTGCGAGTTCGACCGAGCAGTGCTCTAACAACATCAATGACACATATCAGTGTTTCGGGCTATTTTCGAATAATAAACTTGAATCAAGAATTAGTTTTAAACAATAAATTGTTCTCTAGCGAATTTGATCAAGTATGAACTAATGTTCATTAAGCTTAGTCATTGTATTCCGAGAAATTCTTAAAATAAATAATTAGTTCTTGACTTGAAATTCTTGTCTATGCAAGCTAGTTTAATTAGTTATGTGACAATTGTCTCAAGGATAGAAAGGTGAATATAACTTGATAAATAGGTGGTTCAGTCTTCACTTACCTTTTGTTGAGAAAATTCTCCAAAAGCTTCGGTTGATCTTCGCCATCAAACGGTAGAACGCAAATGATGACTGGTTCATTTCTCAACTACCTTTATCCTAGACCGAGACTTAACTAATTGTAGACTAGAAATCAAGATATAGTTTTGACAACTAAATTTGACAACAAGCTTGATATAGCAACACTTGTGAGTTCGACCGAGCAATGCTCTAACACATAGTTACGTTTTTTATCTTCTATTCAACGCCTATTTCATTGTCACGCACAATATTAGTTTCCTTATCATATGGAATATCAATATGAAAACCATCTTCACCATAAGGAAACAACAGTGGATATTGCAATGCCATGTAACTTGGATTCAACTCGGATATATCTTTTAGTAAACCACTTTTTTCCTGAATAATTTTATCCTTTTTTTCCATTTGACTATGGGTCATCAAATATAATTCCAGGAATTTCATATTAAGTTGGCAAATTGTATTGCTTTGCATCCCTTTTTCGGGTACCAATAAGACGTAGCTCAACCTTACTTAGTTCACTTTGCTTATACATGTTCCTCCACATCTTGAATTTTTGGCAAAGCCAATTATGGTTGTCCAGGATTCTAAGTAAGACAGCAACAACGGTTTCATCCGATGAGCCGGTGGTTTTCTCTCCATATTCGTCTATGGCTGTCATTGAAGATTCAGCTGCTGAATTTTAAACTTGTTCTCCTCTTCTTTTTTTCATGGTAAAAGCATTCATCCTATTTTTCACCTCATTTTCAGTGTCTAATGTCTATAATATACAGCTAACAAAATGCATGTAGTCTACCATCAACCGGCAACAAAGATCCCATGAAGTGATGATTAAGGTCATGCATTGCAAATACCCATGGCGACGAACCATCGTTATGACCTTTTTTCACTTTGGCACCTTCTGAGATAAACACAAACATTGAATTATATGCCCTGATGTTTATTCTGAAATTTGCTACTTGCGGCCCACCACCCGTATATTGCAATAGATGTTTTAGAAATTCTGGTGCCTCTTTAAGCAGGGGCTATTTGACAGCTCCTCTCCCACAACAAATGGCAAATTTTGGTGGTTTTTTCTTTTGGATTTTGTTGACCCTCTCCTCATCCCACATCATTGCTTGATAATGAGGGCATACTACAGTTGGTCATCAAATATCATGCTTTGTCAACTCCATCACTGATGAACATAGACAATTTGCTAGAATGATAAGATTCTATTAGACGTTAATTCAACGTATGTTTTAGATTCAATAGAAAACACTTACATGTATATGGGAATTCTTCTTCTGATTCATAATCTTCAGGCTTGTCTTCACTTTTAGTTACTTTCTTTTTCACCTAATGATGAAAACACTACCAATTCAAATTAATATGAGAAATTATACAGAAAACAATATGTTGAGTGCACCAATCATTAGTCTAGACATGTTACCATTCATGTAACCAGCAACAAATGTTTTTGCTCGCTTATTTGCACCTTGAGATATGTCTCCTGGTGACGCTGGCAAGAATTTGGATTCCTTAGTATTGTTAATACTCCAAAACAAACATAACATAATTATTGAGTAAAACTATGCAAAGTTATTTCTTAATGTATGATCCAGGTTAGGTAATTAATATTAATTTATGTTTTCTACCTTCTTTATATTTCGTGATCGTCTGAGTAATTTTTTCTTGCGTGTTCAGCATCGCTGGATCATATGTGCTTTATGTATGGTTTTCTTTCTTGCAGCATGCATTGTTATTTTCCTGGCAGTATCTGATTCAGGATAAAGAAAAACAATATTCAGAATCAGGAACACTATCAGTACAATAATCATTCAATAAGCCGAATACACAAAATTTGTTGATGTATTTGCTTTATTGATAATACATTTTCTTAATTTCTTATAAAATGTTTTTTGTCGTAAAATAGCAAGCCTATCCTTCTTGACATCCCTTTTCACACCTATTGTAATACAATGAACACATTAATGATGGATGAATACAATTTATCTGTTAGGGAAAAAAAATCCAAACCATGGTCGCAGCATTTGCTTTATTGATAGCAGCATCAATTGCAGCTTGGTCTGTGTTCTTCTTATAAGCTTAAGAATTGATGCATAACCCTCATTCACTTCAGATTTTCTCTTGTCAATTTCAGCACCGTGACGTAGACTTTCAGAATGCAACTACATATAAAATGCTTATGGAGCAAAAGAAAAAGGCGTAGCCTCCTAACAAGCCTGGTGACTTCCTTGTTCAATTATGGTATTTCATGGTGAAGAATCATAGTTGTTGGAGAAGAAAAGTACGACAGGAGGAAAGTATGTGAATAAGGATATCAATATAGCGTTACGTATGCTACTTATTGTCTACTTAACTGGCGTTAGTAACGTCCAGTTAAGTATTTAGTGTAATCCAAAGTGTAACTAGTGAATTAGATGTAGATCTAAGCGTACATGTCGCACACCTTCTTTTTTGCTAACTGGGTTACAAACAACCGATTAAATAGGTGATCGTATTTTTTAGTGTTTTGACTAATAGAATCCTGCCAAGTGTCCTCCCCAGATTTACTAATGCCCAAAGCTCTTTTCTTAGGGCGGGCTCACCGTGCGAGTGGGAGCTCATATGACTTAGGATTTTAAAGGTTCGATACGTTCCTTGTGGCGAAACTAGCACGGCAGTTCATTAAGGCAAAACACTGTCTGGGAAAGGTTATCAACTAACCCGCCATCGACCATCAACCAGAACTTGGAAAAGCATATTCAAAGATATCTCGAGTCAGGGTGCTTGTTGGAGTGTGGATGATGGTGAATGCATTGATCCGTTCTCTGGATGCCAAATCTCCCTCTGTTGGAGTGTGGATGATGGTGAATGCATTGATCCGTTCTCTGGATGCCAAATCTCCCTCCGTTTAGGTTAGGGATCTTACAAGTGAGGACAAGGGGAATGGATTACTTTTTGTTGATTCAGACTTTTAATATGCGAGTGGTATAATAGGTTCCAGTTTGTGGCGAAGAATACTGGTAGTTCTGCTTTTTGGAATATAATAATCTCTGAGACGAACTTAAAAGGTGGAGTAGGGACGGTAAGGATTTTTCTAATGGTTACAGGACAGGACAGTTATGAAGATTTCAAACAGACAACCTGGAAAATCGGGTACATCACAGCAAAGTTGCATAACCAAGAAAGATTTCCTACCATTACTGTGACAGCACTAGTTTAAGGACCAAGATGCACAGGACGGACACTGAAAAGCTAGACGTTCTACCCCATCAACAATGTTAAATCTATAGAAAAAGCTAAGAGATCTTCCCCGTCGAAAGTATTAATCTATAGACAACTTCACCCTCCCCGCATGTGTGCTCCCAGTTCCCCGAATTGATCATCAGCTTCTACGGTGTCTTCAGAGAGACGAACAGCGTCGAGCTTCTGCTTAAGGACCTCAATTGCATTGATTACAATTTGAGAAGCTTTCACAGCACCTGTAGATTCAACCGTAAAAATAAAGCTATCTTCTCTCGCTGTAATTTCCACAAGCCCGGGCTTTCCCATAGCTTCTGCCTTTTTGATCACCTCATCATCATATGTGTACGCTTCAGCATCATACACTTTGACCTATAAAACAGGCGAACAGCGACCACAATCCACGTTACTAAAAATTGAAAAATAACGCAGGAAAAGTATAATTGCGTAAAGAACCAACTACACCACAAATCAAAATGCACTATTTTTGAGATAGCTTACACCAAAGTTGAATTGATGGGAACAAAGTTCTGTCCACCATTGCCAATCATACCTTACACAAGGAACCGACTATAACTCAAGTTTCAGTGTTAAGCTATCTATGGCAGTAATGCGTGTCTCTAGATATGGATCCAATAATTATTTCATTTAACATTAAAAATGTGAAAAAGGTGCTTAACGTCAAGGTACGTTAATGACGATAACGTTTAAATTCACCATACATTCTATTTATTCTTTTGGATTCAATTTGTGAGTTATAGAAAACTAATTTATGTCTGACTTCGAGATTGAGTCTACACTTTGTAGGCAGACATGCACATGTCCGATTATTGACAATCATCCATTCAAAGCAGCACTTTTACACATGCAGTGATCTTGAAGTACTGCTAAACTATAGGGGTGGCGGATTAAGATGAATGTAAATGGACAAGCACACAACTTATTTGTTAATTCTCTACCAAATGTTTCCTTACTAGCTTAATTATCTCAAGGGAAGAGTCATACATGATGACATTCAGGTCAATAAACCATACTAGAGATTTCCAAACCTATAGTAAAGCTAATATCTGAACAAGAACAACGGAAACTAAAACATAAAAGGATCGATAGTCACAAAACTCATGCGCGACTTCAGTCATCAAGGTATCATCCAAACTACAAAAATAAAACTTAAACATACCTGTTGGGTATGGTACCATCCAAACTGCAAAAATTAAACTTAAACATACCTGTTGGGTAGTAGGATCGATATCAAAAACTTTAGTAGGGCTACTTTCAATCCAGTCTTGCTTCTCTTCAAGAGTTAAGCTCTCCATCATATCCTCATTGATATGAATATCTGGTTCATACATGTAAGTGACAGTAGCAGCAGGTGACCATTTAGCATGGTCTTTCCCAATCCCTTTTCGAGCTATGGCTCTCAATCTCAACTCTTGCCCTCGTTGCAGCTTCACAATTATAATTCCCCTGGAAAAAAAGCATCAAAACCACGAACTCCCAAATTTCAGGGTATACAAAATAACCATTTCGGGTACATACCAAAGCACCTTAAACCCCAAATTTCGAACATTTCTAAAACCCTAAACTATGAAGTTTCTAAGAGGTTAAAACATGAAACTGAAGAGGCAAATAGAATAAATCTAGGGTTCCAAATCAAAACACATAAAAACCACAAATTTAAGGTAACCCTCAAGAATTCCGAATGAACACCCTACATTTTCAACATTTCTGAAATACTAAACTATGACAACCCTACATTTTCAACATTTCTAAAACCCCAACATTTGAAGTTTCCTGAAAACCAAAATTATGAACATTTCTAAAACCCTAAAAAAGGCAACGAGAGATTCAGTAAGTTTGCTTACTTATTCTCAGCCGAATCAAACCCCTCGGACCTTGCAGCAGCGAGCGCAACATCAACAGGAACGACCATAAGATCAGAACTAATTAAATCAGCACTGGTAATATCTACTGTCTGATCTTCATCACACCTCACAGATAACTGAAACTCAACAGAACAATACGCACATTGACCATCACCATCACATGCATCACAATCACGAGAGAATCTCATCTCCATAGCACGATCACTAACGAGTGGAATAAGACCAAGTCGATGAGCTATAAACTCGTCGTTCAAAACAGTTGAGTTAACCTCGATTTCAACTAGGTCGATTGCTATTGTTGGGACTTCGGAGATCATGATACGGCGGAGAGCGTTCGCCATGCTTGGATCGGTGTCGCGTAGCTCAAATTTCATATAGTCATCTCTCATGCTTCGGATTTTGATTTTTGGAAATCTTTGGTATGAGATTCCAGACTCCATCTTTGTAAACCCTAGGCTTTTCGTTTCCCCCCCTTTTTCTTTCTCTCGTCTGTAAGAGAGAGTGACAGATCTGTATGTATAAACCTTTTTAGTTTTAAAATGGGAATTAACCTGTTAAATGTCGAAATTGTCCTTGAATTGAAGGCCTTGTTCTGGCTGAACCTCCCGGGAACCGTCCCGTCCCGTAGACAAGGCCTTGAATTTAAGGCCTTGTGTAGGGCTGCACAGGAACCGTCCCGTCCCATGGAACCGTCCCGGAACCGCAGTTAAATGGGACAGGTACAAGTACCAAAAACTGGTACCGTGCCTAGAGTAGGTACAAGTAACGGTTCTAGGCTAATCCCGTCCCGTAGTACCGAGGATCTATATCCGTTGATATTAGGATTAAATCCTGGCCGTTGATAGTAGGGGTTATACCCTTTCTCAGTTTCTCTATCGTATTCTCCTCATTTCCTTCTTCTTCTTCCCTCTCTCAGATTTTCATTTTCCTCTCAGAGAAGAGAAGAGAAGAGGCCATCGTCGAAGTCACTAAAACTTTCAGTTTTGATTTACTTTAGCAGTAAGCCATCATCATCTGTATAAGGACTTCAGTATCGATTTACTTGTAAGTCTTTTATAAATCGTTTTTAGGGTTTGTTCATCATCTGTATTAGGATCTTAGGGTTTCAAAATCGATTTTAGGATTTCAATTTGTTGATCGATTATAAGATATTTTGTTCTAATATGATTTTTTTTCGATTTTAGGGTTGGAACTTGGAAGAACTGATCATCAGTTTGTTCATCAGTCGATACACACATCAGGTATTCGATTTGATTTTCTGATTCTGAATTTAGCTAGGGTTTTGTTTTAACTTGGATTTGATTTCCAGTTGTTCTTCAATATATGGTTAGGGTTTGTATCCTTTTTTTCTAGATTAAGGAATTTCTTGTTTTCTGATTTTGTGTCTGAATTTAATGGCAGATTAGGAGCTATGACCATTGTTTGTGGTTCTTAATCTCCATTGTCTGAATTTAATGGCAGATTTTAAGATATTTTAGTATAGTTTGTGACTCTATGGATTTTGAGTAAGGTCTGGTGATTTTCAGAGAGAGTCCATGGACTATGGAGTAATACCAACTGTGGTTATTCTTTTTGCTTTAATTTGAATAGTTTTGGGGATGAAATAGATGAATTTGCAATAATCTAGTCTGATTGATATGGAGATAAATGAGTTACCATTCTACTGAGCTACACTGGTGAAAATATCAATTAACTATAACATTTGTCACTCATAATCTGGTGTACCTTCTTATTTGTTGCCTGTATGGATACGATGGCCCTGTTATACTTTCATAGATATCCATTATATATATTTCAGATGGATGAGCTCTCAATTTAACACTTTAACTTGTTTTTTTCATTTCAGATGGATGCAAATACAACTCAAAGTGCTGCAACTGAAGTTGGTTCCTCAATTCACCCTACATCTGTACCTGCACCTTCTGCTGATGCTCAGCAAGCTACACAAGGAGATCCAAATGAAGCTATAACTCCTGCTGTTGAACTTAACAGTTAAAGTTTTTAAGCTTAGAACTGTCAAGTATTTTGCTTTGTATGAAATTCAGGTTTTAAGACTCTTAAGTTCTTAACAATTAAAGTTTTTAAACTTAGAACTTTCAAGTTTTTTTTTTTTTTTGAACATGTTCTTCAGGTAAAGAACCAGTACCGTCCCGTACCGAGTTAAACAGGTACAAGTCCCGTCCCGTCCCGTACTACACAGATACAAGGTACAGGTACCGGCCATAGGGAGGTACATGTACTGAGCTAGGCAAAAACCCGTACCGTCCCGTCCCGTCCCATGTGCAGCCCTAACTAGGTCCAATACTCGATATTATTTTCATTGTCAGGAATCTGAAATTGCCACGTTCAACAATTAACCTTTTTAGTATCTTCATGTTATAAGATTGGACCCATTTGAGTTTATTAACTCCTAGCAAACAGGGGCGGAGCCCATTGCAAGGGTGTGCACTTGCACCCCTGCCCAGCTGGCTCCCAATAGGAAACTTTTTTTGTGTCCAAGCCTATTTTTACTTTTTTTGCACCCCAGAATTTTTTTTTGCACCCCATAACAAAAAACTTGGCTCCGCCCCTGCTAGCAAATCAGCAATCTAGAAATAAACTAGATCACCGCTGCCACGGTGGGGAGGGCCGACAGAAGAAAATCGAAACACCGTTATGCATAATGGTGTTATAAGGCTAAAATTGATATGCATTTAATTTATGGTAGTTTACGTAAATTTCCACCATTTTTTATGCATCTTTAGTGGTGGTTTGCATCAATTTACCCCATGTGCTATGTATCCTTTGTGTTGGTTTGCACCAATTTCCTCATGTATTATGCATCCTTTGTGGTGCTTTGCATAATGGCTATGCATTAAATTTTAAAAGTCACCATCAAATTTTTCGTAAAAACACTAAATTTTATATCGTTGTTTGTACTCGTTGTGTAGATTTTTTAAAATCCTTTCCAATGATATAAAATTTGTAAAATTCTAAGGCACGGATTTTTAGATATGTTATATTAAAGTTTGGTTGCCAATTATACCCCTGAAAAAATAGGATGTATAAGGAGTTATAATAATTAGACTAAAAGGAGGGACATTTTAGACTTTTCATGTCCCAAAGACTACCACCAAATTCATTTCCAATCTTTTTGAAACCTGTTTTGAGGCATATTTAATTTTTTTGAGGCATACTAAATAATGCCAAAATAGGGTCACTATATAAAAAACAACATCACCCCTTATCCACCCTTTTTAATAATGGCATAACTACCCTTACATAATTAGTATTAATGATTATGATTAGATTTGATTAATTAGGAATATTAAGGATTGATTAAAAATAAAATTATTAGTGGTAAATTAGTAGAAAATCAAATTTATGTGAGAGAGTTGGGATTTTTGAGAGGAGGAAGAAGAAGAAGTGAAAAAAAAAATTGGGTGTTGAGATTTTAGTGATTAGAAGTGACCAAAATGTGTGATTCAAATCAGAGGTAGGCTTCTATACGAGGTTTAATGTCCTTTTTATAAGTTGAATCTGTCAAAAAATTGAATTTTTAAAACCCAGATCTACTGACCAGATGAACGGTTCGGCTGATAACTTGTCAGCCGAACCTCTCTTTTTTTTTTTTTTTTGAAAATAT
>JAJJMB010012161.1:5458204-5471124 GCA_023531105.1 Papaver atlanticum
TCAGCCGAACCTCTCTTTTTTTTTTTTTTTTGAAAATATGCCTAGGTTCGGCTAACAACTTGTCAGCCGAACCTAGGTATATTTTCAAAAAAAAGAGGTTCGGCTGACAAGTTATCAGCCGAACTTCACTCTGTAACTGACGAATTTTAGGTTTTGCTGATTCGAACAAAATCTAGCAAAGTCGCATTAGCCGAACATAGTGTTTCTCTAAATCATACACTAGGTTCGGCTCAAAATTGATATTCCAAGATCAGACGAACTGATTTTCTGAAAATTTAAAACGAAGAAGAAGGCTAGGTTCGGCTGATTCGAACAAAATCTAGCAAAGTCGCATTAGCCGAACATAGTGTTTCTCTAAATCATATACTAGGTTCGGCTCAAAATTGATATTCCAAGATCAGCCGAACTGATCTTCTGAAATCTCTAATTCCATATTTAAAATCATATTCTATCGATCAAACAAAATAAAATCAATCAAAAACAAGATGGGTTTGTTACAAATACATTCTAAAATACATCTGAGAGCAATTGAGATTTGGATTTCGCACTCCAACATCGCTCACTTCGATTCGTGTTTCCTCTGCTTGATTAATTGCTTGATTGAATTTGAGTTCAAGATGTTTAAGTTTAAAGGTTATTTTGATTTTTGATTTTAGGTTTTTGAGGATAAGGGCACTCTAGTAATTTAAATTGTTTAAGGATATATAGGTAATTGTACTACCTTTAGACACCCCTTATAAACCCACCCTAGATGGGATAATGAATGAGTATGCCTAAAAAAAAATCAGTATGCCTCAAAACAGGTTTCATCCTTTTATCAAATTGAACATTTGTGTTAGGTTTCATTTGACAAAAAAGTGGCCATAAAAGGGACTCCCTCCCTACGGGCCCTCCGGTCGGCCGGCCCAACTAGTCTATATAAATGCTGCCGGAGAGAAAAGTTCAATTAACCGGTACTTACAACCTGTCTGTTGCCACAAATTTTTCCGTGTACACCAAATTTCCTTCACAAAAAGAACCCAAATATGGTGAAGTTATTGTTGCACTAGAATAGATGGGACAACAAAATGCCCCGTACGAAAGAGAAAACATAATTCAAGAACAATTCGGCAAAGCTGAGACCTATGTTTAGACTTTACGCACTTGAGAATCCCGCTAAAAACTATTGAATTTTGAAATGACTACATGTGGAGTAGTATGACCTTGACGAATTCTATTGGGATTGACACGACTAGAGATTGTATCTGTTCCATTTTCAATAGAATTTAACTGAGGACTTTCGAGAAGGACATCAGCTCAACCAACTCTTTTGCAGCAATTGAGAGATCGATAGCTTGGTAGCCACCACTTCTTTGGTTGAGTATCCCCTTAAATATTGGGCAAAGAGTTGAAATGCCCCAATTTAGGGGTGTCGTTTGCGAAATTTCCCCAGGTTTTCAAAAAAAGTTAAAATGCCCCAATCTGTTAGTTTTTCCATCCAAGCTAGTTAAATGGTCAATTTTGCACACATGTGAGCTCCCACATGTGAAGAAAAGTCATTTTTAACCCCAATTTTTATTAAATTGACATTTTCTTCTTATAATTAACAAACCCTTAATATTGCGACACGTGTCATATTTTCGCCACCACCACCACCTTAACCATTGCTGCACCACCGCCACCGCCTCCATCATCGCTACCTCCGCCACCGCCTCCATCACCGCTACCTCCACCACCACCACCAATAGCGTCGCCATCTCCAGAACCACCACCGCCACCAACTCCACCACCACCACCACCAGTGCCATACCACTACTAGAACCACCACCAACGCTGCCACCACCATCGTCACCACCACCATCGCCGCCATCACCACCATCACCACAACCACCGTCACCACCACCACAACCACCACCCTGAAACCCTTAACCCTAACCCTTAACCCTAAAATCCTTAACCCTAAAGGATTATTATTGTCTTTTTTTCACATGTGTGCCAAATTCACTATTTAACTAGCTTGGATGGAAAAGTTAACGGATTGGGGCATTTTAACTTTGTTTTAAAATCCGTGATATTTCCGCAACCATGCCTCCCAAATTGGGGCATTTTGGCTAGTTTTCCTTAAATATTTGAATGTCAGCCCAGTGAACCCACACCCTTTCACTGCAGATGTCCAAAAAAAAAAAGAGAAAAATTAAGATTCATTGGAAAGAAAGAAAAAAATGACAACTCAAGCACTTTCACCGAACAGTTGATTATTTAAACTATCCTCTTCACCTTATCAAATCAACGTCGGGTTATCAAGCACCCGAGATGCGACATCAGTAACTTTCGTTGATGAAGCAGTTCAGCTACTGCAATATTCTCTGGCAACAAGCCGACATATATCATCATGCAGGGCCTCAGACGCAATACTTTTAGCTAAGGATCGAGACCTCGCCAGTATCACATTTGTTTGGATCAAAACAAGTGCATAGACCTGAAAACGTTCAGCATTATCATAGATTGTTAGTAATTGTTCAGATGCATATGTCACACTTGATCTGTAACTCTGTGCCTAAATCCTACACATCTTTGAAGTACATATATGTATAGAACATCATAAGATAAAAAACGATTCCTGGTGGAACACTTTACAGCAGCATTCCAAGCAAACAAGTACTTCGTCAAGAAAATTGGTCCTTGGACTTGGAAAGATGCCACAGGCGCTTATTGAAGAATGCTTACTTGAGTGGGGACAAGAGATGCATCAAGGAATACGTAACATTGATCACCAATTATGTGATCAATTTCATCCAGAGGTGAGAACTGGGCAAGCAAGATACCTACAATGCAATTGCATTAATAGAATGTCAAAAGGGTCACCCAAGAATAGCATAACAAAATCAGAGATTTGTGTACTTAGAAGTTGAAGTCAGTGTCACCAACCCGTAGCACCACAGTAATGTGATTATATCAGAACATATTATTCAGGGGTGTTCAGAGAGATTGAATAATGATTTCACAGCTTTGTTGGGAACAAGATTTCTTATATACATCTCTCGAAGTAATTGTTTCGCCTTATCAACCTCTCCTTGGTGAAAAAATCCTAGAATGATTGTGCTATATGTGATAGCATCAGGTAAGCAACCATTCTTTTCCATGTCAATAATAATTTTCTCAGCCTCAAATGACATCCCTTTCTTGCATAGCCCATGGATCATTGCAGTACATGCTCTAACGCCCAGCACTAATTTTTGGTTACGGAGTTCACTAAATAATTTCCTTGCATCCACAAGTTTCTCAGCCTTGCACAACCCATCAATGACTATAGTGTATATATAATCATTAACTTCGAACCCTTTCTCCTTCAGGGAATGAAAAAGTTCGTTTGCTTCATCACACTCATGATTCTTGAAGAGCCCATCCAACATTGCCCCATATATGGTTAGGTCCAAACATTGTCCACTAGATTTTATCTCATTGAATAAGCGTTTTGCTTCTCCGACATTTTTAATCCGGAAAAATTCAGATATTATCGAACTATAAGTAAATTGGTTTGGTTCAAAACCTTTCTGTTGCATTATATTGAAGAGTCGAATAGCCTCTTTCAATCTGTAATTCTCGCAGTATCCATTAATCATTGAAGTATATGTGACTACATCAGGTTCCAAGCCTAACTTACTCATCCTCTCAAAGACCCGACAAGCGTCTTCCATTTTCCTTTCTTTACACAAAGAATCTAATAGCACAGTGACCGTTACTACATTTGGTGAAATTCCTCGACTACACATCTCATCATAAAGTGACACTGCTTCATATAACCTGCCAACATAGCAAAATCCATGGATCAAAGAAGTATAAGTAATCACATCAGCCCTGCAGTTCCATTTCAACATCATCCTCTGCAACTCTAGAGCAAGTTCGACTTCCCCATTTCTACAAAGCCCGCGAATAAGGGTATTACATGTAACAACATTAGGTCGGATACCTTGTTCAGTCATTTTCTCGAACACTCTGAAGGCAGAACCTACCAGTCCCTGCGTACAAAGACCCTTAGACAGAGTATTGTAAGTAATTGTATCAGGGTCGTAACCCCTCTTCAAAATTTCACCAAACAAAGAGAACCCGTATTCAACTCGACTTAATTGACAACAACAATTGATCAGAATATTATATGTATAGATGCTAGGTTCCACTCCACCTAACCTCATCAGTTTATACAATTGAATAACGGTGGAATAACATGTAAGCTTGGATATTGAAGATAATAGATGATTAAAAGTATCTGTAGATGGTAATGGGTTCACAGAAAGCATTCTTTCAAAATAAATCCTTGCTATATCGAGATTTTTGATCTGCCCAGACTTGCATTGGTTCTTTATAAAATTCTCAAAATGGGTTATTTCTGAACCCCGACAACAGTTTCTCACCAATTTCGGTGATGTCAGAAGAGGAAGCTGGTGAAAATTTGTTAGTAATCTACTGGTGATCAATTTCATTTACATCAGGATTTGGAGCTGCAGTCGAATAGGGAATAAACAAGATGCTGCCATAGGGGGCAGCAGGCAGCTTCTGCTAACCGGAAGACCCCGAAATAGTATAGGAAGTTAAAACGTGATGGCTTTGTGGAAAAGTAAGAGAAGCTAGTTATTTTTTTATTTTTTTATTTTTTAGAAAAAGAGGATAACCTCATTGCATTGAAATAAAATTACCGTAACTCCAAAAGGGGAGTTACGATATGTCATTACATCATCATTCCAGGATTGAATGTTTAAATAAGTTAACATTGCCCAAAGGCTTTGATCTACCCAGTTATGTTTAATAGCATATTTGTTACAAAACACCGTTAGTTTAGCGGCCCAAATTATTTCAGTTCTTCTAACATAACTAAAGTCCTTAACTAAGAAATTTATATCAAATTTTGATCTGTTTCCCAAATCTGCACTGATCATGTATCTTTGTTTTCTTGCTTCTGCGTACTTTCCCATCAGCAACATGAGAGTTGGTTAGGAGTCACTTCTGAAAGAGATGATATGTCCACTCCATTTTGTTGCCCATTGGAAAGCTGCATCCGCTCCTGCCTTCTCTAGTTGTGCATTCAGCATGCAATCCTCTAGCTTCTCTGATTCTACCTGTATGGTCAAACAAAGTTAGCCCAATTCCAGTCGTAGATGTACAGTTCATCATTGTAAAAGCAATATTAATTTTCAAGTTCATTTTGCCTATATGCTCATCATCATGTTGAGTAGAAATTTTCAACACCTCATCATTGTTTGGGTTATAATACAAGGATTGCATAATATTGTAGCCTGGTTTGTTCACAGAGTTATAGCTATTAATATATTTAATTATATTGTTTGTTGTTACTGCACTGTTTTGGTTTTTTCTTTGGAAAGTGATGTTGCACCTCGCTTTCCAAATGTGCCAGATTATTATGCTGCACAAAACCTCCCATTATATATCATAACTTCCCTTATTTGAATTATCAAAACAGTTAGTTAACCATTCATGGAACGATTATGTATCATTCATAACACAATTCATATCAAGGTTAAAGTGCATCCAAACTCGCTGGGAAAAATTACATTGTAAAAAGAGATGGGTTAGAGTCTCCTGGCCATTGTTACACAAGTTGCAATTGGTATTTATTCTTAGAATTTTTGTTGTCATCCTCACACTACTTGGTAAAATAGCATGCACCGCTTTCCAAATGAAATTCTTTACAGATGGAGAGGTCATTCTCCAAATATTTCCCCAGTACTGGTTTGTGTTTCCAGTTGAGTTTATATGGTTATAAAGAGAGTTTACTGAAAACATACCTTTTCTGTTTAATGTCCAATGTGGCGTGTCTTCGAATATCCCACGTATTTTCAGTTGTGATCAATTGACTTACTTTAGAGAATTCTTTTGTGATTACACCTGGTTTGTGGATTGGTGGAATTGTATCTAGGATTCAGAAATCTTCCCAAATATCAATATTTATTCCATTTCCAACTTCCCAAAAACAACACTGTTTTATCTGATTTATGCCAGATAATACACCTTTCCAAATCCAACTATCATTCCTTTTGGGTTTGCTATTGATGTGAAGAACATCGCGGTCAGTGTAATATTTTGCTTTTAGGATTGTTGCGCGAAGAGAATCAGGTTTGTCATTTAGCTTCCAACCCATTTTAGCAATTATTGATAAGTTGAAGTTCTGGATATTTTTAATACCCAGTCCTCCTTCACCAAGGGATTTGCAGATTGAGATCCAATTTTTCAGACAAACCCCCTTCTTTCCATTCTCATTTAGACCGTTTTCGTCTTCCCCCACCAATAGTCACGCTGAAGTTTATTTAGTTTATTACATATCTTTACTGGAATCTTAAAACAATTCATTTGATACACATACAACGATGTAATTACATTTTTTATCATCACCATTTTTCCCGCATTGTTCAAGTTGATTCCTTTCCAACTGGCCATTATAATTTTCATTTTTCTTACTAAGGGTTCAAACATTCAATTTTTGATCTATTTGTAAACAGAGGAGATCCTAAATATTTATCTTTTAGGAGCATTGCAGTAACTCCTAGTATTTCTTTTACCTTGTTTCTTATACTAGTCTCTGTTTTTGGGGCTGAAAAAGACACCTCATTTGGTTAAATTAATAAGTTATCCTGAAGCAAGACCAAAGTTTCTAAAAAGATTAACCAGGTTATGGAAAGTTTTTTCATCCACTTTACAAAATAGCAGACAGTCGTCTGCAAACAAAAGGTGGCTTATAGATGGAGCACTGTGTACAATTTTTATTCCTTTAATCAGATTAGTATTTTCAGCATGAGTAATTGTTCTTGACAACGCCTCCATACAAAACAAGAACAGGTAAGGAGAGATTGGGTCTCCCTGTCTCAATCCTCTCGTAGGTTTGAAAAATTCAATGGGAGACCCATTTAATAGCACAGAAAGAGTGGTAGTGGAAATACATTGGTTCATAAGATTACACTATATTTTATTAAATCCCATTTTTGTCATTGTTTGTAACAAGAAGTCCCATTCAACTCTGTTGAATGCTTTGAAAATATCAGTTTTAAGTCCCATGAAGCCCTTTTCTGATTTTGAATTTTTCATCTTATGAATGATTTCATGAGCCAAGGTAATATGTTCGGAAATCTTCCTTCCAGGAATGAAGGCAGATTGATAAGGCGAAATGATTTTTTTCATATAAGCCTTTCATTCTCCCTGCCATGAGTTTCGAAATTATTTTATAAGAGGTGTTTGCTAAAGCAATTGGTCTGAACTCAGTTGGGGTAATCGGGTTCGGAGTTTTGGGAATTAAAGAGATGAATGAAGCATTCATTTCTTTAAAGATGTTTTCAGTTATAAAAAGAGTTTGAACCATTGTGACCAAATCAGGCCCTACGATTTCCCAATTTTGTTGGAAAAAAATTGGTGGGAAACCATCCGGACCTGGTCTTTTATCTGGTTCCATAGCAAACAGAGTTTGCTTGATTTCAGTTTCAGAAGGTGTAGTACAAAGCATTTAATTATCCAACTGTGTTATCCTACTTGGTATAAGGTCAATCATGTTTTGGTTTATCGTAGGATTAACTGTGGTTGCAATATTATGGAAGTGTTTTGTTATGCATTCCGCTATTTCTTTACGATTCTCTAACCATACATTCTGTTCATTCTTTAGAATTTCTATCCTATTTCTCCTGAATCGCTGTTTTGCTTTGCTATGAAAATACCTCGTGTTTCTGTCTCCTAAGGAAATATCTTGGTCTCTACTCTTATCTTTCCAAAATTTCTCTTTAATGGCAGACCATCTAGCAAGTTCTTTTCTAAGATTTCCAAGGTCAAAGGCTTTGTTCATATAGTTTGTCTGCTCATTTGTTCTTTTCATTTCCTTTTTTATGTTGTCTATGTTACTCTGAATGTTTCCAAAGCTTTTTTTGTTTCATAACTTCAAAGTATGTTGATAGTACCAAGTTTTCTATTTACCTTGTGAGATGGTGACCCTTTCACATTCGTTTGCCATATTTTTTGTATTAAAGGTTTACATTCTCCATGTCCAATCCCCAAAAAAATTAAAAGGGGTAGCACTATCATACCAATGGTTATAAGTATTTAGTTTTATTGGGACATGGTCAGATGCCAGTGGACCCAAGTGTTTTATACTAGAATTAGGGAATTTCTTGTTCCATTTAGTGTTAACTATAGCCCTATCTAATCTTTGTTCAATGTTCTGGTTATCAGCTCTATGGTTGTTCCATGTGTAGGTATATCCTGTGAACCCCAAATCCATTAAATTACATTTGTTTATCAGTGCATTAAAAGTTTTAGCCTCATTCTTTTTGAAAGGAAAAATACTTTTCTTTTCTTCTTCATGTAAAACCACATTTAAGTCTCCTATGATTATCCATGGTTTATCCACTGTTTCTGCCATGTCTTTTATGATATTCCAAGAACTTCGTTTCAGACATCTATATGGGAAACCATAAAATCAGGTTAGAACTCAACTACTATCATTTAAGTGATTTCTAATAGTAGCATTAATGTGGTTATGAGCATCATCGATTATGCAAATGTTTACATTGTTTTTCCATATCAAACATAAGCCACTAGCAATTCCTCTCGGTGGTACTAGATGGTAGTTAAAGACTTTTACCTGTCTTAGAATTTTATGCATTTCGTTATTATGTTGTTTAGTTTCTGATAGGAAAAGGATATCTGGATTTTCATTATTTAGAATATCTAAAAGACTGTTTCTAGTATCTAGTTTCCCTAGGCCCTGACAATTCCATGCTATCATGCTTATGAACTCCCAAAAATATGAAATAACAGGATATCTAAATTCTATCAACACAACAAATATAAGTTTTACATTGTAAACGCAGGATATCAGTATGGTGTATATCAGTGTTGTTTTCAGACTCATGAAAGACAAAGTATTTTGGAATAATATATGTTGGGTTGGAATTTGTACTTACCTCTTTTGTGGCTACATGATCCAATTCCTTTACTTGTTCAGATAAGGCCTTTGCAGTAGCAAAATTTCCTTCTTCAGTGTCCATGGTCTCCTTGTTCTTAATCTTCTTCAAAAGTTGCTCTGAATTTCCATCCTTCCTTTTTCTTAGTATTTCTGTATTCATATCTTTCTTACTCTAAAATTCCTTAGAGATTGACCTCTGATCTCCCTTTTCATCTCTCGGTTCTCTTTTCCAATGCCATGATTTTTTTTCTCTCCTTTTCTAGGTTATTTTTGTGTTCTAGAATCAAATGATGATTTTGGTTAGGGAAGAAAGCTGTGAGATTTTTGTTTTGAAATAGAAGAAAAGCTGGGTGAATTGGGTCATTCCCGTATGCCGTTAGGTTTTGATATAGAGGAATTGTTTGAGATTCACCAAGATTTTGTGATGGATCTGTCGGAATCTCTTTCTCCCCTTTCTTTTGATTTTTTTATTTCTTCTGAACAACATATTTCGACCTAGGTTTTCTTATTTTTGGAGTGGACTTGGTCTTTGGCTGGGCTTTAGCTTTTTTCTCCACTTGAGTGTTTTCCATAATTTGTTCCATCCCACTCACTTGATCCTGAGTAGACTCCGAATCAGTTAAGCTAAAAGGATTAGTTCTTTTACTTTGAGAACTCGATTCACCCGCTTTGAAAGAGATTGTAGGTGCAGACCATGAATGAGCTTTTTTCTGAGTTACCACCGATTTTTCAATCACTATATTTTTTTCATTTGTTTTTAGTACTCATGATTTCTTTTTGTTGATGACTTACGTCATCCTCTTGGTGTTTCTCTTTAGCATTCTCACAAGATTTTGTAGAATGATCAAGCCATCTACACTTGCTGCACAACTCCAAGTTGAATAATTTGTAAGAAAAAGCAATCATTTCAGATTTAAACAGAGTTGGGAAGACTTCAGTCCCATGTGGAAGTGAATGATGCACTTTTATTTCTACCAAGCATTCAACATTTTTCTCCTGCGGGTTTCTTCCGTAAGCTTTTTTGTGTATTGGTATTTTCCAGCAGGAGAGCAAATGTCAGTGAGATTATCTTTGTCGATGTATCCTACAGAGACATTCTTTAAATGCATCCAGATATTTGTTTAAAGAATCTTTCGTCTTCAATGTATTGAGGTCCTTGAATTGGACATTCAACAAGTACTATTAATTTTCCTAGAACTATCCAGGCTCCTCCTTGCTTTAAGACATTAAAATCATCAGTATCTTTTAGGTGGAATTCATAAAAATTTCTTCGTTTATCATAAAGCTTAATGTGTACTCCCTCTTTAAGATTCCAAGTACATTTCACCTCTTCAATAAATTATTGATATGTCATGTGAGCTTTTACTGCAGTATCTACTAATAACAGTATTCTTCCAATCAATCGGAGGTTTTGTTCTTAGATTTTGAGGTTTGAGATATACCTTTGGGGTAAAATTTGGAGGGAATGAGAGAGCATTTTTCATCTGATTTGTTAAAGTTTCAATAGATTTCTGGAGAAGTTTTTATTGAGTTTTCTCAGGGGTATTGAAAGGATTATGTTCCTCCATTTGAAAAAGTTTTTGATTTTTTTCTAGTCTGGTAATATTAACTGAAGTTGCACTATTGTTAATAGAAAATTTATGGTCTTTTTTTTGGTTAGAGTAGAGTTTAAAGCAGATTAAAAGATGTTTGATGTGATGAATGAGCTGTATTTTCCCCTTTTCCAAAGAAGGTAGAGATTTGAATTTGAAATTGTTAGAACTGATTTTTTCTGATAGCATTTTGATTTAACGACTCAATTCCTTCCCCATTCTCGCACACCTTTCTATGAATCCTCCAAATTATCCACTGATTAAAGTGGGTTTTAAGATTTGTGTTGAGAGTAGAATTATATCGTACTGCATAATCCAAAGTTTCTTTATATCTTTTGGCCTAAAAGATTTCTCCGTATCTTTCTTTAGGTTTTGCATAGTACTATTCAGAATTGTGGTACACATTATGAGAGGTTTGAGAGAACTTAATAACTGAAGGAGACAAAAGTTGTATTGACAAGGGAGGTCAGGATATCCTTCCATAACCTAGAATAAGTCCTTTTAGGTTGATAAGAATAGTATTTAACTTTGTCTTCCCAATACAAAGATTTTGAAAATATTACCTGATTGTTGTAGGATCTAAATTGATTTTGTAGAGTAGCTATAAAAATCTTAAGGATTTTAACATCCTCTTTTAATTCAAATACCTTTGATGGAGTCTTCTCATTCACAGTCAGTCTAGAAGTTTTTGCATTTACCTTGAGAGGGTCAAGCTTTTGTGTTTTAAATTTACTGTTGACAATCCCTTTTTTCCTTTTGAATAATAGAGATATTACCTTACCAAAGGATGAATTCTTTTGGGAGATCCACTTTTTTTTTAAGTTAACATCAGTTAAGAGGTTATCATTTGGTCCCCGGGAGTTCTTTTTTTCCCTAATTTTCCCCCGAGAAGCTAGGTTTTAGGCCGAAAGAAAACAAAGACTTTCTTTTTTCTTGCACTTATTCGTCGGTTACTGTTGTTGTTACGGTTGGTAGAATAACTCTCATTCGTGTTTGGATTGTTGTTGTTCCTCTGCATAAGGAGTCACCTCCTATGGATATCAAGAATTTTTTTTTAATTGTTCGGTTCAAACATCCCATGGTTCATATCGTCATTAAGAAAATGCTACTGTTTCTTTAGGTTCAACTTAGCTGAGGCAGTTACCTTGATTCGAACAATAGACACCATGTCTTGTCGTCTTGAGGCTTGTTTGATCCATCTACTACGATAATGATTATCAACGTCAATAATTACTTCTTCTTCTTTTTTTTTGATGAAAAACGTCAATAATTACTTGCTCAAGTCTAGACTCGCGTACATGAAGTAAGTTTTGAGTATTGGTGCAAGAAAGACTCTGTTTGAAATTACAAGTGCAGTGGGAATACCATTTAAGGTAGATGATAATAGTATCATTAATGAAAGTAAATCAGTTTGATTAATCACATTACAAAAATAAAGGAAGATCAGTGTTTATATACTACACTTATAATACATGCTTAGCAGGTAAGAAAAAAAAGATGGTTGTCCATTGATAAGTACGTAAGTGTGACGCATTTTCACCCATAACTACATTATCTAGGACTCATTTTATTTCTAATAGAGTTGGTTTAAGTCTTTTCTAGGGAATAAGCTCTTGCGGCAAAATTGACTCGAAAAGTGGTGTTTTATACCCCAGGATAGAGTACTAAAGGCACCCCAGAAATGCACCGGAAGCACCTCAAAAATGTGTCGGAGGAACCCCGGAAAAATTACTATCTACGCCCAAAAATTACTATTTGCACCCCATAATACAAGTGCTAAAGGGACACCCGTGCAGGATTAGGGGGAGGACATGTTCTTCTCAAATTCAAAAAAATATTTTTGGCAGGAAAATATTCCCTTTCACTGGCAGAATTTCAATCGGATGTTTGGACGTGATTTAGTGAGGTTCAATCCCTGAAACTTAGTTGGTAGACGTGATATGACTATAGAAAGCTATTATGGGTGATTTTATCGATCAAATTTGGCTGGATAACTTGTTTTAATCCAAACAAGGAGTTGGAGGAAAAACATGATCTTGCACGAGTTGTGAGAAATTTAAACGTGTACTGCACGTGTTTGGAAGACTTAATAGATATCCTGGAGCGTGAAGAAGGTATAGAAGGAAAGAAATACAGCTGCAGATGCGTGAAAATCAAAATCAATGATAAAAATGAAAAAAAATATACCCGAGTAAAAGAAGATTATTTGTAGTAAATGGAGGAGATTCAATGTCGCAATGATGTATAAATAGGCTTCTAGGATCACATATAAGGGGTGTCGGGAGTTTGGGGGGCTGAAAAGGCTTGAGGAGGCGAGAATCAGAGGTTTACAGGCTCTGCTGTTGCTGTTTCTGCTGCTGCGGAACTGAAGAACACGAAGAACATAAGAC
>JAJJMB010012161.1:5471134-5545344 GCA_023531105.1 Papaver atlanticum
TTGAGCGTGTTTTCACCATGAAGAGCTAAACCCCAACACTGGGACGATGGAGGAGGTCGAACTTCATACATGGGTAAATTTATTTTATTCTTTTTTTATGACTTTTGCACTAAAATTAATTGAAATATGATTTGATTAAATTGGTTGTCATTTGATTAGATGGGTCATGCTTAGCTTAGGTGATTTGATGTCCCATGCTTAACATTTACAATCAATGTTTTGAGAATCTACCTTGGCAATCAGAATTTCTCTAAAGCATACTTTGTATGACTGAGAAAAAGATAATCAGAATTTCTTTTGACCTGAAGACCAAGAAAGTAATGAATATTGCCCAAATCTTTAATAGGAAAGAATGATTGAAGGTGAGTGATAAACTGAGATATATACTCAGATGAGTTGCCAGTGATGAGAATATCATCCATATAAACCAAAATAATAGTGATTCTGGATCCAAACTTCTGAACAAACAATGATGAATCTGCTAAAGATGGATTGAACTCATGTGAAACTAAAACTTGAATAAGCTTGTCATACCAAACCCTTGGTGCTTGCTTGAGTCCATAAATGGATTTATGAAATTTACACACATGATGAGGCTTTTCTGGATCAATAAAACCTGGAGGTTGTTGCATATAAACATCTTCTGCCAAATCTGCAAGAAGGCATTACTTACATCTAATTGCTTGAGCTGCCAGTTAAAGTTAACTTTAAGAGAAAGAATCAACCTGATTGTGGTTGGTTTGGTAACTGGACTGAAGGTCTCTGTGTAGTCAATTTCCTCTTGTTGATGAAAGCCTTTGGCAACTAGTTTGGACTTGAATTTATCTATAGTGCCATCTGAATTATACTTAATTCTGAAGACCCACTTACAACCAACAACATTGTAGGAGGGATCAGGGTCAACTAAAGACCAAGTGCCAGCATTTTTGAGAGCTGTATGTTCATCAACCATTGAACATTTCCATTGTGGTATTTTGATAGCTTTTGAATAGCAAGTTGGAGTAGAAGGAGGTATTGCAGAAGTAAGAGTAGCTGACAAAACATGTTTAGTATTATAGACTTTAGGTTTAAAAATACCTCTTTTGGCCCTGGTCACCATTTGATGAGAATTGGATGTAGCATCTGGAACAGTTGTAGTAGCAATAATTGTGTATGAAGATGGAGATATAAAAGTTGAAGTAAAAGAAGTATCAGTGATTGATTCAGAAGAAGAAATATCAGCTGACTAAGCAACATTTTGCTGAGAAGAGGTTGATTGAATAGATGGAGATTGTAAAACCTCTTGTGATATCAAGGGAAAATGATCTTCATTAAACACAACATGCCTGGAAACATACACTCTTACTGTTTTAGGATATAGATATCTATAGCCCTTGTGCATAGCCAAGAAAGACACGGTGCACACTCCTTGGTTGCAGTTTATGAGTTGTGTATGGTCTAAGCCATGGAAAACAAGAAGAACCAAAGGACCTAAGAAAAGTATAATCAGGTTTCTGAGAAAACAACTTCTCAAAAGGAGAGATAAATCTCAGGCTTCTAACAGGTAACCTGTTGATGACATAATTTGCTGTATGAACAGAATCAACCCAAAATATGTCTGACAATCCTGACTGAATTAAGAAAGTCCTTACGGTATCAACCAGATGTTTATGTTTGGACTCAGCCACTCCATTTTGTTCAGGAGTATGTGGACATGAAAATTCATGAATAATACCATTTTGTTTGGACTCAGTTCTCATTCTTATAATGGATGCATGTAAAAATTTCTCAATCATAGTTTTTGAAAAAGTGGGGGTACAACAACCTCACCCAATAATTCGCTTAGCAATCTGTATGGACTAACTCCAAGATACTTTTAAGAGAATCAACTAGACAGTCAGACTCAATCTTAATAAAAGTATATCAAAGAGTTATATCTCAATTTCTCGATTCAATCCTTACTCAAGCAAATAGAAATCTGCGAGTCTAATTGAATACAAGAGAAATTAACTTGAACGGTACCAAAGACCAATGTTCAAGTATCAATCAATTTCAATCAACAACCAAAGGTCGGATTTCCCAATTGATTGATTCAACGCGCAACCTGTGATATTTCAATTATATAACAAAATATAATACGGAAAAGAAATAACATAGACACCATAAGTTTTGTTAACGAGGAAACCGCAAATGCAGAAAAACCCCGGGAACTAGTCCAGATTGAACACACACTGTATTAAGCCGCTACAAACACTAGCCTACTACAAACTAACTTTGGTCTGGACTGTAGTTGAACCCCAATCAATCTCACACTGATCCAAGGTATAGTTGCGCTCCTTACGTCTCTGATCCCAGCAGGATACTATGCACTTGATTCCCTTAGCTGATCTCACCCACAACTAAGAGTTGCTACGACCCAAAGTCGAAGACTTTAATAAACAAATCTGTCTCACACAGAAAAGTCTACAAGAATAGATAAATCTGTCTCCAACAGAAATACCTACAATTTTTTGTTCCGTCTTTTGATAAATCAAGGTGAACAGGAACCAATCGATAACTCGGACTTATATTCCCGAAGAACAGCCTAGAATTATCAATCACCTCACAATAATCTAAATCGTATGATGGCGAAACTAGATATTATGGAATCACAAACGATGAGACGAAGATGTTTGTGATTACTTTTCTATCTTTCCTATCGGAGAAATTAATCTCGATCCAATTTTACAATTGTACTAAATACGATAGAATCGGGCAAGATCAAATCACGCAACTACAGAGAAAATAGTTGGGTCTGGCTTCACAATCCCAATGAAGTCTTCAAGTCGTTAACCTACAGGGTCTCGGTAGAAACCTAAGGTTAAAGGATAATCTACTCTAGCTTACACATTTAGTATCACACAGGAGGTGTGGGGATTAACTTTCCCAGTTGCTAGAGTTCTCCTTTATATAGTCTCCAAATCAGGGTTTGCAATCTAAGTTACCTTGGTAACAAAGCATTCAATACTCACCGTTAGATGAAAACCTGATTAGATTCAAGCTAATATATTTCAACTGTTAGATCGAACTTAGCTTGTTATACACAAATGAAATATACGTCATTTAGGTTTGTGTAACCGTACCTAAAAGTGTACAAGTCGTTGGTTCAACAGTAGTTAACCAAAAGGTTAGCCATATGAGCACTTTAATATCAACCTTATTCACCTTCACCATAACTAGTTCAAATGACTCAAATGAACTAGTTCAAGAGTTGTTCAATTGCTTAGATCTCATAGAAGTATACAAGACACAATCGAAGCAAAATTGGCTTTGATTCACTCGAATCAATTCATGAACTTTATAGCCACGGTTTGCAAATATGCATTCCTTAGTTTATATAAATTTAAGTTCACGAATAAACCAATTTTAGAAAGTAACACACTTAAGTATGCATACGGGTATGCGTACTTAAGTAACCGTATTTGAGTTTGTTTTAGTTTCCAAACTAAGCAGAAATTCACTGACGTGAATTCCGCTAGTATGCGTACGGGTATGCATACTTAGGTTGCCGAATTTGGTTGGTTTTGATTTCCAAACTCAGCAGAAATTCACGGACGTGAACTTCCGCCAGTATGCGTACGGGTACACATACTTACCCAGTCTCCATCAACCATTTAGTACACACACAAGTATGCATACATTTGGTTCCCGGTTTTGGACTTGTACAATAATGCGCAAACACATTATATGCTTATATCCAAAGATGGTTACATGTTCTAAACTCTTTATTTCAATCATTGAAACATTCTTAGAGGATGTTAAATAGAGGTTATTCACACACTATTTTTCATCAAAGCAATTTTCAAGATATTGAAATAACCAACATGACTTTTGTCACTTGTAAAGATGAACTTGGCCAAAGCGAAAGCTTACCAACACATATTTCGAGAGCGAGATAAACTCGGCTTGAAATAACAAATGTGTATAATCGAAGTCTATATAGTAATACGACTTTTGTCTCAAGAAAGGAGATAGAGTAGATAGACTTTTTGAGTGATAGATAAGTTCAAGTCTCCACATACCTTTTAGTCGATGAAGTTCCACCAGTTCCTTGAGTAGTTCTTCGTCTTTGTATGATGAACGCCACGGAGTCTAGAGCTCAACTACACTTTTCTATCCTAGTTCGAGACTTAGCTATAAGTAGACTAGAAATCAAGACTTATAGTTTTGGCAACTAAACTTGACAACAAGCTTGAGATAGCAACGATTGCGAGTTCGAACGAGCAATGCTCTAATAGTTTTGAAATATAAGAAAATATCTTTGAATTCTGACTTTTCATATAATGGATACATCTAACAAAATTTAGAGTAGTCATCCACAATGTTGACATAATATTTGAACCCAGTAGAAGAAGTTACAGGACTAGGACCCCAGAGGTCCATGTGAAGTAATTCTAGTGGAGACTGGGCCCTATGACTAGAAAATGTGAATGGAAGTTTGTGACATTTTCCTAACTGACACTCATTACAGAATAAAGGTGTTTTGACTATATGTGATAAGTCCAAAGTCTTGCATACTCTTTGTAGAACTTGAAAAAAAGGGATGAGCTAGCCTTTGATGCTAGGTTGTTGATGTAATAGTCTTGCTGAATAATGCTTTGTGATCTGTAGATTTTAGAAAATTGATAGGATAGAGACCTCCCTTATGTGGCCCTTGTAAAATGATCCTCCCAGATAAGTGATCCTTAACAACAAAACCAACAAAATCAAATGTAATGGAGCAATTATTGTCACTTCTGAATTTGTGAACTGACAAAAGATTCTAAGATGACTTTGGCACTAGAAGAACATTGTTTAAATCAAAGGTGTAAGAAGAAGCAGTTTTAGTCACATTACCAACATGAGTAATGGGCATACCTTCTCCATTAGCTGTTTGTTTGTATTTCTTCATCTCCTTCAAAAGGTGTAGTTTGAGAAAGCTCAGTATCATCATTTGTAATGTGATGATTTGCTCCAGGGTCAGCATACCAAGGGTTTTCTCCCATAATATTTGCAGTAGCAAGCATAACACTCATATTTTGTGGAGTATAGGTGTTTTGATAAGAAAAGTTCAGCCTGTGTTTACATTTTAAAGAAAGATGACCAACTCTATTTCAGATCTAACAAATTTTGTCAGATATAGGTGGAGGAGCTGAAGTAGAGGCACCAGAATTTGGTTTTAAAGGAAAGTGAGGAACAAAGTTTGGGACTGGTTGCATCTGAAACTGAGAATAACCTCTTGGATAATAAGAAAGAGGAGGTCTTGAAATAACCTAAGATAGGCATTGATAATCTAGGTGCTTGAGTGTATCCTCTACCACTACCTCTAAAGACTGATGAATGTGGTCTTGCAGTAGATGCAAATGCTTTAGAATTTGCCTCAGATAGCATAGTCTTTTGTTTGGTGGTAACAGCTATTTCCTCACTCAAAAGAAGATTATGTAACTCCTTAGATGTTACAGGAGGATTACGAATTCTAATAGATGTGCAGAAAGAACTATAATCCTGTCCTAATCCATTGAGTATAGTGACAACTAATTCATCATCATTAATTCTTGAACCAGCAACAAATAGTTCATCTGATACTTTCTTAATCTCACTAAGAAACGTAGAAACTGTACCTGAACCAAGTTTTGTTGATTAGAGATTGAGGCGAAGTTGAATCGAATGTGTGGAGGAGCTTCTTGCAAATCTTGATTCAATAGTCTCCCACAAATCTCTAGATGAATTTGCTCCAGCTACATAAGGTATCACAAATTCAGAAATTGACATCTGAATCCATAATATTAGAGTAGTATCATCATCATGCCAAGCTGTATAACCAGGATTTACAGCATTATCGACCAAATAAGGAGGACGAAATAGAGATTCATCAAGAAAACTATTCACCTTGTACCGCCTGAGAAGTGGAAGAAGAAGAGATTTCCAGGTAAGGAAATTATCATCTTTGAGTTTATATGAAAGAATTTGTGAGATTTGATTAAGATGTACATTAGAGATTCTTGATTCGTATGCATCCATGATGAAAAATATCAAAGAAGAAAGTAAAAGAAGATGACAAAATGAAAATTGAGAAAAAAGAATGTATTGAAAAACTAGATCTGAAAATTTTCTTTGGAAGCCATTTATGGCGGATGCGGAAGCTTTGTCTTCTGATACCATAGTATCATTAATGAGACTAAATCAGTTTGATTAATCACATTACAAAAATAAAGGAAGATCAGTGTTTATATACTACACTGATAATACACGCTTAGCATGTAAGAAAAGAAAGGTGGTTGTCCGTACAGTACAGCCTGTAAGAGCTCACAGGTGACCGACACACACACGAATAAGATACACGTGAGTTGTACGGATGAGAGAACTGAAAGCAGTAAGCTTTAATGCTATTAGATAACAGTAACACTCGTAATAAAACTTATTGTCACTTTTCATGAGTACTTGAAATTAAATTTTCTGATAATATTCATGGAAATTTATGTCAAGAGAGATGTATTTACTTTAATGGCCTATATAAGAAGCATTGTTGGTCAAAGCTACTTCTTAGTTTCTTTGATTTTTTGAACAAGAAAACGTTTTGCAGCTGCTTGAATTTTATTCTTGCAATCTGTCAACAGAAAAATTCTAAGTATATGAAAAAAATTGAGAGAATTCAAATTGGACTTCAGTTATGAAGAATTACAAAGTTCCAAGGAGATGATCACTTCACTTTGGTTTATTCACATCTACTTTTTCACTGTAAGTTCGGCATGACCCATGACATCTCTACTCGACAAACATTGTGCACTGAAGGATGGGAGATAGATGGTACCCGATACAGTTAAGTAGCATTCTCAAAATTATTAAAACCTACTGTTCTAGAACCATTGTGGTGAAACATTGCAGATTAACAATTCTCTAGGATTTCAAGTCAATATTCTAATCCAGGGGGTCATAAATTATAGCCAGACAAGTACAAGACCTACAAACTGAAGACGACGAGATTATGGATGGCATGTGTTAAGAGATATTGAATCATAACCTGTTGCTAGGATATGTAACCATGCCTCTTTATCGTTGTGATCTGTAAACATGATGTTAAGGATGACACAGTCATCGCCTAAAGACTCTCAACTGAGTCTGTTAGCAGTCCGAGTATGATCCAATCGTGACTGCTCTAAATATTGTGGAAGACATGGATATGCAGACTTTCTATGCGCACCTTTTAACCTTTGATATGAGGCTTGAGCAACATCTATTTGCCATTCAACAACCAATAGTGAATGTAGCTGTCACAAACTCAGGCTCATCCAGCAAATCTACACCGAGACAGTTTAATAATCAAAATCATGGACCCATTCAGCAGAACACCAATCAAGGAAATTGTCGTTATCAGCCAGCTCAAAGGAGATTCCCATAGGATGCTAAGCTTTGTCAGATCTGCAAGAAGAATAATCATCAAGCTGATCGATGTTGGTTTCGTTACAAACCCAGAAATAATCAACCAAAGCAACCTGCTGCATACATTGCTCTACCAGATGGTGTCAATGGAAATCAGTGGGTCACTGACACAGGTGCTACACATCACCTAACTGCAGATATGAGGAACTTAGCAATACCCCATGAATATAATGGTACTGAGATGGTACATGTTGGTAATGGTAATGCTCTTGAAATTGCCAATATTGGTAATGCTTCCTTTACGTACAAGTCTAGATCTTTCTGTTTAAACAACATATATCATGTTCTACAGATAAAGACTAACTTGTTGTCAGTATCTCAGTTTTGTAAAGACAATAATGTGTATTTTGAAGGCTGAATAAGAATGGGCTATACATTTTTGAAGGAGTTGACATGCTAGACAAACCAATCCATCCGCAGGCAAACATATCATCTTCCTTCCCATTATGGCACCAAAGACTAGGGAATCCAATGTTGCGTACTGTTTCTCAAATTTGTCTTCAAAACTCTCTTTCAGTTTCCAATAAGACTTTTGATTACTGTCATTCTTGTCATCTTAGTAAGAGCAAGAAATTATCTTTTTCTTTAAGTAGCACAGTTTATGACAAACCTTTGAGTTTGGTTGTGTCAGATATTTGGGTATCACCTCAATGTTCTAGAACTGGTTTTTGATATTATCTTCTAATAATGGATGTCTTTTCTCATTACACATGGGTTTTTCCACTTGTTCTGCGTTCTGATGCTTTACAAACTTTTATTTACTTTCATAAACAAGTAGAGAAAATGACAGAGCATAAAATCAAGGTCTTTCAATCTGACAATGCCTTAGAATACAAAAAATTTACTGCCTATCTCAATGAGTCAGGAATTCAACACGGATTCTCTTGTCCACATACTTATCCTCAAAATGGCATAGCTGAACGTCGTATTAGATATGTTACTGAGTCTGGTTTGGCTTTACTCTATCATGCTCATATGCCAAAAAAATTCTGGGCAGATGCCTTCACAACAACATGTTATCTAATTAATAGATTACCAAAGTCAGCCAAAGAAACAAAAACTCCATTAGAGATTACGTTCAACAAAAAATTAGATTACAAGTTCTTACGTGTTTTTGGGTGTTTGGAATATCCATGCCTTAGACAGTACAATTCAACAAAGTTAGAACCAAGATCTCTTCCTTGTGTTTTCATTGGGTATAGTAATGCACACAAAGGCTATTTGTGCTTGCATCGAGAAACAAACAGGCTATATGTGTCTCGCCATGTTCGTTTTGAAGAAGCCACATTTCGGCCCATTTCAGTCTCTCAAGCAGAAGAAACCGTTGTTGTGTTCAGGTAGTGTTCCTTCTAGCACTAGCATTTTACTTTCACCACCGTTTAGTCGATGTGCTTTACCAGACAGTGTTGGAAGATGTTATTATGCATTCACCAGGGAACACTCAGTCAGATGTAGCAGCCTCACCCACTGTATCTGCACAACATGACTCTCCCCAACAGCTGCCACAAACACCAGATGACAGTCCGGCCAACTCAACAACATCTGCTGCTTCAACTATTCAGTATCAAGATCAGTCTGCTGCTTCTGCAACACAAAGTAATGCAATCACTCATTCAATGCAGACAAGAGCGAAATTTGGCATCACAAAACCTATCAAGAAGATGTGTTTAACAGCATCTAAGCACCTACTTCCCGATGCAGACTTCATGGAACCAACATGTTACAGTACAGCCTCAAAGAATCCAAAATGGAAAGCAGCAATGGATGTTCAAATAAATGCTCTAATTCGCAATGGAACATACTCCCTAGTTAAGTATGAGAAGGGCATGAATGTGGTTGGTTCAAAATGGGTATATAGGGTTAAGCAGAACCCTGATGGCAGTATAAAAAGGTATAAAGCACGCTTGGTGGCAAAAGGCTTCAATCAGCAAGGGGGCATAGATTATGGCAAAACTTTTAGTCCTGTGATAAAACCTTGTCGATACGGCTTGTTTTTTCCATTGCAGTAATGAATCAGTGGCAAATCAAACAGCTCGATGTGGAAAATGCATTTTTGAATGGTCATCTGGAAGAAGACGTATATATGCAACAACAAGCAGGATATGTTGATCCTGATTACCCTAATCATGTCTGCAAATTACATAAATCCCTCTATGGGCTTAAACAGGCGCTGCGGGCCTGTTTTTCTAAGCTAAGTACCTACTTGTTGAAGCTAGGGTTCAAAGGATCCATTGCAGATAGCTCCTTGTTTATCTTGCAGACGTCAGACTCCATCACATATGTTCTTGTTTATGTTGATGACATTATTGTCACAGGGTCACAACCTGCATGGATTCAAAATCTCATTGCAGATCTTGGAGCTGCTTTTGCATTAAAAGATATGGGAGACTTAAGTTTCTTCTTGGGTGTTGAAGTTCTTAGGCATAATAATGAGTTGGTACTAACTCAGAGAAAGTATGTTGCTGACCTTCTAAAACGCACAAAGTTGGATGGTGTTAAACCTGTTTGCACTCCATTAGCATCTAATGTAAATATCCACAAGCATGGTACTCAGAAGTTCGAAGATGCTACCTTATATCGTAATGTGGTTGGTGCACTGCAATACCTGCATCTCACAAGGACGTATATCTCAGTTGCTGTGAACAAGGTATGTCAGTACATGCATGATCCTTTTATTGAACACTGGGAGTTGGTTAAAAGAATTCTACGGTATCTCAAAAGTACTGCTGATTATGGGTTACATCTCAAGGGTTCCAAAGATGTTTCTCTCCAAGCATACTCAGATGCGGATTGGGCCGGCAGTTTGGATGATCGACGCTCAACTAGTGGCTACTGCATATATTTTGGAGGGAATTTGATATCTTGGAGTGCAAAGAAACAAAAGACAGTCTCGAAATCAAGCACAGAGGCAGAGTATAGGGGGGTGGCCATTGCAACCTCTGAACTAATATGGATTCAGTCTATGCTAAAGGAGCTCGGAGTTAAACATTCATCACCTTATGGTGTGATAATTTAGGGGCAACGTACCTTACTGCGAATCCGGTGTTTCATGCAAGAACAAAGCACATAGAGATCGAGTATCACTTTGTCAGAGAACGAGTTGCAAGCAAACAACTACAAGTACGTTTCATTAGCTCACGAGATCAGTTGGCAGACATATTTACGAAAGGTCTTTCAGCACCAAGATTTCAGATCATTCGTGGCAAGTTGCACATCCGTCAACTAAAGTACAACTTGAGGGGAGGTGTTAAGGATGACACAGTCATCGCCTAAAGACTCTCAACTGAGTCTGTTAGCAGTCCGAGTATGATGCTAGAGACCGAGTATGATGCTAGAGTCTTAAGGCTATCTTTGAGTTATCTTCTGTTATCTTTTGAATAAGTTATAAATCTGTAACAACTATTCTTGTATTCTCTTAAGTATAAATAACATCTCGACTCCACAAGTTAAACTGCGGAAGTCATTCCCCCAAAATATTTTCTAACTCATGCATGTTCACATTTGCTAGCTAGGGTTGATAACAAGGGAGGCATATCACAACCAAATGTGATAAAGAGGCATGATCAAATTTGCTAGAATCAACAACGTAACTAGGTAAATTTATTCATCAGGTAAGAACATATCCACAGAGTCGATGTAAAATTGCTTATATACACTTCTCATTATCTGCCGTCCCATTATCCTATGTATGGGTCTGTCAAGAGATGGATTTTACATAGAACAGGAGGAGAGGGAAGAAATTTATGAAAGGAATAACAACCCTATTGCAGAAGCAACTTATCCTGATTGGCAATTTTCTAATTTAATACTGTACAAAGCCAAAGAGGGAGTAGCCCTCTCCAGATGAAGTTGTTCCATGAAAGAAGGCAACTTTTCTTACACGACACTACCTACTCTTTAGAAGTTTCAGCACAGTTTGTCGCAACAATAATTTCACCTACAGTTTGGTGGGAAGTCAGCGGAGTGAACACAAGTAAAAGAAGCCCAGGCAAATTGCAAGAAAAGATTTATGAACCTAGGAGACTTTTGTCTCAGAAAAACCCTGACAACATTAGGGACAAACAAATAAAATGATATGACCTCAGACTTACCTCAATTTCAGGTGACAGAGAACCATGAACGAGAAGGATTTTAGCATCTATACAGCTTCCTTCTTCAAGACTTTGAATCGCATTTATGTTTATAATCCTGAGACACAAATCAATCTCTCTTATCATCCTTTATGCCCATTGTTTCATTAGTAGATAAAATACTGAATATAAGGCCACATGAATTTGAAATAAACAAGAAGTACAACTTTAAGGAGTTTACCTGCCTTTACATGAATGTTGAAGCATGTCCTTCTTGTTGTCGAGCGTGCATGTCTATATTAAAGGATTTCCTAAAATCTCTGTAACAACTGTTGTTCTCATAGAACACCTTCGTTTGTACTCCGCAAACATTCACTTCGCTAGAGCAGACTTTCCCATCAAATCCCTACACAAATCCTCAAGTTCTAATGGAAGCTCGAGAAATCCCTCATTGAACTTGGAAACATATTTGAACTACTGTAGAAAAACATATAGTACAATAATGCAGAAAAAAAGAATCAGCAGCATTAAAGGAGCCAGATATGTCAAAATAAATTTTTATTCTCATTAATGCAGAAGACTCAACAAACTCATTGTTCAAAGCCTTCTAACAATACACCTAAAATCAATTATTCATTGATCCCTACAAAAGACCACATGATCTCTCTAAAAAAGATACAAAATGCTCAAAATGAGGGTAAACAAATTCATTAACCCCATTGACTAGAACAACAACAAAATTTTCACACATTCTCTTCACACCCATCAAAATTTTAGAAGGTAAAAGATATGTGTCACTCTTCTTTCTCATCCACCGAACAGTTACCGCTCAATTGTTGCAGAGCAGGCCTCTTCTCCACCTGTTGCCCCTGATTGAAAAAGAAGGACCAAGGTTGGTAAGCTTATAACGTACTACTGAAGTATCACTTTAAGAACCCTGATAAGAATCTAAGATTCCTCATTTACCTTAACACTAGTGTTTTTATTGTCTACGAGGGTAAGCTGTTTGATCATCTTCTTCAACTGCCTTACACTTGTACTTTTTAGTTTCCTTTGGGCTGTGTTGTCACCTTTGTTCTCTTTCTCTTCAGTTGCTACTTCAGATACCACCTTAGAATTACTTCTTAGACCAACCTTGTTGTCGTCCAATACCTTAATAAAACTTTTTGGAAGTGTAATTGCTTTCTTCTTAGTAGATGATCTTAGGGGGGTTCCTTGATCCTGATTCCCCGAAGTAGTTGTTTTGGAAGGAGTCTGGTTCACAATGTCATCGTCAACATCAGAAGCGTCCTCATTCTCCTCACCGGCATCTGAAATCTCCTCTTCAACATCTGAATCGTCGTCCTCCTCAACAGCATCTGATTCCTCATTATCTAACTCCTCTTCATTCTCATCAGATGCTTCATCATCGGACATCCAATTAACCTCGGTATCAAGAATAGCTGCTACGTCAACATATTCACTTTCCATTATGAGATCCTCTTGCTGAGTATCCAAGTTGCACCCTTCAGCTTCCAGATTATTCATGACTTCCTTCATTGAGTCTTTCATAGTTTCAAAATCAAAATTATCAGTGACCTTCACATCATAGAGGTCAACTTCACTTGTGTGCGAACTCTTCCCTTCATCAACATTTGCGTCTACCAAATTTTCGGTTTTAACCAGTAGAAAAGACACATCAGGCAGCTCGTCCCCATCTGCAAACTTCAATTCATTGGCAGATATTGTAGGAGCAGAAGTAACTTCAGAAGTGGAATCTCCATCTATGAGCAATGTAGTAGAGGAATCTTTGGAAATAGCATCTTGTTCTTCTTTCACAGCCTTGACATTTCCTGAAAATTGCACCAGTACTATATAAGGGTTTAAAACAAAATTTGAATATCTAAAACAAAAGCACAAATTGAATGATACAAAGAGGAAGTAGTGTAGTTATACCCCCATTCTTCTGTTGAACATCATCAGTAATTTCAGACATTGATTTCATCTCTTCCTCATAATCTTCTTTAGACAACATTTCCATCTTAATAGCTTCATTTCTTCCTCCTACCTTCTGGACAGGCTCGGAAACTTTGATTTCAGATTTCTGCTGCAATCTTGTAAATCGCCTTGTACTATATGCATGATCATCAACTGGAACCTCCTTTATAGATTCACGACTAGGTCTGGCAAAACCCATAGAAGTTTTGGGCTCGACCACATCAGATTGAGCTTTGATTGGTTTTCCGGCAGTCCTACTGGTGAGTGGAGTCTCTGGCATAGCCTTTCCAATATCTTCAACCCCATCAACCTGATGAAAGTAGAAACCACGGATTAGGGGAAACAAATAGAACATGTACAAACCCTTAAATTAAAGCATTGTCTATTAAACAAGTTACAAAAGCAAATATGAAATGTTTTTTATTGATTTGAAGAAACCCAATGAGAAGCCCAACAGAAAACCTAAACCCTAATCCTTAAACCCTATCCCCTCTGAAGATTTAAATCATTAACTTTAGCAATCCAGTAAATATAAATGTCTATTGATTCAGTAAATAGAAAGAAGATAATAATTTACTGGATTTCTGGACTATCAATACAGAAGGAAACAGGGATCGACAAAATCGAACTAAACATGAATCCAGAAACTAAATGACTTCCAATGAAATAAAGTATTAGGTCAAGAAATTTCAAATCAAACAAATGAGAGGACTGTATCCAATATCTGAAATGAACCAAATCTGAATCCAACGTCAATTTGATTCAGAATTAGGGTAAGATTTCTCGTAAACCAATCAAGGACAAACTTTATGTTTAATCTATCTATAAACCCATTAGGGCAAGCTAATGGAAACTAAACCTAAAAATAAATAATCGAGAATGAATCAATACCAACCAATTAAGGCAAACACAGGTAAATCTACGAGATAAAGCAGACTCGGGATTCAAAAATAAATTTCAATCAAATCAAAATGAGTTTATGTTATGGTTACCATGGTTAGAGCAGAAAGGGCATCAGCCATGGCTACATTAGTCATGTTAGCTGGGATCTTATTCTTCTTGCATAGAGCTTGAAGTTCTCTTCTAGCTAAACTATGAAAATCCATTTCTCAATAGGATTTTTTTTCTTTTCTTTTTCTTACGGACACAAAGAAAGACTTTAGTGAAGGATTGAAGACAAGAGTAGTTGAGACTTGAGAGAAGGCTGAATATTAGGGTTTGAAGAATGAGATGTAATATAGAGATACGGAAGAAGAAAAATTGACCGTTAAGGTGCAGCGTAGACAAAAAAATTGAATTTTGAATTTGAGATTCTTTTCTTTTTCTATTTCAGATCTGAGTCATCTGAACCATCGGGAATCTTAAGATGTTCAAGGGTCAAGATTTCAGTTTGTACCAAGGCAAAGGACTTGTGAAACGGGGTCTTGGGTTTTGGTTGCGAAACGTGGTGGAAATGATATACTGACCTACGGACACCTAGGCGCATTGTTCTTTTTTTCTTTGTTTTATAGGAGAAGGGATCCCTTCAAACTATTATTTTCACGGGATTCTTTTTTTTTTTTTACAAAAATCAAACAATAGCATAATCGAAGCAATTCTAATTTTTTTTAACAAAAGTCAAACAATAGCATAATTGAAGCAATGTTCGTGTTATAGAGTTTTATACACCCACAAAAAATGAACATATTCCAAAACGTATTACTCTGTGGTCCACTACTTAGAAAATCAACCGTCGAAAATCAACGAATTTTCAACCGTTAAAATTAAGTTTGGTAGATGGCGAGGCTTGGTATTTCAGAACGCGCTCATTTTTTATGGGTATATAGATCTTTGTAAGAAGAGCATATCCCCAAAACATTAGCTTCAAATATGTTACTATTTAAGTTATATTATGAAAAATATCACCCAAAGTGTGAATTTAAGAGTGTGACTGGATCCTCCTCCTTTTATAAAGGGGCTTTTATTTATTTATAAGGAGAGGAAGTTTACATTTTGGATAATGGGATCTAATCCAAGATTATCCATATGAAAGAAAACATCAATTTCTCATCACAGATAAAGATTTTGTAGTAAAAAACTTTATATCCTTCGATCTAACTTCCTTAGCAAGCATATCTTCTAAATCCAGGAACTTCATATTTTTAAACTTAAAGCACGTCGTACTATAAGAGACAAGAAAATTTGCATTTGTTGATATTGACATGAGCTCTCCAAGGATGGTTTTCTTGAGTTGAGTCTTCATTCACAATATTCACCAAGCTGTGGCAGTCATCAATGATACAACATTTGGTAAGATTCATCTCCTTCATCCATCTCAGAGCTTCAATCCCTACTTTAGCTTCATCTTCTATTGGGTAAGATGCCCAATTACTTGCTCTGCAATTTCTTCTAATCCATGTTTTGTCCATAATAGATATTGCAAAACCCATAGTGTAATTAGTGTCCGAAATGGAAGCATCAAAGTGAATGAACTAATCAAAGTTTTTGTCTTCTTTTGTTCTAATCATAGTATTCTCAATTCTTTTTATGATTGGCCTAACTGTGGCATTAGATTTATAATTGGAGTTAATTGTATCAATTAACTTGAGAGGGCCTGGCATAATCTAAAGACTTAAAGGCCTAGACAGATAAAGCTCCCACGTTGAAAGGTGAGGAAACCCTCGCTTCCTATTGGTCGAAATAGACTTTTTTTTAGTTTTGTGAAACGAGCATTTTGGTGAGGACACTTGGCAACGTATGATTGGTTTAAAAAGAATAGGAAAAAGATTAAAAAAGGGAAACCAAATTAAATTTGGAATTCATGAAGTGACAATATTTAGGTGAGGACACTCGCAACCGTATGATTGGTTTAAAAATTACAAACCTAAAAGGAAAACATAATTTACCGTGTTTGGAATTTTATGGAAGTCCAAATTCATTTGGAAATCGAATAATTACTATATTATGACTATTTTTTTCAAATTAATATATAAAGTGGAAAAAAATCAATATATTTTCTGCGAAAATAAAAGAAAAAAATAAATAAAATTTGCACATATCCTCCACCTATTTAATGTATTTGCCCCGCCACACCAAATCAAAAATGCATCTCCACGGGGCGTGGCAAAGCCCCGCGCACACCAAATCGAAAATGCATTGCCACGGGGCAGGGCGAAGCCCCGCGCACAACAAGTTAAAAGAAAATAAATAAATAAAATTTGCATATATTTTCCACCTATTTAATGTATTTTTCCCGACACACCAAATCAAAAATACATCTCCATGGGGAGGGGCGAAGCCCCGCGCACACCAAATAAAAAATGCATCGCTAAGGGGCGGGCGAAGCCCCGCGCACACCAAATCAAAAAAACATCGCCACGGCCGGGGAGAAACCCCGCGCACACCAAGCTAAAAATAAATATGCCCGGTGCGTAGCGCGGGCACAAATCTAGTTATATTAAAGACGGCTCTTTATTCCTGAATTTCCAAATAGACCAAATGATAAAGGAAATTTCATCACACATATTCTTAAGAGCATCATTATTCATCCAATTATTAAACCAGAAAGTTGCATCATTGAGTCTGTTGGTATTCGTATTGTTAATCAGTTGTAAGAATAAAAAGAGTCTCAGATGATTTTCGTAAAACGACACCTCACAAACAGATGCATTCCATCCCAATAAATATCACAGTTGCAAAGTGAACAAAAAGGGTTAGCATTCTTAGGCTGGTTCCTATGGGGGGTGTCTAACCTACCCATTTTCCATGCCAGCTGGCCTGGAAAACTGGCCGCGCCACTATGAGAAAAAGTTAAGCAATCGAGTCTCAACCGAGCAGTCGAGACTACACTGCTAGCGGCTTCAACTCGATATTCTGGTCTAGTTTGTACCGGTAGCGATTTAAGCTCGACCTCTTGCGTTCGGTGCTATACCGTGTATAAATACCACCATTCCTTTCAGTTTTCATTCACACACAAAAATTCTTCTCTAGAGAGAAAATCAGAGCGACTTTTTGCTTAAAAATGAGTTGTTCCAAAACAAATAGACAAAGAAAAGGAAACAGGAAAGACAAAGGAAAATCTGCTGCAGATAGTGATATCGTATGGGTCCAGGATAAAGAAAAAGAGTTCGCAAATGTTAGGAAACTAGTTGGACCTGGTGTATTACCTACGCATTTATCTAACCATCCCGAGCAAGTTGGTTTATCTAAACTAAGAGGTGGGTGGTCTGAGATAACCGAAGTGTTTGGGTTCCTCCCCGAAGTTGTTCAAGAATCCTTGCGAAGATATCCTTGGCAGCGTTTATATTTCATGAAAAGCAAAAACCACATGACTCAAGTTGTGCGAGTTATAGTAGAACGTCGGTGGAACATTGCAAATACGCTCTTTTTCAAGAATTTCTAGTGTGGTAAGTTCTATTTTTCCATTCAATAGTTTAATTTTTAGTTCAGAAACAAATTTTAATTTTTAGAGATTCAATTTTTTAGTTTGATTCAAATTTTAATTCGACATACAAACTTTAATTTTATGGCCATGTTGTTTTTAGGGTTCACACCGTTAGATTTGTATATGTTGACGGGAATAAAATGTGAAGGTCAAATAGTACAATTTAACCAATTAAAATGGATATCATAAGGTAGATGGAAACAACTACTTCCCTTGTACTCAAATGATACTGAAGGAAAGCCATAATCCAAACAATTACACTCATATGGATTAAGAGTGTCTGGGTTGAAGGCTTTTTTGAACCGTTATGCTGCAAAGGGGATACACAGAGTTGAAGATTATCCCGAGCTTGAACGTATTTTTGTGTTATGGGTGTTAGGGCAAGTTTTTTTCCCCAATGCTAGCTCAATGGCATTAATTGGTTTTCTCGAGTCTTTAGAAGATTTAAGAGTTAATTAGTGATTGGGTCGTAAGTTTTGGCATGTCTTTGAGTTTGGGTCGTAAGTTTGTCCGTTTTAGAGTTTGGGTCGTTGACCCGTTAGGCAACGAAGTCAACATGTCAAACTGTTAGTGCAATCTGACGTCCGTCAACTTCCGTCAATTAACTTATTTACACATTTGCCATTAGTAAGTCTTATTATCACTATCTTCCCTAATTCCCCTTCTTTTATTATCGTCATTTTCTTTTCAGTTTAGATCTAGAAACCAGAAACGCAGAGAGGCGATTGAGAGATTCATAGGAAAAAAAAACTCATCTATCGTCTTTTTTAGAGTTGATGAAAGAGGATAGAGGCGAGTTTGCTGGTTTAGAGATTTTAAGAAGAAGAAAGGAGCAGTTGAAGTTAGATAAGTGAATCAGAGTTATATACAGTACAAACAAGTAAGTAAAATCAAACCCACACATTCTTTTTTGCCCAAATTCCATGTTTAATTGTGTTAATTTGATAATGCAATGAAATTTTATTTCTAGGGTTTATAAAAATTAGGGTATATAATTGAAATTGAATGTAGTATTAACATGCTTAGATGATTTTGAATGATTAATTTGATGTAACTGAATATGGGTATTTCTGATTTGGGGAAAATTGAAAATTAGGATTTTAGTAGGTAGAATAAGGGTAATTTTATCATGATTGAGTGGAATTGAATGATATAAACATGATATGAATTACAATTACATTGATATAAACGACTATTAGTTTTATTAAAATATCAATATCATAAGAACGGGTAATTGAGGTATGGAGAAGGGCTACTTTCATATGTTACATTTCACTGAAGTGTGAGGCTGAAAACATAATGTCATTTCAATCCTATATAACTGTGTAGATGTGCATTGCGGCAATCTACAAGAGTAGAGTATTAAAGAATTACACGTGTATTGTTTAGGTCATGCACGTGTTAGTGTAATTAAATATTTGCTGGGAATGAACAGTCAGGAGTTCATAGACGTGTATGGTTAGACATCAATTAGGTATATAAAGAAAACGATGCAGCAGCAGCTGCAATATATTGTCTCGATAGAAATTAGGGCAGGCGGAGGAAGAAATAGATCTCGTAGATTTTGTTCGAATTAAAGAAAAAGAATTGTCAGAGGTGGGGATGGCGGTGCTATTGGAGTTGTTAGAGGCAGAGGAGGTAGAGTTGGAGTTGTTGGAGGCAGAGGTACTGGTACAACTGCAGCTTGGGACTCGGTCCTCCCAAACTTCCACAATACCCCAACAAACTCCAAGAGGAAGAGGAACTAGAATTGGGAGAGCTGGTAATGCCAGAATGAGGGGTGGAAATAGTGGACTGCCAAGTTATCCAGTGGAGAACATGACTAGGAGGAATGCTTCTCTGATGGAAATGGCTCAAGAGCAACCACCTGCAAAGAGAGGCAAGCAATCAAATAAAAGCAATTGGGTATTTTTTGTTAAACTGAACCTGTTTTTTATATGTTATCGAATCCATTCGAGTTTGAATTATTTGTATTATTTTTAGTTTACATTATTTCTTTTCCTTTCATCATGTATGTAGACTTCATCTAGTTGTATGAGAGTTGCTGGTGTGAAGAATTCAGGCAGTTCTACTTGTATCTTTTGGGTTGTAATTGATTGAAATGGATGTTGGAATTCTTTTTGTATCTTATGAAAGCCTGTACCGGTCAGAGTGTAACTGGAGGGTTGGAATAGGTGTCGGCCGCACATCTCGGAGCAATTTGGATCGTAGATTCTTTTAGTGATGACACGTGATTTTTAAGTGTGCACGTGTGTGCAACATTTAACCAAGTGTCAAACTGCGTAAATAAGTTAATTGACGGAAGTGGACGGACGTCAGATTTCACTAACGGTTTGACCAGTTGACTAATGGGTCAACGACCCAAACTCTAAAATGGACAAACTTGTGACCCAAACTCAAAGACATACCAAAACTTACAACCCAAACACTAATTAACTCAAGATTTAACTAAAACGCCAAATTATGATTGGGGTTCTGCAATTTTAGCTGAGCTATACATAAGTCTCGGTGAATGCTCGAGTAAGGATAAAGATAGCTTGAATGGATTTCGGGTCGTATTGGAGGTAAGAACCACAATCCCTTTCTATTATTTGATTCATTATCGAGTTAATTGTTAAACTGGTGGTGAATGTACTAATACAACAATGTTCATCGATGTTATTTCTCAGTATTGGTGGTACACTTACTTTAAGGTCTGCGAACCCGATCTTCACGAAACACGATTAATTTTTCCAATTGTGTACAAGTACGAAGCTGATAATTGGATTGGCCAAATTAATGATGGTCAAAATGTCGCTGCTGTTCAGAGGATGCAACAACTGTGCAGAACTAGTATCAACATTAGGTCAATGTCGTATACTTATATTGAAGAGTGCCATGAACCAATAACACAAGCATGCTACAGTTAATCCTTAAGCGACTTGTGTTTAACGGTCCTATTACGGGTCATGGTATTTGGTACTACGGAGAAAGACAGATGTTTCAGCTACAAGGCAGAAAGGTAAAAGCAATCAACCCATTTCTAACTTCAATAATTTCACAGAATGATTGGTTCACGTTGATAAATAATGAACAACCTTGGGAAGAAGCTGAAGATTTGATCCAAATCCCAGATGATGACTTTGATTACTACAGTTGGTTTCAAAAGGTATGCAAGCTAAATATTGTTGTTCATCCACATAACTTAGGTAGTGTTGACTTTCCAGCAATTGGCAATTTGCCACTTACAAATCTTCTATCCCAACCTCCACCACCGACGGGTGAAGCATATACGTATTCTAGCAGTCAAATGGGGTCGTCAAATATGCCTCAAATTATATATTTTGGGAAGTCTAGACTTTATCACCCGGTGGAGATATTGTTACAGTTCCACTTAGTGATGAAGGTCTGCAGCAGAGCTATCCATACTATGGTGTGCTGGTATCACCATAAGAGTATCGAAACCAGTTGAATAATTTAACGTTTTTTTTCCAATGAATTCCAGAGTTTTCACTTGAGACAAATGCAGATACATAGGGAGAATTTGAGTTATGAATTGCCTGAGACTCTATTAGGGTCAAGTTCTCTAATGCCTGGTGATAGCAGTGTAAGAAGTCGTGGAGGTCGTAGAAGTTGTCAATCTACTCCAACTATGGTGGAAGAGACCCGGCTACCAACAGCAGCAGGAGAAACAACAACAGCAGACGTGGAGATGACGGAGTTCCAGTCTCCTATTGGTTTCATGCCCCAAGGTCCTGTACTTACTCCTGGTGGTGGCGTAAATATGGATGCATTTAGGCAATCCGTAATTTATACCCCAACAAGTACTTCAGCATTTCACCGATTCCAAACACCTCCAATTCAACCATTTCCGATACCATATCAAGGTTATGAATCGCCTGATGCTACTCAACCACCATCTCAGACTCAAAATAGTGAGTTTTCGGAGGATCAAACAGGTTTAGGGTATTTGGTAATCGTTAGTTTGATAGATAAATGGTAATCGTTAATTGGACTCGTGGTTTGAATCGTTAATGTAATTGCACTTTTATTTGATAAATAATAATCTTCTTTTAAAGTTTTCTATTTAAGTTAAAATTGAGAACTTAAAACATATAAATTAGATTAAATTTGGGCAACAGTTTTAAGATTTCATAACAACTTCCATATCGGAACTCCTTTCCGTTGTCACGGAGCCACTTTGCATGACACCTTTGATCAATCTCCAGCAGGTTTTCACCACTTCTCATGTTTCGAGCCACTTCCCTTATCGTACCAATATACTTGTTAACATTCTTAGAAATAATGGAGAACCGATCACTCTATATCATCGAATCACGATTGTTGATGTTCGTTGTTTCTTCTTCAAATTTCAGTAAAACGCTTCCCCAAAACGGAATGTCTTGAAATGCGCCATCAATGATTGGATGATTAGTGAAGAAAACATAATTCCTACAAATGCATTCATCTTCTAACGTACTAAATTTGCGATGATGTGTAGCTCTTGCACTTCTTGCTCTTCTTATTTCATTTTGCACATTAGATCGAAGTTCAACTCGTTGATTTTCGGCAGCATGTTTCTCTTCTATGAACTGAGCCATGTTCATGTTTTGAGAAATTGGAAAATCTAAGAAAATAGGAAGAAGGTGTCAGTTGAAATGAAATTAGAATTGGGTATTTACAGATGGATGAATTTATGTCCGTTGGATTAGATCTAATGGATGGTCTTGTTTCCACCGAGCGGCCGTGTCTAGGTCGCTAACGGTCTAAACTACACCAAACGGTGTAGTCTCGACCGCTCGGTAGAAACTTTATCTGGCCTGGCTAAGTGGCAAATTTTCCACTTAGCCAGGTCTGTTTGCCACTTTTCCATGCCCATAGTGGGTACAAAAGTGGCAATAGTGGAGCTTTTCCATGCCCATCGGAACCGTCCTTAACATGTTTAGCTAATCTATGACTTAAGGGAAGAACTCTAAAAATCGTTTTCCAACAAAATACATTCACTCTAGGCATGGAATTAAGATTCCTGATTTGTTTCCAGAGCTTAGATTTGTCTTTATCTACTATGTAGTTAGATAAAAACATGTATTTAAACTTAGTTGTTACTTTTCCAGAAGAAGTAGAGAGCCATTTGATCATGCCCTGACCATTAAGATTTTGAGTAATAGATCTAATTGTATTATGAAAAGAAATATCGTTATATTTTTGAAATAATATTCATGTCAGCACAAATAGGGGAAAGAAAATCAGCTTGGTTGGGAAGCAAAAGATCAGTCAAGATATTTATATATGAACCATTATTGACCGGCCAACTACAGTTAGAAGCAATAATATTTTCTAATGCTGGACCAAATCCAGGAGATGTTATACTTTCTAGCCTTTTCTACAATTTGGTCATCATCTACACTTTACACCATCTATCACTTTAAAAATCAACCACTAAAAATTAATTGTGGAATTAAAATTAGGAGATGAAGAAATTTGGTATTTAGGATTGTGCTCATTTTAAGGAGGAATATAGAGTTTTTCAAAAGGAATGTATTACCAAAATATTAGTTTGAAATTCATTGTTGTTTGAGCTTTATAGAAAAATTGACGTTGTAACTGTAAAATAGTATGTGAATAAAATTATGCAAATCTTCCCTACATCTATATTATATTAAAAAAAAAAGTGGTGTCTGTGTAGTGGTCGACACTACAAATGATCTCAAGAACAACCCTAAATTTGCCTCACAAAGAAAGTAACAAAGGAACTAGGTTTTTGATTAATAATTTGAATGAAAATCGATCTACAAACTGAAGGAGAATATAAAGGATAGGGATGGTGTTCGCTTGTGCCACTCACACGCACACCCTACTAATTATAATTAGCAACGCTAATAACCAATAATTAACGGCTAAATAAATAGATAATTAAACTAAATATTTTCTTAGTACACCCAGTCTCTGGTGCCTCCTCAATGAACATGTTAGCCCTTAGTTGGGACATGACAAATGCCCATTGCTTCCTTGTCCTCAAGGATAAAATCTTCAAATTGAGTTGCCATGAATTTCTTATCTTCCCAATTCATTCCCACTGAACTAGCACATGCACAATCTCTTGCTGGTTTTTCTTAATCTTCATGGTGTCTAGAATCTTGAGTGGAGAAAATTTTAGATTATCCTCCGAGTATGCAGCAGGAAGATTAAATTGTGCCGGAAAAGAGAAGGTACCAAGTATACCAATAACGTTGTCGTTCGACAACTTGTAGGGACAAAACCTCATATAATTAAAGTAGACTAACTGATCCTTGAGCAATATGTATATAGAGTTTACATCTCTACCTCTTCGCAATCAGAAAGTCAGGACAACAAAGTCCGTGAACCTGATTGTACTGAAGAGTACTTGGATGATCTCAAAAAATCAATATCCAATATTAATCTAGTTGTATCCAAATGATTAGATCTGAATTCTATTAAGTATGAAACTTGTTATCTATATTTTAAGATATGGATTCTACAAGAACGAGTCTCGTAATATATCACAATTAAGATGGACTTATCTACAAGAATTGATCACATACTACTTGTGTTATTCATATTATAAACATAAACAATATAATGCAGAAAGGGATAAACATAAGACACCAGAAGTTTTATTAACAAGGAAAACTGCAACTGCAGAAAATCCTGGAACCTCGTCCAGATTTGAACACCGAACTTTATTAAGCCGCTACAGACACTATCTTATTATCAGACTTCAGAATGGAATGTAGTTGAAACCGAAATCACCCTCCAATCAATTAAGCTGCAATCGTTCTCTTTACGTCTCTTGAACCTTACAAGGCTCTACGTAATTGATTTCCTTAGCTGGCGTCATTTACATCCTAAGAGTTGCTTCGGCCTAAGTGAAGACTTTTGATACCAATCTGCCTCTAACAAATAAACCTATTTGATTTCCATTTAGATCAATAAATCAAGGCTTGGAAATCTTTTTACAATATATAGAGCTAGCAAGCCTCATAAATAAGAAACACTTACACTCAGTTAACCGAGAATCCTGGATTATTAACCACCTCTCAAGAACAATCTTAAAACCAATCAATTAAGAAGACTTTTAAATATCTATCTTGAGGAATCGCAAATTCTGAGAAGGAAATAACTTTGCGATTTCTATCTATCTCATTCCTGAAAGAGATTACTAAAACCTAGATAACAGAAAGAACAAGATCATGATACACGAACTATCAAGGTAAAGATAGTAGGACCTGACTTCACGAATCCATAAGTGAGGTCTTTCAGTCGTAAACCTAATTATGTTTCTCATAGGAAACCCAAGTTCACAGAGGACGACTCTAACAAACAACTACGACACAAAAATGATAGGGATTGAATTTTTTGGGTTGTTTGAGTCTCTTTATTTATAGATATTTTAAGACTAGGGTTGCTTAGAATTCAAGCTAAGATAACTTGAGTTTCAAGCAAACACTTTTTCTGTTTAGATGAAACTATTGTTAGGAGTTCATGTAAGCATGTGAGAAGTTTGTTTTGAAATCATACAGAAGAATATATATTATTTTCACGGTACCAGAACCGTGTACAATGATAGTTCTTGGAAAATATGCCTCTTGAACTTAAAAGCAAAGTCGTGTTTCATTCAACACTTAAGACTTGAATCATGATGCACACGCACAATATGTTTAGTTATCAAAATCTCTTAGAGGTGTTTATGACAGTCATAGCAATGCAAAACGTATTTAAGAAAATAGTCTGAATGCATTTGTTTTAGTTCGTACTAGGTAGGTATGCGAAAGGGTACACGTACTTATGACTAGTTCGTGAATTCATATGGCCAACGTAAGCATACCGGGTATGCGTACACTAATGCAATTCACGAACTCAGACCCTTGAGGTATGCGTATTGGGTACGCATACCTCACCCCTTCTCACGAACTCAAAACTCAGGGGTATGCGTATGAGTACGCGTACCAAACCCTATTCCGGAACTCAGATGACAATGATACGTGTACTGCGTCCTGTATCCAAATTAGTTCTATAAACTCTTTTTAATCGGTTTTAAACTTTCTCAATTGCCATAAACAATAAATTGTTATTTACTAAGTTTGTCAAGTATATGAACAACTATTGCATAAATCAAATATCGAGATGTTTAACAAGACAAGCTTGACTCGAAACTTTTTCTTTACAATATCTATTAGAAGTCATATGACATAGTCTCTGTTGATGGTGGATTTTCAAAAAAGGCTAAAATCGTAAAATCATGATCTCGCATGTTTCTGACACGGCTTCAGAAATATATGTGAAACTCGTATTTTAGGGTTCGTGAAAGCTCATTTCACAATCTCTGACTGGGTGCACACCCTCTCAGAGCTCTATATGAATATGTTATTTGAAAAAGCCTCCCCGGCTGAGCTTTTCGACACTTTGCATATTTCATCAACACCTCTATATAGAATCGAAATGATTGGACAGCTCCTAGACATAATGCATGCTAGTAAAGAGCGTTAACGTCTTCGGGATGCCACACTGTTCCCAGAATATGTAGAGCGAATATGTATAGAATCTCTCGATTTGACGGCTCTTAGACATATTGCATGCTAGTGTAGAGCGCTAACGTCTTCAGGATGCCACATTGTTCCCTGACTATACATAATCCATATTCAGAATGAGTATGATGCTTCCATCATCTCATACCTCGATTCTCGAATAAACTTGCTCCTAGACATATTGCATGCTAGTATAGAGCAATTCATAGATTAAATTCTAGCGCAACATTCATCAATCGAATTCCTAGAAAAATAATCTATTTTATCTCATTACTCCGTTTCATGGCTTATTCCTAGCTGAATTCCATGACTTAGTAATAGATAATCAATCTATCTCATTACTCTGTTTCATGGCTTATTCCCGACTGAATTCCATGAATTGGTAATAAATAATCAATCTATTTTATTACTCCGTTTCATGGCTTATTCTCAGCTGAATTTCATGATGGGTAATAAATATTCATTGTACGGGCATCTGGGCCACCACCGAGTAAGCCCCGAGTAAATGGTGTGAGTGTACTTAACAATAATGCATGAACGAGCACCCAAACCCATAAACAAGCATTCAAAAATATGGACGAACGAGGAAACCTATGCAAAATAAGAAAGGGAAATAATAATAATAAAATAATAAAGAGGAACCTATGAGACCGGGACCACCGGCCGGCCGGTCATGCCTCCTCTCCCTCTCCCTTTCATTTTTATTATTTTATTTATTTTCCTAATCTCATGAAAACTCCTTCATTTGAGCAAACTTCCTCATTTGAGCAAAACTCCTAGTTTCTCCATATTTCCTCAAGAGATGAAAAATAATAATATAAAATAGGGAAGAGCACGGGACCGAACACACGGGATGGCCGGTCCCACACCTCCAATTCCTTATTTTATTATTATCATTTCTTTCCTCATCTCATGAAACTCCTTCGTTTGAGCAAAAAACCTAATTTTCCATAATTCTCAAACATTGCTCAAACTATCAAAAAGCCAAAAAGTCAACCGGTCACATGACCGACCGGACTTCTCATGGCACATATTAAATTATCATTATTTTAATATTCTCAAAATATTGGTCGTGCGAGCAAAATTCTACTTGCTCACTTAAGCAAAATCGAGAACTCCAGTCAAGATCAAACTCTTCTGAAAATCCAAAATATTGCTCGAACGCGCGCCAAAAAGTATCAAAATTCTCAGAATTGAGTCACGGACAATATGGTGACATGGGCATGCCACCTTGACCGACCAAGGTCGGCCCTTAGGCTTGCAGAAGCCGCTTCCACATCCTATTAATGATCTTGACCTAATTAACCTTCTATGGTTCATATTGGGTTCAAACTCTTTCCAACCAACTTGGAACTTGATCAATCTACCACCATATGGTCCCACGACCACCAAGGGCCGGTTTCACACCCCTTGGTCGGTCCCTCCTCTCTCCATAATTAGGTTTTATCACTTAATCCTCAGACGAACACTATTTTAATAATGATTAAATGAACATTTAATCATCTTTTCACCAACCGGTCTACAAAGGACTTTGGTGCACGCTCATACGAGCACCTGGGCTCTACATGGTCGGTCATCATCCCATGTAGCCGGTCCCTCTCTCGCCCATTGGTTGGTTTTCTGTAAATCATCAACAATCGACCAAAATTAAGGGTTCAAATCAAATGCTTTGCAAAGCATAATTCAGAACACGTTCAAACCCTAATAATTTTATGTTGATCCAGCAATCAACATTATAATTAATAATATTCTGTCTGACTACCGGTATTTTAATTAATTATATTATTTGGTCCCGCTACCAATAATTCATGAATCGAGCAATATTACTCAAACGAGCAATATTTATTTTGTTCATTCATAACTGAGAAATATTTCTCACGTTGATTCAACTATCAACATTCGAGAATTCTATTGATCCAAAAATCAATATTTTAATTTAATGTTTGGTCCTGCAACCAATATGTTTGCTCGACTGAGAAACATGGTTCGAACGGACGACCATCCAATATTTCTGATTTCTCTGTCATTCGATCATTCATGACATATTAAATCAGAAATGAGCATTCTACATAATTCAACAGTATCTCTGATTTCCTATCGAACATATCAGAATAAGTCCTTGATTGAGCAACCTCATCGGACGATCATCCAAATTCCCAAAATATCATTATTATTATTTCCTCGACTGGTAAAATGATATATCACAATTCATCAAGACTCAGCATCTGCGCATGTTTCAGCAGACACCTTATACTCAATCCATGAGTCCCAGAGCAGACCATATTCGTTCATTATGCTCGACTCATCAATACTAAGACTCATCGTCTAGTCAAGTCAATAACTGACTAATTAAATATACGTCTGCCTTGCAGATTCCACGTTCGTGAGACATCAATCACGTCATATGAGGGGATATTCACTAGGGTTTTGGTCAGGCGTCCTAAGGCACGTGTGTTCACCCACGATGGGAAATGTGAGTAAGTTGTGCAAGTGGTTGAGTAAGTTAGCAAAGTAGTGGGTGGACAATCAACCAAGTTTCTGCATGATAAGGAACTGGTTAAACCACGATTTCCCACTTCCCCACTCTTTCACTCAAGCGACTGTCACACTTACTGGGATCAATGTGTATATTATTCTGGCAATATAAATAAGTTTCTGAATCCATGATTGAACACCCAAGAATTCTCATCTGAGCAATCACTCTCAAGAATTCAATCAATCAACCAGAACTTATTTGAACTCAACAGTTCACATAAAACTTGCAGAAACCTTCAACACATCCACAATCCTTGATCATCATTGATCTCACACAGTTCTCAGCTTTCCTCCTACAGATCGACCCTCATCCCTCTTTGTGACCGAATTGACTCTGAAACGGCCATTATCTTGGTATAGGCCGGAGTCCTACAAATTGATCTCTCGAACTCAAAACACTCCCGTGTAGTGCATCTGTTAGAAGCAGGTTTATGCAGTTTCTCGGTCGAAGAGTCTCCGCTCGCACGGTCGTCTCTTCACTTCCCTAAAAAACCAGCAATTCGTTTTTCCCCATCTACAGATTGGCGACCACAGTGGGAGATTAATCTCTCGGTTGCAATTCCAATTCATCAAAATGGTTGATCTTAGGTCAGGTTAAGTTACAAATCCTAACCCAAACGGTGCTAGCACTAGCAACAATAATGGTGGTACTCCAGTCACTCCAGCTTCCAACAGTGGCGCTACTGATACCACCCCTCCTCAAACCAACATCGGAAGTAATCCTCTCTTTGGTCGATCTCCTGAAGAAATCATAGAAAATCCACCTACTATAACTGATCTCAAGAAGATTCAAGAAATTCTCGCCAAGAATCAAATAGACATGGCTACAACACAAAATGAGCTATGTATTCATCTCAAGAATCTCACGGACAAATTATCGCCTGAACAAGCTCATCCCCAGCGTCAATCAGAGAAAGAAAAAGGAAAAGCCAAAGAAGTATCCTCGGCCGCTGATCCTAACGTCTCCCCAATCCAGATTCAAAAAGATGAAGAAGCTGTTATAGACAACCCACCAGCGAAGGAACCATCAAATTTCATCACTCGTGAAGATTTGGAGCGTCTCCTAGAGAATCGTGGAAAAGATAAGACGTCCTTTATCCATCGTCATCAACCTCCATACCCTGCTGCTACACAGAGAACTCCTCTTCCGAAGGGTTACACTTCTCCAATATTCACACTCTATGATGGAACGGGCAATGATCGAGAACATGTTTCTCGATTCTTAGAATCATTGGGTGAACATGAACACAATTGTGTTGTTCTTCTGAAATAATTTTTAAAATCTGTGACCGGACGAGCATACACTTGGTACAATAACATCGTGCCAGGGAGCATCACCAGTTTGGGAGAAATGATTAATGCTTTCTACAGGAAGTACTTCTTCGTCTCGGAACAAGTTACTCTTTCTGATCTGGGAAGGATATTTCATAAAAAAAAATGAACATCCGAACGATTATGTAAAGAAATTCAGAGTCCAAGCTTTAGATTGTCATGACCCAAATGTCACTGAACAACAACTGGTAGATTTGTGAATTAACGGAATGATCCCAGTCTATAGAGATTTACTGGAGAATCTTCGATTCTAGACTTTTTCAGAGCTTCATGAAGCAGCCAAACGGTCAGCAGTCACTGCTCCGGTCTTACTAGAAAGGGCAAAAGCTACATAAATTGAGGAACCGTGAGGAATTCAAGGAAGTGCCAGGCGCCTGATCAATAAGCAATACAACCTTCAACCTACCATAAATGTTGTTGCTGAAAGGAGCAAAAAGAAGGCTGATACACAATATAAGAACGCTTCTCCAACATCCTAGGCTCATGCAAAAGCATTAAGGAAGGATAACCAAACTCAAAATGCACAAGCACCGACTCAGCGTCAACAAAACAACCAGGCAGACCCAAACTTTCCTTTTCCTTTCAAAGAGGTGATTGAGCTATTAGAAGTTTGGATCCAAGATGGTGCGATCAAATTGCCTCCTGTCAGGAGAGAACCAACTAAGGAGGAGATGGAGAGTCCACGTTATTGCCGCTTCTATAGATTTGTCAGTCATCCAACAAACGATTGTATAATCTTGAAGCGCGTCTTCAAAGAAAAAGTTGACTCAGGAGAACTGGGGACTGAAGGGGTGCACAAAAATCCTCTCCCAATCAGGACGTTCACCCTCTCTGAATGACCTATTAAAGAAGCAGTTCAATCCTTGATCGAGCATGTATGTGAATTGTTTTATCTGTCGAAGGCTCGGAGAAAAGACATGTTCGTGGCTTTGAATCACATAGTGTCAGGGAAACGCCTATCCATTTCATAAACACTCCATGAACCTCCAGCCACAGACAAGGAGATGTACGACTGGGGACTCCTTACCACAATCAATCTCAAGGGAAATGAATTCAAGAGAGCGTTGGTCGATGTTGGCACGACTGTCAATATCATTCCTTTGAAGACTCTCAGAGCTGCAGGCATCACCCGGTAAGAAGCCACTCATGCTCCTATCTGAGTCAGGGATCACGAAGGAATACCAATAGATGCATATGGCTATATCATTCTCAAAATAAAAATTGGTTCTACCTGGATAGAAACCAAGTTTTACATAATCAGGTAGGACCTAGGATATGACATGGTCCTTAGACGAACGTGGATCCATGCTGAAAATATGAATACTGACGAAGTACCTTTGGTTGCACATTTCTATGATGTGGAAAGCTCTGACTCAGAAGACATGACGGACACTCCATCGGAACACCTGGAGGAATTCAAAACTCTGATGGATCTGAGACAAGAACCAGGGGTGAAAAAACGGGAGTATAACAACTACACCAAATAATTCGTTCAGCAATCTGTATCCAATATAATTCCGAGATAATCAATTAGACAATCAGACTCAATCAAGGAAAGATATCCAAGAGTTATATCTCTTTCTCAAATTAATCAGCAAATCATCAAGATGGAATCCGTGAACTGATTGGAATGAGAATAACTTGGATGGTATCAAAAATAATGTCCAAGCGTCAATCAATTTCTATCCAATAACCAAAGGTCGGATTTACCAATTGATTGAACTACGCACAACCTGTGATATTTCAATTATATAGAAAATATAATGCGGAAAAGAAATAACACAGACACCATAAGTTTTGTTAAAGAGGAAACCGCAAATGCAGAAAACCCCCGGGACTAGTCCAATTTTGAACACCACACTGTATTAAGCCGCTACAGATACTAGCCTACTACAAGTTAACTTAAGACTGGAATGTATTTAATCCCTAACCAAGTCTCACACCGATTAAGGTACAGTCGCGTTCCTTACGCCTCTGAATCCCAGCAGGACTCTACGCACTTGATTCCCTTAGCTGATCTCACCCACAACTAAGAGTTGCTACGACCCAAAGTCGAAGAATTATAAACAACTATGTCTCCCACAGATAAGTCTATTATGATAGATAAATTTGTCTCCCACAGAAGTACCTATGATGTTTTTGTTCCGTCTTTTGATAAATTAAGGTGAACAGGAACCAATTGATAATCCAGTCTTGTATTTCTGAAGAACAGCCTAGAAATATCAATCACCTCACAATAACTTAACTATATGGTAGTAGAAGAAGTTATTGTGGAATCACAAAGAATGAGACGAAGAGCTTTGGAATTACTTTTTATATCTTACCTATTGGAGATAAATCTCGAGCAATTCTTAGAGAAGATAATACTCAATACGATAGAGAAAGTAAGATCAGAATACGCAACTACAGAGAAAATAGTTGGATCTGGCTTCACGAATCCCAAATGAAGTCTTCAAGTCGTTAACCTATAATGGTTTTGGAAAACCTAGGTTAAAGGAGAATCGACTCTAATCGCAACTAGGACACAGGAAAGTGTCGGGATTAGGTTTTCCAGTTGCTATAGTTCTCCCTTATATAGTCTTTCAAATCAGGGTTTGCTTTCAATCAAAGCTAAGATAGCTTAGTAACAAAGCATTCAATATTCACCGTTAGATTAAAACCTGAGTTAAGATTCAAGCTAAGGTTGATTAAAACCAAAGAAACATCTCTCCACCGTTAGATGGTCTTAGCTTGTTACACACAAATCAAATATACCCTCATTTAGATGTGGGTAACCGTACCTAAACGTGTATATTGAGTTGGCATAACAATAGTTGACAAGTTAGCCATATGAACACTTTTGTCTTAACCACATTCATCTAACATTTCTAGATCAAATCTGATGATCAATCAATCATGAAAGATAATCAAATGAATCTAATTGTGTTACTCATAGAGTTGTTCAATTGTATTTGTTCATGAGTATGAAAACATACTTAACCGATTTTAGAACTTTAACCACTAAGTTTGCAAACTGGTACGCAAACTATAGTTCCGGACTTTGGTCTTGTCCAGCCGTTTGCAAACGGGTACGCAAACAGTCATCCCGGACCTAACTCAGGTAGAACCGTTCGTATACTGGTATGCAAACTTGGTTCCCGGACTTTAACAGTTAAAACCGTTCGCATACTGGTATGCAAACAAGGTTTCTAGAACTAAATCATACCAAAACAGTTTGCATACTAGTATGCATACTGTGTTGTCTCCAGACAAAGGTTAATTGTTCTAAACTCCTATTTCAATCATTGAAACATCCTTAGAAGATGATAATGGCTGTCTCACACATACCATTAGCTTATAAGTAATTTTCAAGTGATCGAATGATCAATACGAAACTTTACGAGTCGACATCAAATGATTGTCTCACACAAATCATGTAAGATGTTTCAAGATAATTTTCACATGATCATCTTTTGAATTATTATTTAGTTTCCAACAAATAATTTTTTTCCAACTAAACTCGTCAAGAATAATGATGAACGTAGCTAAAGCAAAAAGCTTCCAACACATATTTTGAGAAATAGATAAGCGAGATAAACTCGGCTCGAAATATCAAATGTGTATAATATAAAAGTCTATATAGCTATACGACTTAGTTTCATTAGGAGATAAAATATAATAGACTTCTGAGTTATAAATAAGTTTTAGTCTCCACATACCTTTTGTTAATGAAGTTCCTCCAAGCTCTCCTCAGTAGATCTTCGTCTTCAATCGATGAGCGTCGTTAATTATAAAGCTCAACTACACATTTTATCCTATTCCGAGACATGCTATAAGTATACTAGAAATATAGACTTATAGTTTTGATCAACTAAACTTGACAAACAAGATTGAGATAGCAACGCTTGCGAGTTCGACCGAGCAATGCTCTAACAGGGGGAAGACGCACTGGCATTCGTCAAGAGGTTCCGCACTCATGCAAGTCTTATTCCACCTCATGCGTCCATATTATCTACTTTCAAACATGCCTTCCTAGTCCGGGGACTTAATTATGTTAAAAACCTAGCTATTGCAAGATGCCATGAGTGGGTAACCTCACCTCAGCAATATTTTACTAAGTGGTTGAATATGGAACCTCTCCGAATTGAGCATCTCACGGAGACATTCATTTCCGAAATGATGTCTAAACATTATCTTGGATATTCTCCCATAACCTTGCATGAGTGTCCGTATGTACCACAAAGTCATAAAGCTTTGATGATCACACGAGTATGGAATCCCATTATAAGAGGAATGCCGAACCAACAGAAGATATTCAGAGCAAGGATAATCAAGCATAACAAATTCCACGAAGGAGATTTGGTTCTCAAAGCAACTAAATGCAATCTTCATTCTACAAGGAACTCCAACTGGGAAGGGCCTTTTATGATTGCTAAGTCGGTTGTTGGAGGATACTACAAGTTGGCTGATATGAAGGGCAAGACGAGCGTGCCAGTAATACAAGAAAATTGGCTCAAAGTATTTAACGTCTGAGACATTTGATGTTTGAGGTGTTAGACGTTAGCACGAACATCCAGGACACCTAAAGTTTGCATTTTAGGATTTTCTTTCATCTGTATTTTTAATTCCTCCAAAACGTATTCAATACTTGCATTCAATATTTGAATTCAGCAATTTATCAAAGTTCATTTTACTTAAAGAAAATCTCTATCAAATCCTCAATCCACTTATCCAAAACCAATCAAAAAATCAAAACCAAAATAAAACCTCACATCTCTCATAAGTTCAAAGTTCAAGAGATTATGGAAGAAAATTAAACAAAACCGGCAAACTAGGATTTTTGCTCTTCTGCAAATTTCAAGTCACGCAAAGCCACTTTCTCCAACTCCAGCTCTTCAGTTAACTTGGCAATTTTGGCTTCCTTCTTCCTCACAGCATCACTAGGAAAAGGTACATTCTTCTCGCGTGTGTCCTTGATGGTGCTAATTCTCTGATGTAGCCATTTCAAGTTGAAACAAAGTCTCTCTGAATTGTCCAAGTTGTACTCCCAATCAAAGAGTACATCTTTGGTAACACTGCTTCTAGCCCTGGTTCGGATATCATCTATAACACACAAGATAATCCCTACTTGCTTTATCAAGAAATAAACGCGTTCGGGATCTTTGGCAACAACAATATGACCGTAGTTTCTCATATTTTAAGATACATGCTAGCATATCCGGTGGGAACGCTAAATCCACCAACTAGTTCATGATACGGAAGTGGCTCGCTGAATGAAGGAGCAATAACAACCCTTGCATTTGGGTATTCATGAACGATCATATGAGTCCCAATCATTGGTGCAGCTTCTTCTACCTATGGAGCAATTTCTTCTATCATTGGAGAAGTTTCTTCTATCACTGGAGCAGGAGCAGTTTCTTCTATCCCTGACACAGTTTCTTCCATCTCTGAAGTTATGGCCACTTGAACCTCGGTTTCTTCAACGACTTCAGTAGTAACATTCTCATGACCCTGAAGTGCAGAGATGTTTGTGCCGTCACTTTGATTCACAATGTTGCTCGTACCATCATCATTAGATCAGATATCCTCAACTTCATCATTTGGCACCTAATATGACGATTACATGGGATTAGAGCACTCCAAGCATGCAAATCAAAGGAAATCATAAAATTAAGAATGTATGTGACCTAACATCATCAAAGTTATTCATTATGCATTCAAGACACGAGCAAATAGTATAAAAGACACAAAAATACATTTTACGATAAGCTCGCCTGAAGTGATTTTACACTTCCTTGTACAAGACGACGATCTGGGAGCAATCGGTAAGGAATCTAAAGTTGATTCATATTCCATTCTCTTCGTATGGATGTTCTCTATAACATATCCAAAATTCACAGCAATTGGATAAACAAGCAAGAAGATGTGGCCAAAACACTGAACTACATGACAGCTGAATTTTTTTTGAAAACTTCCTGGAAATTTACCGTTTCATCGATTTAGACCCCTAAACATGCTCAAAACTCAAAAATCTTCTTTCAATAAACTAGTAAATTTCCTAGGCATAAGAAAACTGGGGTAGATCGCAAAATTCTGATGTCGGATTAAGATTCTACAACGTTTTTACTAAAATTCTGAATTTTCTGATGACGTATTTCGGCAAAACTTTTCATTCGTTCATATGGATTCTCATTCATTCATTCATTCATTCATTCACAAATCAGCAATTTTATACTTCTATGAAGAGAATACAAGATGGAAACTTACTTGAGTGGTCTCCAAACCGTTTGAGGGATCAATATTGTCGGCATCACCATTAGGAACATTATTACCTTCATTCAGTTCCAACTATTTAGAATTCTCTTTCTCACCATCATCCGAAGACGAATGAGCATTATTAACATCTTTTTTATCCATGACAATCTCCTCCTGGATATATCAACAACAATCATTATTATTCTTATTAAAAAAGTATCATGATCCATTACGCGAAGGAGTACTTACATCGATTTCTTCTTCATCACTAGACTTATAAGTTGCTTGCTCAACCGGAGCGAGTCAGAGACCGTCAATACTTGATGGCGAAAAAATCTGAAACGAATTAACAAATATTGGTCTTATGATCCTAATTACATGGACAAAGAAAAAGTCACGGTAGTAAGAGATCGGGTGTATGGGCTGTCGTAGGCACAACAAATTAATAAGGATATTTCCCACTAATTAACTAGTAATATAGCGGTAGTAAGAGATCGTTCCCACAGAGAGCTGTGTAATTGATAGGTTATTAAGTTCAGCAAAATAATAAAAGACAAGGGGGATTGTTTGATTTCAATAAAAATAATAACAAATAAAAGAAAGAGATGATCAAGGAATCCTTCACCGTTACCAAGCGTTAAAAGGATTAGAATACTTATATACCTTCCATTGGAACCATTCATCACCAATCGTAGAATAGCAAGTACGCTTATCTATCCCAAAACTCTTTGTATCACCGGATAACAGGTACGCTTAGTCACCAGATTCTATCCAACTGAGCCGCCTTGAGGTACGCTTACAAGGTGTAACTCGATCGAACGCTTTAGGGTTTGTGAATTTAGGTTTGATTCCAGCAGTTAAACTCAGTATACTCGGTTCACTTACTGGTGTTGTTTCCACACACGATTACTTTACAGAATCCCTCTGCAAGGTCTCATGTTTTCTATTTGTAGAGGAGATGCATGACAATTACGGATCGCTCAACTCTCTACTAGTAATAAAATGATCAATATACTAATCTAGTTGCTCACCCAAACCAATCTAAGAATCAATCATAAACCCTAGATTTAAAACAAACGATGATGATTAAAACCTCAAATAGACTTGTATTATTAATAAAGCTTTACGCTTAGAACGTTGAATTCATCCTTAATCAACAAAGGATTTAGCTACTCATATTACAAAGAATATGAATAATGGTGGTTTCCCCTTAAAGGGGTAAACCCTTGGTTTAGATGTAGAATAAACCCTAGCTTGTGTGATATGAGATGTTATTTTGATGAAAGGCCTAATACCTATTTATATAGGTTTACATTGCTTGGCCTTCAAGTATCCTAGTCGGTTCAAGAACCCGACCCTAAACTCCCAAAAAATAGTTCGTGAATTTTAGCCTTCAATAGTTTGCAAACCATCTTTTTAGAAAAGTGTCCAGGAACTTTAGTTTCCAAACCATTATGCAAACTCTTTAATCCACGAAATCATAGTTTGCAAACCGGTTTGCAAACTTTCCTGTCTCCGGTATTCGATAAAACATGTTTTGGCCGTAACTTCTTCATCCGAACTCGGAATGACCTCATTATTTTTGCATTCTTTTCCTATTTCAATTTTTTTCAAGATGGTGATGAGAAATCCTGAATTTGAATGAGTTAAGCTTGGTCTTTATCCCGTCTTTTGATTTTGAGCGTTTTGCTCCTTTTCGTCGCACTTTTTCCACTTCGCTTTGGCTTGGGCACTTGGATACTTGGAATACTTTTCTTCTTAGATGTATTTAGTACTTTGTAGCTATTTTTGGATGATTCACCTAATAGAGACAAATAAGAGAAAACAAGAGTAATAATACGAATACATGCAAGAATAATAGCTTAAACAAGTATGAAATTGACACTAAAATCATATGAATTATGCACTTATCACTGGGTACTTTACACTATTCGTTAACATCCTGTAATCCTTAATTCCGGCTTCTCCGCCCCGGGGACTTTCTTCCACTTCCATGAAGTCTACATTGATCTGAGGTCTCACAACACGACCATCCCGTGGTAAAGTTAATGAAATGATTAAATTGCGATTATCATGTTTTACAAAAAATCAAAAGAAGAGTACTTACTTGTGAACATCCTGAAAGTATTTTTATTTTATCACCACTGGAGAGATATTTCAATCTTGGTCGATCATAAATCATCTCAACAGAAGGAGGTTCTCGTACCAAAGGTTGAGCATCCATTATAAAATTATGCAAACGCTCAAGTTGCTGATGCCAGAAGTCTATATAACCCGTATTTGCATATGTGACTCGGTCAGAACAAGGAAACAAGTAATCGTTTCCTTCCACATGTGTGCAATCTAAATGAGCCCTATGTTGCTCAACCGATGGTTTATTCTTTCGAAAACTCGGAACACACTGATCAAGACCCATCTGTCGAGATGATATATCGATGTTATATTCTTCCACCAGAAACTTTTCTTGTATTACAGATACTAAATAACCAGGAGTACAACTCAGTATAAAGGATCTCTCACCATCACTCAGGTCTGTACCGGATTCCAAAGTGATGTTTTCTTCAGCAGCATTAAAGATGATCAATTGTGAGACGAAAGAAGGAACTGACACCCATGACGAAAATTAAACTCAGACTCATTTTTTAAAACATCGGTGAGATGTGTCTTGAGTCGAGGCTGCTTTGTGGACCAACACATAAACCTGGCAATATCTTTCTCGGAGAAAGCATGACGAGTATCAACATTTGGTCCTTGCAAGACGCTACAGTGGATCGGTGCATAATTATTGAAGCGCTCTCATAATAAAGCTTGGAGAAACATTGTATTAACATACGTTTCAATTTTCATAAAGCCATTGGAAACGCTGGAATCTATGACTAAGGAGTCTAAATTGGAGAATAGTGAACCCAAGAACAGGCTACCGATGGGAAGTTTATCACCTTGAGCCATCTTAATGGGAAAAGAAATCACAAATGGCTTCAAAAAGTGTCCACTATCTTCAAGTACATCTCTGGACAAGCACAAGAAAGCAGCAATGGTTAATGTACCGTCCACAGGCCTTTCAGGAACCCCATCTCGGCCACCAGTGCTTTAACTATTGAGCATAACAAAATTTGCTGGATAATTTATTAAAATCATGCATCGTAGCTGTCAAGACGTCAGACATTGCAGTCTCCTCTGCTGAAAGTCCTTCAGGAAAATTACCCGTAACTGGAAAATGCAATGATGCGACTACATCCTCCAAAGTGATGGTAAATTCTCCCCATCTGCATATGAAAATATGAGTAGGAATACACCAGCGAGGGAGCAAAGCTACCATACCTCGTACATCATGATAAATAAACAAGTCTTCAGCTGTTTGGATAGCCCGCGCCACTAATGCACGATCCAGCATGACTCGCACACGATTGTAACCCAACATATGTCTCACCCATCCGGAAAAGTCTGTTAAAGGTTTTCGGGAAAGCTTGAATTCTATATGCGAAGTAGAATGGTGTCCTCCTTGCAGACAGAATCGCACTATCGCTCGAGGAGACACCAATTTTTTCTGAGTAATAGCCCTGGGATTTACAAGAAAGCGAAACGAAGAACCTGGGGGACGTTTTTCAGGTCTATACTGAACCACAAAGAAGTCACCATCAGTGTTAGGAATATTCTTTATTCCAGGTGCTTCTTCTTCTTCATCAATGAAAGTCTCATCTACAGAGGTACCATTTCTGGAAGTTGCATCTGCGGAGGTATCATCCCTGTAAGTCTCATCCACGGAGGTATCATCTATGGAAGTGTCATCATGGGAACCAGACATTTCTGCAGAATAGCTGTGACATCCATACAACAATATATCATTCATATAAGGCGCAAATTTCAGCAAACCGATGGAATTATGCAATAATGGAGTAATAAGGACGCTCACATCAACGTCTACAAAAATGGTAACTTTCCAACTCTTACCTGTTTACAATTTCACTAGCAGTCGTGACTATAACGCAAAACTTTGAGGACTTGCTCGTTTCTTCAAACCTGCAAAAATGTGCAAAACTCATTCTTTAAAAATCAAAACTTGATTTTTCATAAAACCGTGAATGACTCGCGTAACACTCTACTATGTGAACATACGCTAATTTTCACCATGTAAACTTCCACTGATTTTCTACTGTGTGAGCATCCACTATTAAATCTTGAGAATTTCTCATAAAAATATTATTTCATCACAAATAATTGATTGCTTTCAACAATTGTTCAAAAATCAAAATTTGAATTTAACAAAAAAAAATGAAACTCAAGTAAATCAAAAAAGAAATAAAAAATTTACGTGAATAACTCACGTACACACACACACACACACATATATATATATATATAACGCTCGAACGAGCGTCTACCTTTGAAACGAGAGTCTTTTCTATTTTTATGAAAGTCCACATATTCAAAATAAAATTTTGTTTTCATGAAAACTTATAGACAAAAAATTTATTAACTACATCTAGACCATGTCTATTCAAAAAAAAAAAATTGCACTTAACGTGGTCGGCGCTGGTGACCGGAGTTTCGCCGGACGGTGACAGCTCCGGTGTCGATCAAATGTCAAAAAAAATAAAAAATCTCTCCTGCTCAGACGTGAGAGAGGTGAAGAAGGAGGAGGATGGTCGTCCTTGAAAGGAAAAAAAAAACAAAAAAAGGTTTTTTCTTCCCTTTTATAACAATCTTATTTCAAAAAACCTAATTAAACAAGGATTCCTTTTTTGGCCGAGCCCGTGATTCCTAAACCGACCAAAAGTGAACGTTCGACCAACCAAATCGGCGGTACATCATCTCTTCATGGTCACTGAATGACGCCTTATCATACTCCGGAATCCTTGTTCGAACTATTGCTCGTACGTGACATCATTAGAGTAAATCGACAATTCTGGTGACATTTTTTACGATTAAGTTCAGCTACTTATCTTGTTTACAGGAAAACCACAATCCAGTGCTTACTGCGGAACATGACTGTCTCTCACTAAGCAGGGGACTTAATGTTGATGGTGGATTTTCAACAAAGGCTAAAATCGTAAAATCATGATCTCGCATGTTTCTGACACGGCTTCAGAAATGTATGTGAAACTCGTATTTTAGGGTTCGTGAAAGCTCATTTCACAATCTCTGACTGAGCGTACACCCTCTCAGAGCTCTTTATGAATATGTTATTCGAAAAAGCCTCCCCGGCTGAGATTTTCGACACTTTGCATATTTCGTCAACACCTCTATATAGAATCGAAATGATTGGACGACTCCTAAACATATTGCATGCTAGTATAGAGCATTAACGTTTTCAGGATGCCACACTGTTCCCTGACTATATAGAGCGAATATGTATATAATCTCTCGATTGGACGGCTCCTAGACATATTGCATGCTAGTGTAGAGCGTTAACGTCTTTAGGATGACACATTGTTCCCTGATTATACAGAATCCATATTCAGAACGAGTATAATGCTTCCATCATCTCATACCTCGATTCTAGAATAAACTCGCTCCTAGACATATTGCATGCTAGTATAGAGCAATTCATATATTAAATTCTAGCGCAATATTCATCAATCGAATTCCTAGAAAAATAATCTATTTTATCTCATTACTCCGTTTCATGGCTTATTCCAAGCTGAATTCCATGAATTAGTAATAGATAATCAATCTATCTCATTACTTCGTTTCATGGCTTATTCCCGACTGAATTCCATGAATTGGTAATATATAATCAATCTATTTTATTACTCCATTTCATGGCTTATTCTCAGCTGAATTCCATGAATTGGTAAAAAATATTCACTGTACGGGCATCTGGGCCACCATCGAGTAAGCCCCGAGAAAATGGTGCGAGTGTACTTAACAATAATGCACGAACAAGCACCCAAATGCATAAACGAGCATTTACAAATATGGACGAACGAGGAAACCTATGCAAAATAAGAAAGGAAAATAATAATAATAAAATAATAAATAGGCGCCTATGGCCCGGTCCCATGCGTCTCCCTTTTATTTATATTATTTTTTTATCTCATGAAAACCCCTTCGTTTGAGCAAAACTCCTAGTTTCTCCATATTTCCTCAAGAGATGAAAAATAATAATATAAAATAGGGAAGAGCACGGGACCGAACACACGGGCCGGCCGGCCATGCCCTCGCCATGGCCGGTCCCACACCTCCAATTCCTTTTTTTATTTTTTTATTTTTTTCCTCATCTCATGAAACTCCTTCGTTTGAGCAAAAAACATAATTTTTCATATTCTCAAACATTGCTCAAACTATCAAAAAGCCAAAAAGTAACCTGGTCACATGACCGACCGGACTTCTCATGTCACATATTAAAATATTATTATTTTAATATTCTCAAAATATTGGCCGCGTGAGCAAAATTCTACTTGCTCACTTAAGCAAAATCGAGAACTTCAGTCAAGATCAAACTCTTCTGAAAATCCAAAATATTGCTCGAACGCACTATTTGCTCTGTCGAAGAGTCTCCGTCCGCACTGTCGTCTCTTCACTTCCCTGAAAAAAACTGCAAATCGTTTTGCCCCATCTACAGTCTCGTATATATATAGTGTAATACTTTTGAGTAAATAAAATGGTTTGGTCTTCGCATACCTCTTTGCCGATGAAGTTCTCCAAATGCCTTCGTTTGATCTCCAGTCTTCAATCTTCAAGGGTTATTCAGTGATGTCTGATACTCTAACCTAGTTCGGGACTTAACTTTAGTAGACTATAAATTAAACTATAGTTTTGTGCTACTAATATTGACAAAAAACTTGAGATTGAAAAACTTGCGAGTTCGACCATGCAGTGCTCTAACCTGTGCTACTATCCCTTTTCCAAGCTTAATTTGGTTTAAGCTGAGAAACATGAAAAGTATAATGAATTTTAGACCCAATAGGTAACAATAACCTGTAAGCTACAGCTCCCACCTTGGCTACTACTACTTAATACAGTCCATCGAATTTGGAAGTTATCTTTAAATTCCTCATAAGATGTACTAAATCTCTCTGTACGGTTGCAGCCTCAGGTAAACCCAATCTCTAACCTCAAAAAATCTGTCAGACCTCTTTTAATCAATTTGTTGCTTAATCCTGTGTTATGACATCTCCAATGTTTCCTTTGATAATTGACTCATCATCTATCTTTATTGTAAATAGTCTTCATCTGTAGCATGGACTCCAGCTTGAGATGACAGAATACCAAACTGAGGAGGTGCAAATCCATATAGAGCTTTAAATGAAGTCAGCTTCAAACTTGTGCAGTAAGAGGTGTTGTACCACCATTCAGAAAATGGTAGCCATGTTACCATTTTTAAGGCTTATATTCAGTCATACATCTTAAGTAAGTTTCCAAGCAAGCATTCACCCTTTCCGTTTGTCCATCAATGTGTGGATGGTATGCAGAACTCACGTGGAGTGAGGTACCCATATTTGCAAATAGAGCTTGCCAAAAATTACTCAGAAACACACTATCTTTGTCAGACAAAATGGATTTAAGTAGATTATATAGTTTAAAGACTGTGTCAATGAAGTACTCTAATCAGTGAAGCTGCTGTATAAGATTGACTGTAATCTAGGAAGTGACTGTATTTTGTGAATCTATTTACTACTACCAAAATCGTTGACCTACCTTTAAAATTAGGCAATCCAGTGATGAAATCCATGCTAATGTGCTCCCATGCTAAATCTGGAACTGGCAGTGGTTATAGTAGACCAGCTGGTGATGTGTTCACTCCTATATTCTGCTGACAAGTATCACGCTTTTGCACATACTGCATAATATGTTGCTTCATCCCACTCCAATAAAAGTATAACTTGGCTCTTTGATAACTAGCTTGTGAACCTGAATGTCCACCAATTCCAGAGGCATGAACAACAATTATTATTTTCTGCATGAGATCATCATATCTTCCAACATATATTTTATGTTTGAACCTTAGGATTCCCTGTTGATAAGAATAATGTTCTACTGCATAAGCTTGAATTAGTAATTTATATATTATGTCCTTGGCTACTTGATCTTCTAGATAGCTTTGTTGTACCTCTTCCAACCAAATTGGTTGTAATTTAGTTATGGCTAAACAGACAAAATCAACTTTTACAACCACTCTAAATAAAGTATATTTCACCTTGTTATCGGATCATTTTCTATATCTTAACTCATAAATATACTCCCAAAAGATTGGAGGGTTATTTCCGTTGTAATGTTATATGAATTTTCTGTTCTAGAAAATACTTGATACTTTGGTGACCAGTATAGATGATGAACTTATTTCCCATCAGATAAGATCTCTACTTGGTCTCTTCCATGACCACGGCCACCATTTCCTTCTCATATGTTGACATTGCTAGGAATCTAGCTCTCATTCCTTTACTAAAATAAGAAATGGGTATTCTATCTTGCATCAATACAACTCTCGCTCCAGTATCACAAGCATCAATAGCCAACTCAAACGGCTTAGAAAAATCAGGCGAGATAAGAACGAGTACAGCGGTAACAGCTTCCTTCAGTTGCTCAAATACTGATTGAGCTGCTTCATTCCAATGCAAGTTGTTCTTCTTAAAAGAAAATCAGTCAATGGTTTAGAGATCAAGACGTAATTCTTTACAAACTTCCTATAATATCCTATAAGGCCAAGAAATCCTTGCAAGTCTTTTAGGGTGTCTGGAGTGGGCCATCGTTTTATGCAAGCAATCTTTTATGAGCTTGCAACTACGCCTTCTCCAGTGATGATATGCTACAAATATTCAATTTGCTGTTGCCCAAAAGAGCATTTACTTAGTTTGGCAAATAGAGAATGCTTCTTGAGTATGGATAATGTGGTAGTAAGATATTGCAGATGAGTATCCATGTCTGTGTTGTAGACCAATATGTCATCAAAGAAAACTAAGAAGAATTTTCTCAAAAATGGTTTGAACACATCATTTATCAATGACCGAAAGTTTGTTGGTAAACAAGATCATGGTTATCATTAATGAAATTTGGACCAGTTAGATCACCCTTTCCATGCAGCATCTTGGTACTTGAACCCGTCTATGTTTTACAAAATCCCGTAAGAGGAGATGGATAGTAGCTCAAAGTATTTATAATACAAAAAAAAATCTTGGCTAACTTAGGCAAGAGAAAGAGATGTCCAGATTTGTTCTTGCAATAGATAAATCTAAGGTTATGATTGTCCACAAAAGTGATGTCTTTAATTAAAAGTTAGAAACACATCAAACGGTATTAATTTGCTTATTGTATTATTAATGTCCCACTAATTTTCTCATAATATATAGATTTTTAATTTCTCATAATGTCATTAATTATCCAAATAAATATCTCATAAATAATTTTTCTATTAATTTCTTATATTGTTACTAATTATCTAAATATATATGTATCAATGGAAATATATCCATATATTTTTAATAGATGCTAAAATTTACTAATAACTAAATATTTCAATGAAAATTAGTGATAGTGGTGGTGGTGGCTATGATGGTGGTAGTTGTGGTGGACATTGGTGGGCGTTGGAGGAGGGGATAACGTTAATTAGTGGTGGTGGAAGACATGATTGAGCCAACCCAGAGAAAGGGTATGCGGTTTCCTACCTTGATGTGACTCCCACATCTATGAGATGGTTGTAGCGAAACTTGGCTGTAACTTGGAAATGAGGAAGACGATGATGCATTGCTAGTTCCTTCAGACTTGTGGATGAATCCGTCGTACCTATACGACTCCCCTTATCGATTCTCATTTTTAACTACTTTTCTTGCTTCAAATCCTCTTGGATCACTTCTTACATGTAGATAACTTCTTTCCTTGCACATTTAAGTGGCAATTCACTTTTTTTTTTGTTTTGGTGATTCACCTAACTAAAAAAAAAAGTAATACACAATAATTCACAACAAAATTAGCGAATAATAGCATGGATTTGACATTATACAAAATACGCACTTATCGAATTCCCACGTACTTGCCTTTTGCTAGTTCTCGAGCAAACTATTATAAACTGACCTAACTCACTTCCGCAAAAATAACAATTACACTTAGCATTTGCAACAATCCTTTAAGCCCCTAGGTGACCTTAGTGGACGAGTTATAGTCTCGTGAGGGTTAACAGAAAATACACCCACAAGATCTACTCTAATTCTCATATACTTCAAAGTCACAAGCGTCCAAAGAGTTATCAGGACATAAAATTTCTTCACCCAATAATAAGAAGTTAGAAGTACAAAATAATATTATTTTTTGATCATAAGCACGCTTAATTATCGAAAAACAAAGTGTGATGTGTTAAACCAATGTCATACGGTGGAATGTATCCTCGAGAGTAACAGATAAACATTTCACCTCGACTCTGCCTCACATGCTAGTCACTCAAAATAAATGATAAAAATGGATCGCTCATATGTGTAAGAAGAAATAAAGAGGTGAATACTTACGGATTGATGATGCTTATATTCAATTTCTAATGATCTCAAAGAAAGGAAATCAACCATATGCTAGGATGAGAATGCTCACCCACCTTGTCATCTGATGTGCATTCAACACTACTCTTCAGCGTCCAATAGAAATAACTTTGTCTTCGACTTTCATTGATGATAAACTCCCTTACTTGTAATTTTTTTTACAGTGTATATTTTTTCTTCAATTATTTGTTGTTTTGAAAGTTCTTTATGGATTTCTTCTTCTCTATGCCGTTGACTATTGTACATTTTTTTTCCTATTCTTTTTGTTTTCGGATTTTTTTTAAATTCATAATCGTAGGGAAGAGACGTTAGGACTTGGTTTTTCGCAATGTTATTATCTTGGTAATACCGGTCTTCAAAAATTCACATTTTTTTTACCTTTCTATAATTTTCTTCATCGTAGATATATAATTTATTTACTTCCTTGTTGTTGCTTGTAAACCATAAACGAATTCAACTTCTTCAGAAATTTGTATTGCTCCTCTTATTAACAATGATGGTATGTTTCCATGGTCGTTGTCTCGAGAGAAAGGTGCATTCTGCAATTTCAGACTAAAAGATGAGGTTAGTTCTATAATACAGACTATAAAATGAAGTTAGTTCACAACTATGATGTCATCCTCGTGATTGATAGAATTAGCACTCAAGGGATCAAAGTGCTGAAGGAGTACAATGTTGAGTAGTTCATCATTCTACTCGGAGTTAGCACAGATAAAACATTATAAACGGATATTGAAGGTTTGGTGCCTCACTCATAAGGTAGTCCCCACTAATGATTGATTAACCCTCTAATACTATATTCCTGATGCACCTAATTTGCCGCCAGCGTTGTTAACTTCATCACAAATCTGTTAAAATTACTGTTAATATTACGAAGGATGAATATATATTAATAAATGTCCATTTGTAATTACGAAGGATGAATATATTATAATATTCTCACACTTGTTTTACACTCAAATTAGAGTAGAATTTCAAATTCCCTTCAATTACAATGATGATTAAACACCTCATTAGGCATATTCCTATGCACATGTCAAACACTAGAATTTGCCACTTTCGCACCCACTATGGGTATGTCAAAGTGGCAAACATATGTGCCAATGTGTCAAATACACCACATAAGCATACATGATGGAGTTTCCAGCGAGCGATAGACTGTCCATCGCTATATGGTCCTAATATCGCTTGCTGGTCACTATAGATCCAGTGATAGTCATGATGTCGCTCGTTGATTAGCTCAGGAATTCCCCCCTATAAATACTCAAGTTCAAATTCATTTCAACTCACACCAGAATTTCTCAATCTCTCTAGAATTTCTTAATCTCACACATCTATCATACTTTTCATCACTCTTCCAATCCTTCAAAGCGCATTGCTGGAAATACGAACATGGCTGAGTTCATAGAAAACCAACATGCTGTCGAAAATCAAAGAGTTGCTAATCGAGCCAATGTGCAAAGTCAAATAAGAAGGCGATTACCAAAATTTACTACTACAAAAGATGAATGTATCTGTAAGAATTATGTTGTTTTTTTTAACTAAGACTTTCTTCATTGCAGATGTATTCCAAACCCAAACATTTTGGGAAAGGATATTTGGAAAATTTCAAGAACAAGCAATAAACCTCAACAATCGATATGCGAGCGCGTTGAGTCACCGCTTCACTGTAATCCATAAGGAAATTATTAAGTATGTTGCTTTAGTAATGCAAGCGGGTCGAAACACGAGGGATTGTGAAACTATGGTGGACATTGAACAAAGGTGTCGGGTGAAGTGGCACCGGCGTCAACGGAAAAGACTTCCAATATGGAAGTAGCTTTGAGATTTTACAAGTGTTGCCCAAATATAATCCAATGTTTATGTTTTAATTTCTTATTTGTCAACTTAAGTCTAAGTATTAAGTTTTAATATTTATCTTACTTTATTAGTTAAAATTAAAATATAATAATGAATTATAAGTTTAATTAGTTAAAATACGAGTCGTATTTTCAAAATCATTAAACTTCGAATTAATCATTAATAGTCATTTTACAGGACATAAAACTAGATAATAATAATAATTTAAAATATAGACTTTAAAAATAAAAATTTGGGACAATGTTCTTCATCTCGTTTATCTTCTTCATTTCACATAACTTCCAATCAATAGGCTCATGAACAGATTTCCTTTGTTTATCTTCTTCTTCGGCTTCAAATTTTGTTTGCCTTGGTTTTCCTTACCTTGAACTCTTCTTTTCCTTTTCTTAGCTGCAGGTTTGAGTTGGTTAATGTCAAAAACTTCAAGACTTCTTTGCTTTTTACCTAATTCTTTATAATTGTTAGGGCATTGCTCGGTCGAACTCACAAGTGTTGATATCTCAAGCTTGTTGTCAAATTTAGTTGTCAAAACTATATCTTGATTTCTAGTCCACAATTAGTTAAGTCTCGGATTAGGATAGAAGATGTAGTTGAGAAACGGATATCACGGCAGTCATCATTGCGTTCTACCGTTTGAAGGCGAAGATCAACCGAAGCTTTTGGAGAACTTCTTCAACAACAGGTAAGTGAAGACTGAACCACATATTTCTCAAGTTATATTCACCTTTATATCTTTGAGACGTTATCGCGTAACTAATTAGACTATCCTAAGCATATCAAGAATTTTGAGTCAAGTTTATCTTGTAATTAGTACTCGAAATATAACTAAGCTTCATACTTGATGAATTTCGGTTAATAACAATTTATTGTTCGCAATCAAAATCACAATTCAAGATTATCATTCAAAAATAGCCTAGAACAGTGATATGTGTCATTGATGTTATTCGGGAATGTTTCGAATCAATTTAGAGAGAAATATAGAACTACTGTAAATTAGGATATAAGATAGTATACATATCAGTCTCATAAACTGGGAAAACTGTTATAAGTCTGAAGCCGTAATACATGTACTCTATACACGTAACGGAGTAGTTAAATGTCGACTAAAAGACTTTTGGTACGCATACCCGTATGTACACCTTATAAAGTCTGTGGACTCGTGAACCCGAATAGGTACACAAACCAGTACGCGTACTAGGAAAGAACTGTTGGTCCCGGAACCGGTTTGGTATCCATACTGGTATACATACAAGAAAAAATCTGTGAACTCCGGAAATGTTTTATTGTCTAAAGGTATCCATACCAGTACAAGTACTGAATTTTTTTTGTGAACTTGGAAACTCGGTCATGTTACAAAGTATACATACCGGTGCACGTACTTTGACTTAATTGTTCACGAATCGGTTAACTATTTGTACATTGTACATTTATTTACCATGTCGATTAAATTCTTATGCACTTAAATTATTTCTCAGAGATGATTAGCATTTGAAGAATCTCTAAAAATACTATAGACATATTTGATCACATGATTGTGTTTCGAGTTAAGTCTTAAGTGTTTACTAAAATGTTCAAGCTTATAGTTTAGTTGGCTAGCTTCGGCTAACCATTCATGAGTGTGGTCTTTATACACGGTTCATCCTAACCAGAGTGTATATCCTGATTATGTTAATCAGATTCAAAGATTCATCTAACAGTGGATATTGTTTGCTTGGTTCTAAAGCTATCTTAGCTGAAACCTAAAGCAACCTATGATTTGAATGTTTATATAAGGGGAACCTCAAACAACTGGGATCTCTGAATCCCGACATTACTTTTCTTGGTGTGTCCTAGTTGTAAAACTAGAGTTGTCCTCTTCCTAAAACCCTTTCAGGATTTAGCGACTACAAAGACTTCATAGGGATTCGTGAAGCCAGATCCAGCTATTTTTTATCTTGATAGCTCGAGTATCCTGATCTTGTTCGATTGTTGAGCTGCTCACTTGAACAAGATAGATAGAAATCTTCAAAGTTCTTTTCGTCTCAGATTTTGTTGATTCAACAAGTTTAATACTTGTGAGGTGAATAATAATCGAGGCTGCACTTCGGGTTGCATAAGTCCATATTTTGAGGTTAGCTAGACTTTGTCCATATCTATCGATATCCATCACCTTGATCTATGATCAAAAAGGAAATCACACACGTAGGCTTATCTGTGGGAGGAAGATTGGTTTAAAGTCTTCAATTGAGTTGAAGCAACTCTTAGTGGGTGTGACATCAGCTAAGGGAATCAATTACGCGGAGTCTTGCTGGGATTCAAGAGGCGTAAGGAGCGCGACTGCATCTTAATCGGTGTGATACTTGGTTAGGGCTCAACTACATTCCAGTCCGAAGTTAATTGGTAGTAGGCTAGTGTCTATAACGGCTTAATACAGTTTGGTGTTCAATCTGGACTAGGTCCCGGGGTTTTTCTGCATTTGCGGTTTCCTTGTTAACGAAGTGTCTGTGTTATTTCTTTTCCGCATTGTATTGTTTATTTTTATAATTGAAGTATCACAGGTTGTGCGTTAATCAATCAAAGTAGATACGTCCAACCTTTTTTGTTGGATATGACTTGATTGATTACTTGGGAAATTGATCTTTGGAATCACCCAAGTACTCTCACACGTTAATCAAGTTCACGGACTAGTCTCTGTAAACTTTCTGATTGTGAGAGAAAGAGATATAACTCTGAATACTATTCCTGAATTGAGATTCATTAAGTTGAACTCCCGGAATTGTGTATAAGTTTGTCCATACAGATTGCCTACGAAAAGTGTATTTTGGTATCCCCGCGTTTTCAATAATTATCACATATCTTCTTAAAAGCACCGTCAAACACTACTCCTGAAAAATTAAGTTGTGTTTCCAAATCAAAATGGGTTTGAAATTTTGCGATCTGAATTTTTTTGAAATAATTTAGATTGAGAAATAGAGAAAAATAAATTGTAAAAATTGCGATGTAAGATTCTAGTTCGAAAATTACCTATTTATAAGCGAGTCGTTTGCGTTAGTCATTAGAGCGAGCGATATTAACATTAAGTCTTTATCGCTGGCGCTATATCGCACGCTAGGAATTTCATCGCTCAACTCTTTTACGATAATAGCACAACTAATTTGCCATGCCACCTTGTATCTTAAATAGAATATTTTGACATGATGCATAGGATAATAACCTTGCTTGCCGTAGTGCAAGTTGTGCAAGTTGTGCAAGGCTTGACAAGCCGGCGTAAAAACTATGTTATATTTTTTGGAGATATTCTCTAGTCGACCCGGTACTTGCTACTGGAAAAGACTTTGGATTTGGATTTGGATTTGGCATAGGATAATAACCCTTAAAAGCAGAAAAAAGAAAAAATATGTCACCTGGTATCTTAAATAGAATATTTTGACATGGTGCCATAGGATAATAGCCCTTGGAAGCAAAAAGAAAAGAACAGTTTTGCTAGACACACCGGGTATTCTCCACCGAAAAATACACCAACAGAGAAAAAACCCCTAAGGCCTACCAGGAGAAAAATAAGGGGTGGGGTTTTAACCACAGTAGGACCCACAGCAGTTGTTTCACTCGGTGTGATTCACGGGATTTCAATCCCGGTGAATTCATACGAGAAAAGAAACCGTTTCAAGTTTCTCTTCCCCAGTCTCCAGAGCAGTGAGTTCTTCTCTCCAAATAAAACCCTAGTTTTCTGCTTGTATCTTTCTTCTTGAGTTGAGTTGATCTGATAAACGATGTCATTTCCTTCCCTTAGAAACACGGTATCTCATCTGATAAGGAATCTCAGTGAACATTCTTCAAAAACCCAGGATTTATCTCTTCTTCTGCTTCTTTCAATTAGGGCTAGATCCATCACCTCTTCCTCCAGAGATTGCTCCCAAAATCACAGCTCTTCTTCTTCTTCTTTTGTTGTTTCTTACCTCATCAATTCATGTGGACTAGCAGAAAATGAAGCAATCTCTGCTTCCAGCAAAGTCCATTTCATGACCACATCAAAACCAGACTCAGTTGTATCCCTACTCGAGAGCTACGGATTCACTAAACGTTACATGTGGAAACTTATCACCAAGATACCATCACTGCTCTCATCCGATCCTGAGGTACACCTAAAACCCAAATTTGATTTTTTAAAGTCTAATGGAATTTGTGGAGTTGAACTTGCCAAGTTCATCTCTGCAGACCCATGTATCCTGAATCACAGCTTAGAAACTCAATTAATCCCTAGATTTGATAACCTCAGAAGCTTATTTCACACTGTCCAAGTGCTCATTGCCAACATTAAACGTTATCCGGTTCTTCTTAATAAACACCTGAATGAAACTATAATGCTAAACATTGAGCTTTTGAAAAATCTAGGTGTCTCTGAACATAATATATGTAGGTTTCTAGTATTCCAATACACAACAATGTGTTTTCCGTCTCATCGTTTTATGGAGATTGTACAACAAGTTAAGAGAATGGAGTTTGATCCTTCCCAAACTATGTTTCTTCTAGCTATCCATGTATTAACAGGGAGTACATCCACTTGGGAGACAAAAATGAATATGTATAGGGGATTGGGTTGGTCTGAAGACAAAATTCTTAACGCTTTTAAGAAACATCCTCAGTGTATGATTACTTCTAAAAAGAAAGTATTGGCGATAAACGATTTCCTTGTGAACCAAATGGGTTATACTTCATCGATCATTGCGGCATGCCCATCAATCTTTTGTTATAGCTTGGAGAAGAGGATTAAACCAAGGTGTTCTGTTTACCGAATTTTAATCTCCAACAATCTGATTAAAAAAGAAACTCCCCTAACATCACTTTTGATAATGCCTGAGAAGTTGTTCTTGAAGAAGTATGTGACCAAGTTTGAGCAGGAAGCTCCAGAACTAATGAAGGCATACCCAACTGTTTAACTTTGAGCAACATGATTGCTGTCTGTCTCTCAATTTCGGTTGTTGCTCTTTTGATCTGTATATAAAGAGTAAATCTGGGTTACAGACTATATTTATGAGAGTATGAATGAAGGAATCATCAGTAGTCTATTAGCATTCCCACTCATCTTACATGTCTCTAAATATTTCTAGCAGCAGATCTGTTGTACCTATTTACTCTCTTGATTTTTCTCAATGCTTTTCTTACTCTCTATTTAAATTTATTTCCGTTCTGTAGTTGAATTTAAAAAAGAACATAGGTGTTTTATGGTGTTTGTTGTTTTGGTTGTGAATTTGTTGAAACTGATAATCACTATTTGTATGTTGAAAGGTTGTATTGAACTCAAATGATTAAATAAGCTAACTCGACAAATGCGACTTTATAGCTGCAGTTATACTTCATTTATAAGGTTGTTGTACTGCACAATTAATTACTAATCTTACTATCGTAGGCATGAGTTGAACCAAGGACTTTTGAAGGGCTACTAACCAAAAGGCTGAAATCAAAGATAACCAAGGTAATCGATCCAATTTCCAAGGTCATATCATGTGTGAATATCTGGACTCGAGTTCAAGTGTTGATCCACCCACTTGAGCAAGTGCTTTAGGGGTGGAGTGTCAACTGATGGAATAAAAAAAAATTGGGTATTGTTTCGCTTCTAGATTTTCTCTTTCCAGGCATGAATAGAATTCTGTAGATTACATGGCATTGTAGTTTTAGAAGCAGGGTTTTGAAGCCACTGTAAATCAAGCGCCTAAGGAGCAGTGGGTCTGTTAAAGACCTGACTTACATAGTGGTTTATGAGTTTAATTTATGTGATTTGGAAAGCAAGAAATTCACCAGTGTCTCACGAAAAGTACACCAATTCAAACTGGGTTGTTTCAATGGTCTTACGGATTATTTAGCAATTTGAGACAAATGATTTGATGTTTAATTCGCAAAAAGACCTGCAGATTCTTTTAGTCAGTAAGGGTAGGATGCAAGCCTGCAAAAAGTACGAAGATTTTTAGTGTAACTGGAGTTTTCAGCTGGGGGGCAGATTCTCTTATGTTGTGATGCTGCTTCTACGAGAAATGAGAGAGGGTAGGAGATGGAAGTGCAAGCCTTGGGCTGAGTGTAGTGGTGGAGGGAAGGTAGGGGTTGCACAGTGACGCCACGTCACGCTGAAGAGAGGCCTGAGTGTAGCGGTGGGGGAGGAAATTTAGATTTGGGCGAGGAAGTAATCCTCGCCCACGAGTGTTTTATTTATTTAAAACTCTTAAAGTGGGTCCAAAATCTGATATTAATATATTTTATTAGTTTTTTTTTATTATAATTAAAGAGTAAGTGAGGATTAAATCCTCGTTTCTCTCCTTTTATGGTGATGTCCCAAACCTCGCCCATTTTGAAATCCCCGCTAACCTTCCCTGCTTTTGAGCGGAGAGAAAGGGAACGAGTTTGTTTAAAGTCTTTAGCAACGCCCAGATATCGCTTTCATTCCCATCTTTTACTCCACTACACTCAGCCTTATGTCGGGTCCAGGAGATATGCCAATGGGTAAATAATTTACCTCATGATTTGGAGCACAATGCTAGTAAAATATGGGACGAATTGTAGCTTTGAAGTAATTTTGATCTTTAAAACTGTAAAAAATAGTCCCACTCCCACATTAGACTAGAGAGTAGTTCGGGAAATCTTCATGACCCAGGATGGGCTGGTACCGTCGGAATGTTGCCATGTTGAAAGTTTTAATGAACATCAGTGTTTTTTATGACGTAACCAAGGGGAGTTTAGACTCTTAAAGTGTGGTCAAGCACCCCCCAAATTTGAGAAGCTCAAACTTAAATTACTCGAAGGCTTCTTTCTCCAACCCTTGGAAAAGAGTGTTTTTTTCTTCTCTTTTGGTCTCTTATTTAGCAACTCACCTGTCAACTATTCTTACACCCAAATTTCAGCTCTAGGTCCGCTACTTTAAAGTAATCGCATCTTTTCTTGCACACAAAATGAAAATAAGGTCAACTATGAGCTTCTAATAAGCCTAATATCCCCAGATAACAAATGCATCAACTAGGACATTAATTCAAGCATCTCCCTGCTAATAAGAATCTTAGGCGGAGGCTCCGAGGAGACGGGTACACGCCAGTCCCAGGAAGGAGTTCCCACCTCGTGCGGCTGGCAAGTGTTGTGATGCTGAGAGTCTAAGACGGGGAATGGTAGGACGTGCTGCTTGGTGCACGTGAGAGATATAGGTCAAAAGGAGGTTTCCCCTCAAAAGAGAATTATCATCGTGCAATCGCGAATCTATGTATGACGAAGTCACTTGAATGGAGTACTGAATTGTCTTGTAGCATTCAAGGGATACATTGTATTATCCAAAAAAAGTTGTGTTCTTTTTTAGAGACGACTTGGTTGTATTACCCGATGTGTCGACATAACTAATTTGCTGAACTAGGAAGGAAGAAAGGATCTTCTTTAGCTTTGTATATTCTGAATAACTGACTTGAATGGATTCTAGCTAACATCTTGCATTCTTCAAGGGCTTTATGGTCCCACAGATTCAACTCCTCAATGGACTTCTTTAGGCCGCCCTCTCGATCTCCATCCATGAGAAAAGCAGCTATTTCAGTTCCCCTGTAGTAAAATGTGGGACACTAATGTCAGGAAAATAACTTAACCATCGACGGACCATTTCAAGCATGGCAAAAATATGATTAGCAGTAAAAAGGAACTTTGAAACCATAAATGCAGTTCAACCCATGCCATCTTGTATTCCAGAAATTACCCAATTTTTATATTCATACAGCCACAGTTTTCTAAATATATATAGCATGAAGGATATATACCTGATATCCACAAAGTAGCTAAGCAGAAAAGAAAACTACAATTTTGCTCATTGATTGAGGATGCTTTCTGGACATATTATCATTCACTAGCTAGAGTTTCTTTTCTTCATAATATTCCCTACTTGAATCTAGAATAAGCTTATGTACAATATCAGTCAGACAATAACGAAATAGTGTTGGGTAAAGCGTAGTTATGCATACATAGCAAACAAGAGCAGAAGTAGCCACTGAAGAGTGAAAACAAAATGTCAGGAATGGATAATAACCATAAAAAGGAACACCCTTAATCCAGAGCTCAATGACACAGCCATTTTAATTTAATTATTGAGTGAAGACACTTGATCTTGCAGCATAAGTGGATTCAGTGTTAATTATATTAAAATTAATTGAAAAATAAATAAATAGGGACTATCCATCAATACCTGGTCCATCAATCGTGTTCAACCTTAAGTAGATAAAAAAATGGTGCAGCCGGATATGAAAAGGTTCTCACACCAAAGTATGAAGCTTGAAACACGAATACATAAAGAGCAAACAAATAACTTTTCAAAAGGAAGTGCAGACATGGACTGTATCATCAGGTTTTATGAGTAAACAGAGTTCGGCGTAGCATTGCAACATATGAAAAGACTAGTTTAAAGAAAAAATAGCAAACATGAGCAAGAGAGCTGCCCAAGGTACGATCTCCATATAACATGAATAGGTACGAGAATAAGTAAAGCAATAAAGTGAAGCAGTGAAGGCCTTTATGGTTGTACCTGATTACATAAAACGCGCCAAACCCACGCTTCGCATTGTAACCCAGTGGATCTTGCTCAGATTTTTCCTGCAATGTTTGCTGTCGACAAAGGGCACAAACAGCTTTCATAGAAAGCTCAGGATCCTCTTCGAAAGAAGAAAGCATGTCCGCCACAAATTTCCAATTCGATTGATTACCTTGGATAAGTTTAATTTGATTATCATCCAAATGAAAATCGCCTTTCACCATATGTGCACCATAATTCTCACTTTCGCCATTTGGACGAACATCTTCCAGCACATTCTCTGTGTCACCCATAAAAGTGTTCCCTACCTTCTCATGTAAACTTCCACTCGTTTGTAAATGGTTAAGTGTTTCCCCTTCAGCGGAGCTCTTATTTTCTTCAACATGTTGACCTCCAAAAGATGCATTAGGAATCCGTGAGCACATCGTCAATGAGAAGCGCTTGGGATTTTCATCTTTATGTGCATTAAATTTCTTCATTATAATATCTTCCTCAATCCCCTGTTCACTTGATCCAGTGGCTGAAACCCACTTTCGCTTCCTTGTCGAACTGAGTGGGGATCCTCCTTAAGATTGCTCCAATTTTCATCACTCCTCTGACCTGGTAAAGGCCTATTAAATCTTCTTTCTGACGGTGGCAATTCATCTTCGCTGTCACTGATGTCGATGATGCCATCAAGTTCGATCTCTATAGGTATATTCTTCTCACTTTCAACATTTATTAACGTATTACACATCATGGTGACTGAAGATACGCCTGCAAATGTTCCAGAAAGTATGAGAAAATGACTGCTAGCAAATTTCGGTTCTACTTCATTTCTCTGTTGAGCAATGACATAGATATGCATTAGGTAAGTATGGCTAGTACAAGTTAGTTTTATCATTTTATGAAAATGTAGTTAGCCTACAAGCAGTACATATGCTAGCGGCTACCCACATGGACCTATAAATGCACCAGATAGATCTTCTCAGTCTAAAGTAACAAGGACATAGATTCATGGCAAACCTAGAAATTATCTTCCAGTTAATACAATGTCCAGATTAAGATCATAAGATCATGAAGTTTGGTTTGTAACTGAGAGATGAAACATGCATTAGATTTATTGGTAAGCGTATGTTTTCGAGTCTACCTTCTTCATAATACCAACACACCCCAACTTAATGTAGGTAGTATTCTCATCGAGTGTTATTAGTTTACGAAAAAAAGGTATTATGAGTTATACGTATTTTGTGCTCCAGAGTCATAACGTCAGCAGTTTACACAGGATTACACTTAGAAACAAGGATATGAAAGAAAAGGGAAGAATAAAAGTACCAAAAGGATCCATAGATTATGCATATCTAAGAAGTAAGAAAGTTCTCAATACCTGTGACAGCCATATGAGAGTTGTCCTTATTCTCTTCGTCCTTGGGAGAAACTTCAGACTGCAAATAATCCGAACCAGGAGTATATGTCTTGATCAGATCTGGCTTTTCTCTTTCCAAAATTCGTGTTTCCTCGAATTTAGTAATGCTTTGTTGTACTACAGTCTCTCTTTCTTAGATAACATCATAATTACCACTCTTCCTTTTGTTCTCCTCAAGGTTCAGACACAGATCACCACGCTTGCATTTATAAGCTTCGGATTCTTTCTTCATCTCCTTGCATATTTCCTTCCACACTTTTGTATCTTCACCAGCCTTCTTTAATTCCTCACATAAGTGGATGATTTTTTCTTGGGCCTGCTTCTCTGTTTCGAAGATATCCTTCCAAGTCTTCTTCGAGTTGAGAAATCCTCTCTTTAAGTACATCGGCTGCCTTCTTGTACTCATTAAGCTCATAAACTACAAAACTATTACTAGAAGTAAGATCTTTCAACTTAACCTCACTAGCAAGACACTCCCTACTTTTTTCCTCAAGTTTCAGAGACAACTGATGACACTGAAATTTACAATCATCTAAATTTTTCTGTGATTCAACTTCACATTTCAGCCGCGAAGATGCTTGGTTTTTGAGGTCAGCTACACTTTTCCTCAATATTTTTATCTCCTCCTCTGCACTTTGTTTACCATGTTCCAAATCAGCATATGCTGCCTTGAGCTTGACATACTCCGCTAATTCACCACCTTCTTTCTTTTTTAATTCAGCAGACAACTCTGCAATTCTTTCTTGGGCCCTCTTCTCTTTACCAGACATCAAGCTTTTATTTTTCTCTAACCGTGCAATCCGTTCTTTCAGTTCATTACACACTGTCTTACACTCATTGAGCTCACTATCAACAGTTTTTTGTGCTAATGTCAAGGCTTCATCAAACTGAATTATCTTCTTCTCAAGCTCCATCGGCGTTTCCTGAGATCTACAAACTGCCAATTCTTCTTTCCGTAGCAACACCTTCTCTCTTTCATTGATAATATCACACTTGCATCTACAAGCTTCAGATTCATTCTTCATCTCCTCATACATTTTCTTCCACATTACTGACTCATCACGTGCCTTCTTCAATTCCTCTGACAAGTTGGTGATTTTTTCTTCATCCCCCTTTTCTGTTTCACAGATAACCTTGTGCTCTTCTTCGAAACAAGAAATCATCTCTTTAAGTACATTAGATGTCTTCTTGTACTCATGAAGCTCAAAATCTACAGAATTCTTTCTTGATTTAAGATCACTCAACTTAACCTCGGTAACAAAACACACCCTTGTTTTCTCCGCAAGTTTCAAAGACAACTCATCACACTCACACCTATATGTTTCAGATTTTTTCTTCATCGCCCCAAACCTTTCCTTCCACATTTCAGTCTCGTCACTCGCCTTTTTTAATCCCTCTGACAACTTAACTTCTATTGAAGCCTGCTCTTCTAGCTTCTCAGACAACTGATTGAACTGAAATTTACAATCATCTAAATTTATCTGTAACTTGACTTCATGAGTCAACCTGAAAGCTGCTTCTGTTTTGGAGTCAGCCAAACTTTTCCTCAACCTACTTATCTCCTCCTGTGCGCTATGTTAACCACGCTCCAAATCAGCATATGCTGCCTCGAGCTTAACATACTCTTCGTTCCGATCACTTCCCTTCTTTTTGATTTCAGCAGACATCTCAGCAATTATTTCTTGGGCCCTCTTCTCTTTACCGGACATCAAGTTTTTATCTTTCTCTAACTGTGCAATTCGCTCTTTCAGTTGAATACACACAGTCTTGCACTCATTCAGCTCATTATCAACAGAGTTTTTCCTTGATGTCAAGGCTTTTAGTTTATATGTACTTGCAATAAACTGAATTCTCTTTTTCTCAAGCTCTTCCTGCAGCTCCTGAGACATACTTCTATAAACTGCCAATTCTTCTTTCAGTTTAGCTTTCTCTAAAGCACCTTCATTGGCAATCCTTGAAACTTGGGTTTCCATCTCTTGAAACTTCTTGCTCCAATTATTAATCTCATCCTGTAATCTGCATTTCCCGAGCTCCAATTCCCTATTTTCTGTCTTGAGTTGAACAAGCTTGCCATTTTCATGCAACAAAAATAGATTTTGTTCTTGTCCCTTCTTCTCCTTTTCACAAATAACTCTTTGATCTGCTTCTACTTGAGTAATCCGCTCTTTAAGCTCCATAAACTTAGTTTTATAATTTTTCAATTCATCATCGACGACAAGTTTACTTAATCTTAGATCTTTACATTTATCCTCAAGCACAACACATTCCATTTTTTTCTCATCGAGTAAAGCAGATAGCTCATTACTCTTCGCTTTACAAGCCTGCATTACTTTCTCACAAACATTCACCTCTTCCTGTAATCTACAATTCCCAATCCCCAATTCCTTATTCTCTGTCTCAAGCTGAACAACCTTGTCGTATTCACTCATACTGCATAGGATTTGATCATCTTCTAGTCGTTTCATCCAAAGAAGAAGTTCTTTGTACTTGATTTTATAATCATTCTGCTCATCATTTACAAGAACTTTCCCTTTCAACTTATCCTCAAGCACAACACAATCCAATTTCTTCTCCACTAGTGACCCATTACTGTTAATTTTTCTGTAAGCTTCTAATTCTTTCTCATTCTCTATAAAATTCTCTTTCCATGTCTTTAATTCAGTCGCAACACTTTGACAAGTTTTATTTGCACGTTCTAAACATCGAATTTCTCTCTTAAGCTGATTAATATACTTTCTCTGATTAAGTCTTTTCTTCACTACATTAGTCTTTTCAATCTTTACATAATCATCACATTTACCTCTTTTTCCCATCTTTGTTAGGTTTTTTCCTTCTTTACTGTACAATTTTTAGCCCAGCCCTAGTTTCAGTTACGATCCATTAATATAAGGAGTAAATTAAATAGTCAAAGAGTAAAAAAGCCAAGAAACGAGTACTTACTTTGAGAATGCTCAAACTTAAAAACGAAGGTAAAAAGCCCTAGAAATTTTATCAGAGTGATCGATAAGGAACTGCGGAGCGGAGAAAAAGTTGCATGTCCTTTGAGCAGACTCTGTAATGTTACATTTTTTACTCTTCCCTTTTGTTTTGTTATCGGACACTATATAAGGGTAAAATGGTCACATATTTTGTTTCTCTGAAGTCACATCACATGTTAGATGACGTGGTCATCCATAGGTGTGGCTGACGCATGGTATTACAATTGGGCAATGGGTCAAGAAAAACAAAGTCCAAACAAAAAACAGAACTAGTAGTAAAACCTGGCTTAATTGGCGTATATCCAGATTAATTGGGGTATACCTAATGAGACAAAATCCATGTCATTTAGAAGTAAAACAGGTCATCCCTTAACCATGTATTTTCTAAATGGTTAATATATCCTTGTTTAATTAACACTAAAAAAAATTGATTAGGTTAATTAATTGAGTTTAGATTAATTAATTGAGTAGATTAAAACTTTGGCTCATGAGTTCAATCATAATCTGAATTATGTGAAACGTCGGCACGGTCGACGATTGAAGAAAATGCCGACTATCTATGGCCGGCAAGGTCTCCCGGATGAAGAACATGCCGACAAAGATTGTCGGCAAGGTTGATGAATGAAAAAGATGCCGACTTTATTATTTTTGACACACAGGAGACTGTTGTAAATGCTTCACTAGTCGGCATCTTATTGATTTCTTACCTTGCCGGCTATCTTATAATCGGCATATAAATATTTCCTACAATGTCGGCTATCATATAGTCGGTATATAAATATTTCTTACCCTACCGGCTGACTAATAGTCGGCATACAAAAAATTTCAAACATTGCCGGCTGTCTAACAGTCGGCAATGTAACCTTGCCGACATTTAGTTATACCCAACAGAAAACAGAATATGGGAAGATGTAATTCACTTTATTCATGCAATTTTTGTTACTACATTGATTGAAACATAAAATCTAACTCCTTGTCGTTGGAATAACGAATGCACTTAGCATGTGCATCAATCCTTTGAACCCCAAGGCGACCCTAGTGGACGAGTTATAGTCTCGTGAGGGTTTACATAGAGATCTACCCACAAAACCTACACAAAAACTTCTAAAACCATCAATCTTCGTCGGAGGAATCCAAGTCCGATCCACCCTCCATGAAGTCCGGGGCATACTCCGGGATTTTGGATACCATAAATTGATAGCTTGCATCGAATGCGAATGCTTCCCCCTTTTCCTCCAAGTAGCGCGCTTTGACGACTTCATGCTACAAAAACAAAACACAAACTTACTTTGTTAGTGGTGTTTAGTAGGAAGATAAAACAACATGGATTACGTAAAATAAACCACAAAAATACTTACAAATTGTTCAATGGAGTAGCTAAAGTGGCTAGCGTTCAAAATCCGTTTTTGGATAGCTAAAAAAACAAGTATCGCATTTTCGATGACTAAGTGCCTATCATGGATTTGTTGAACACTTCTTCCATTAGGATTCCCAAACTCTTGCCTATATTTGTTGTATACCCTTGCCCAAAATGTTACGACATCCACCCTTCCGGAGGACTGATTTCTAACCCGAGTTTCCGCATACCATGCTTTGGTGATGGATAGATCTTCATTTGAATCAAATGATGCCATTGTTGTATGTTGATAGACGCATTTATGTGTCTATTTTCATCTCTATTGTATATATTATTAGTACCCATTTTTGTACTTATTATGGTGTTTTATGTCTTTGTAGGTATTTTAAGAGAAATAAGCTCTTGCGACGAAATTGGCTCGTAAAGTGGTGTTTTACACCCCAGGATAGAGTACTAAAAGCACCCCAGAAATACACCGGAAGAATCCCAAAAAAGTGTTGGAAAAACCCCACAAAAAAGTGTTAAAGGCACCCACCAAAATTACTAAAGGCACCCTAAAATGGATAAGGGCACCCCCAAAGCAGCCGAGCTGCTAAAGGCACCCGCGTTTTGGATTCAGGGCACTTCACCTTCATCGTTTGAAAAATATTTTTGGCGGGAAAAAATTCATTTTTCTGCAGAATTTTCTGTTGGATTTTTGAAGGAGTTTTAGTGAGATTAAATCATTGATTTTGATTGGGATGAACGTGATATGCCCAAACAATGATGGTATGAGTGTTCTAATGCGTTCAGTTGGGCTGAATTTTCGTCGGGAAGAAAATATTCAACCTCGGAATACAACGTGTTTGAACGTGCATGGATTGAGTTTTGATGGAGTTTGGTTGCTGCAGAAGTGTGGAGGAGTCAAACAAGGAAGTTCTGGAGCGTGTATACGTCGAAAAGATGCGTAAGAACCTAAAACATAAAAGAAAATATTCATGAGTTAATGGTTGGATATCGAGAAGATTTTTGGGTTATTACGATATTATTCTTGGTCCTGTGACTATATAAAGGCTTTAGGAGACTCAAAGAAGGGATGGAGAGTTTAGGGGGAGAATAGGGAGACGTTTAGAGCATAAGAAATCGAAAAAAAAAGTTACAGGAAAAATAAGTTTTCTGCTGGTGCAGAAAGTACGAAGAACATAAGACCCTTCAAGACCGTCGTTCTTCAATAGTGCCAGTGACTGTATTTCTTTATCGTTTTCTGTAACAGTTGATTCTGTAACAAATATAAGTGTTACAGAACCCGATTTTATTCATTTTTCTCCCATTTCATCATTTGTGAACCATTTTTGAGCATTAATAAAGATGAATTTTGAGCATGTTTCCATGATAATGATGAGCTAATTCTCGCATAATCAAGGCACGGAGGAAGCTATTTATGCATGAATAATTGGTAACCATTCTATTTTTCTCTAATTTATATTTTATAATTCACTCATTCACTACTTTGTAGAATTTTAATTGCTTGCATAATTTTTCCTAATTAGTTGTGATTCAATTATATAGGTTATGCTTTGGTTAGATAATCTATGCTTAAGGGATACAATTAATGTTTGAGAATATGCTTGATAATTTGTGAATTAAGAAAAAGATATTTTAAAAATAATTAGAGTTTTGGAATTCTTATCATCGTTTATTCATGTGTAATAGTGGAATCTAGTGTCTTGGTTATTTTCACTCTAAAAAAAACAAATTTGGATTAAAATTTTCTCTATTTTTAGTTTAAATAAATCTAAATTCAATTTCTTTCACAAGTCTTACGAACCTCATTCTTACCACTATCAAAATTACATCATATGTAGAGGTATTGGGAGAGTTAGATGGAGTATATGATGATATGAGCTTTGGAGAGTATATGCAAATAGGTGTGTGTAGTTTTGTAGAGAGAACTAGTGTATTTATAGGATGGTGCCCAAATTTGGCCGTTATGGTAGTCAATCAATGCAGTTGTACTTGCAAAAATTTGAATTTTTAACTCGCCGGCTAGGTAACTGTTTCCATAGCATGCCGACTAACATACAGTCGGCAGTGTTTTAACTTTTTTACCCTGCCGACCTTATGATTATATCCAAAAAGAACATGTCCACCATCTTCTGGGGTCCCTAGTGGAGCTTGGCCTGGTTTCAGTGTGACCTTCAACTGACTTGGAAGCATGTGGGAATCAGCTGGTTTAGTGATAACCCTCTTCTTCTTTCCCGTTGCAGTTGTGGTTACAGCTTGAGTTTGTTGATCATTACCTGTTTGTTCTCCACCTTCTTCGTGTTGTTCCTCTTCTTTATCCTCTTCCTCTTCAACAATTTCACCATCTTTATCTTTATTTTATCTTCATCATTGTTATCACCATCACCATTACCTCCTCCAACAGGTGGCATGTCTTGATCATCATCATCATGCTCATCATCTCCTCCAGCAGCCGGAGTTCTTTCAACACCATCATTATCATTACCTCTTCTACCAGATGAATTTGATTGGTCTTCATCCGGAGTTTCATCTGAATCACTGGGTTCCAGTGGTGGTTGAGAATCATTCCGTTCACGGATCTTGAGCGCTCCCGGCTCAACTAATGCCCCTCGATGTGTTGCAGTCAAGAGTTTATCACCAACACGAAGAGGTTTTGAAGGAGGAGTAACAGTTTTCTTCTTTCCCTTTTGCGACCTAAACAAGAACAATTAAAAAAAATCAACAGTCGGTAGGGTCGACAACTAAAATCCTTGCCGGCTAAACAATAGCCGGCAAGGTCGATAACTATAATCCTTGCCGACTAAATAATAGTCGGCAGGTTCTTATTCAACTAACGTGCCGGCTTATAACAATTCTGAACACAGTTATCAGGAGAAGTTCATTTTATACTACATATAGTCGGCACGGTATTTGGTCATTAGAGTGCCGGCTTTTATATAGTCGGCAAGGTCGTAATTTTATAACCCTGCCAACCTTATGATTTTAGGCATCAGGAGAAGTTCATTTTCTGCTACATATAGTCGGCATGGTATTTGGTCATTAGAGTGCCAGCTTTTATACAGTCGACAAGGTTGTAATTTTATAACCCTACCGACCTTATGGTTTTAGACATCATGAGAAGGTCATTTCTTGCTACACATAGTCGGCAGGGTCGATAATTTAATACATTGCCGGCTGTTATACCGTTGGCAAGTCTTAATTTTCTTACCTTGCCGACCCTGGTAACTACACCATTTCTGTTGTTAGGGCCGGCAGTCTGGCAGTTCACAACCTTGCCGGCCCTGGTTTAGTCTGCACTGTAACTTAAGAAAACATTCACTCAAGACCCTGCCGGCTGAATTATTGAAACTTAACATAGCTAAACAAACCATTCATTCAACAACTAGAAATCCAACATTTGTCCAAAATAAGAAAACATGTCCCATAAACCTTAAAAAAACATTTGTTCAACCATTAACCTTAACATTTGTCTACCACAACATAAAGAAATAAACTAGAAATGCATTCATTCACGACCACGACCACTACCACTACCACGGCCCCGTTTAGCATTTTCACGACCACTACCACCACCATCACCACCACCATGGGAGCCCTCTTTTGTTCACCATTCCTTTTGGATTGTGCAGCCCTCTTGGCTTATGCTTCCCTCTTTAGTTCAGCATCAGCTTGCTCGAACATTTCGGTGGCATCCTCATTGTCAACATTGCTAGCATAGTCAATGTGCTTAGTTTGTTGTTCAATCGACAAAGGATCTCCTCTTTCTCTCGCGCAACACATCATCTTCACAAGGGTTTTTAAATGCTCCTTCTATTTTCAATTAAACAACAAACAATTAATAGACTGATTCGATAATGTAATCTTAAAACAATAAGAGCAAGTCTAAAATACTTACAAAGTTCTTAAGAATTGTTGTTGGGTCTTTCGGTGGCATCTTCCTCCTACGAGCCGGTTGTTCAACAGTCTCAGCCCTAATCATAGTAGGATGAGCAAAACCCAAGTACCACGACATGTATTCTTCATATGCTTCATGACCTTTGATCACCTCGTCCAAAAGACTCGTATCGATTTTACGGTCACTTCTATTGTCCCAATGTTCAATCATTGGTGCTGGAGCGTAACGGACGTCAATACTTTTTTGGGACGTGTTGCAATCCTCCCTTACCACTTTAAAGAACGTATCATCACCGAGATAATGTACTTATTGGATGTAACCCACTTGTCTCAAAACCCGTTGTGGATCGTACATTGAAAATACTTGGGGGTAAAACAAGGGACAGTAGTATAATGCAACATCATCTCTCCTTTTGATTATACCTTCAATTTTATTATCTCGATAAGGATCAAATATTACCTCATCCGCAGTCATTTTGTCCAAGGCGACTCGCATGTTGATAAGCTGTTGTGGCATATCCTTATCCTGAGCACCAGTAAAACTGTATTGTTGTCCTCTTGGCTTGTAACTCGCAAGCTTAGTGTTCACTTTGATGTGGGGGTTGGATTTCACCAAAGTAGGGAAGTGCTCATATACCCAAACCTATGCATACACAAAGTTTAGTAAGAATCTTATCTTATAAGAATTTTGCAAATATAAATGATTTAGACAATTGAATTACCTGGAAGAGACATAGATTTCCGTTAACTTGTTTAGTCAGTGCCCTTGAACCCTTTGTCAACTCATTGTTCAAGAAGGCAACCACCGCAGTACCCCAAGAATACATATGCATCTCATGTAAGGGATCCAATAGTTGAAGATACTTGGTGTCGACCAAGCTTCCGGAACTGTCGGGAAAGATACAGTTGCCCAAGATGTATAGCAAATAAGCTGACGCAGTAGCATTGATTTGCACCATGGACACACTTCCTTCCTTATCAAAGATTTTCTGGGTCTCAGAGTATGTGTCTTTTAACATCTTCAGATTGAACTTCTTGCTTAAATAACTATCCTTCACCACAAACAAAGACTCTGATTGCTTCTCATCCAAACCGAACAAGATCTTGGTCAATTTGAAGAACTTCTCTCAAGAAATGCCTTCTTCGTAGCCATCACTGAGTGCTTTTCCCTCAACCTCGGGGCCTAGAATTTGATGAGTATCATCGGGAGTTACCGCCATCTCACCGAATGGGAATAACATTGTATCAGTCTCTCCATAGAACCTCTCACAAAATGCAGATACGGTAACTCTGTCATACTCAACAACCGAACTCTCCACCACAGGCCACAACCCAGAGCTCTTGACAATCGCTTGCACCTCGGCACATTCCCAATCAAGTGGCCATTTCTTCATCATAGTGCTTGAAGCTTGGTGCCTCAAAAGACGGATGGCACGCTTGTGATCCTAAGTACCAAAAACACAAAATTAAAACAAATAAAACTGTATTGGGGGATGGAGGAGCCGGCAAGGTAGAGGAGAAGAAGATGAAATGAAAAAATGATAACTGATTAGGGTAATAAGAATTATAATGGGAAAGGGTAGTTTTGTAACTTCACCCATTAGGACACCCCCTTAGCCCTTAAAAAGAGTCCACTTAAATTTGGGTATACCCCAATTAATCTGGGTATACCCCAATCTTGCCAGGTAGTAAAACACCAAGGTGACCAAATTTAGAGTACAAAAACTCCATTCAAATGTTGGGATCCATTAAAACTCCATATTAAACAAAATTGATACAAAAACCCCAAACAAAATTGGTTTCATCAAATTCTATGATGAAACCTAATTTGGTTTCATCTTATTTTTGCCTCTTTTTTTTATCATGAAACCGAAGATTTTAATGATGAAACAGTAAGTTTATGATGAAACCAAATTTTGGTGGTACTATTTCTGGTTAGTGGTGATGTTGGTTGGTGATGGTGCTTTTTATGGTGATGGTAGTGCTAGTATTTGTTGGTGGATGTGATGTTGGTTGCTAATAGTGGTAGTTGATGGTGGATATGGTCGTGGTGGTTGGTGATCGTAGTGGTTGGTGATGGTAGTGCTGGTATATATTGATGGTGGATATGGTGGTGTGGTTGGTGATGGTTGTGGTGGTGGTTGGTGATGGTAGTGGTGGTGGTCGGTGATGGTAGTGGTGGATATTGATACAAAAACCCCAAATATTCATATTATTTGGGGGTTTTGTGTTACTTTTGTTTTGAAGGGTTTTTTGTGGATGGATAGTGACACCTTTGGGGTTATAACTCACGGCCCGAAAAAAAAAGGTCTATTAGATGGTCTATGGGATGGGCAAATTCGATTTCTCACGGTATTGAAAGAATACATCGTATTGAAAGAATACATCGTACGTACACGAGTCTATTCGATAACAATTATTTTCCAACAGTTAAAATATGGCTATTTTTTTAACCTTGTTAATAACACACTCCTTCAAACACTCATCTCACACCAAGTTTAATCTTCTCTGTAATGTTTCTCCAATATAAATTCTTCTAATTCTTACTTTTCTAAATTGTGTCATCGATATAGGTTGACTATTTGTTTTTGTTTTTCCCGAAAGAAGAAGATTTGTTCCTAAGCATGTTTTCTATTTACTTTTCGCCTAAATATTTTGAGATTGAGACATTTCTATTGAGAACTTTAAGTTCGGATGAAGAGAATAATCACAATCTTCTTTCTGGCCAAAATTAGCTAGAGCTCAAGGTCGTCTGTTTACAAAAATTGGGAGAGATAGCGCTTCTCAAAAACCAAGAGGTGATTAGTACGAAGTTAAAAATGTTTATGAAGAGTTACCTAGTGTATTAAAAGAATAGTCGATAAATTTCCTTGATATACTTTGTACCATATTGATGCGCGTGAAGACACGTCATAAAAAATTGTTGTTTATATTGGTGGAATGTTGGTGATATACTACACACGCGTTTCATTTTGAATACTTCGAAATAGGTAGGTCAAATATTTTGATTTATAGTTTACATGCAATACATATGAATATGTAAACGAAATTAACAATTGTTAATGTTTTTACATGAATAACACCAGTAATTATTTTTTTCTTCCTACTTAGGATACCTTGCGGTTTGGAGATGATGTTCCATTTGACCAAGAAGTTTGGTTAGCGGAATACAGATATAGATGTGAACTTTCGCGGTACTTTTTCGTAACAAGAGAGGTGAAGCACATGAACTTAAGAGGAAGTGGAATTCCTAATCCGAAGAGCAAGATCAGGATATATAGGCGAAGATCAGGATTCTTCTATTATATTTCTGCCTCTACGAAAACCGTAACTTAGGTGTATAAGTGAATATCAAATTGCTTTTAGCTCTTTGGAAAACTTTCCAATCCGAACAGTTTCTTCTATTGTATTTTCCAAGAAAAGAGTTTGCTTGATTCTCAAGTTATCTTAGCTTGAATTCTAAGCAACCCCTAGTCTTGGAAAGCTATAAATATAGATGCTCTTTCAACTGGGAAATTCAATCCCTGACACTTTGTGTCCTAGTTGATTCTAGAGTTGTCCTCTATTGACCTAGGTTTCCTCTGAGAAACATAATTAGGTCTACAATTGAAATACTTCGCTTTATGGTATTCGTGAAGCCAGGTCCGATTATCGTTACCTCGATATCCCATGTATCTTGATCTTGCTTTTTTTATTATATAGGTTTTCGTAATCTATTTCAGGAAAGATATATAGTAATCGTGAAGTTCTCTTTATCTCAGACTTTGTGATTCCTGAAGATAGATATCTAAAAACTGGTTTTGATTGATCTTTCGAAGATTATTCATGAGAGGTGGTAAAAGATCCAGGATTCTCATCTAAGCGAGTGTAAATGTTGCGGATTGTGAGGTTTGCTAGCTGATGAGTGCCAAATATTGCATATTTCTACACCTTTTTATTGGCAATTAACTCATCTTTTGCGCTTTAAAATCATATATTATCCCAAATTCTGCGTTTTCATTGTTTTCAAGAATAAATATTTTTATTAATTAATTTTGTGTTTTTTTGGTAGTAAATAAATCTTGGATGAATCGAGAAGCCAAAAGTGCATAGAATTTGGTGACCAGAGTCGAGAAGAAAGAGTTCCGCTAAAAGGCAGAAGAAACATTACGCAAAGAGTAGCTGCAATCCGCTTGCACGCGCTCTGCAAGCCGCTTGCAAGAGCTACAGTGGGCTTGGTAGAGAACCCAAAACCCAAACCCGTTTCCATACCCGAGCCGTCATATTTGATGTAGCTGCACAACATCCGACAGCTCCTCCTCCCGGTACATCAACATTTGATACAACTGCGCAACACCGAGTGTTATTCCATCTCCCAACATCAAATTAGTTGTGCTGCTCAACACCGAAGATACCTCCTCTTTTCTCCCCTATCGAGCAGAAACCAAACCGAACCCATCTTCATTTCCTCTCTTGTTCAACAATACTAGCGCCATCAATTCCTTCTTCTACATCGTCCCCACCTCTAAGCACATCCTCCACCATCATAATCACCTTCATTAACTTATAATCTCTATCTCTCTCAACCTTATCTTCTCCCTTATCAAAAAAAGTAACCCTAGAAGCTAGGTTTGAGAGAGATAAGATTAGAGTTATCTTCACCAACAACTGGAAGAGTAGGTTTGCAGAGATGAATTGAAGAGGGAAAACACATTTTGGTGAGTGGGTTTTCATTTAATTATCGAATTGATGGTGAATTGAGTGAAATTGTGTATAAATAGAGAGGAGGTTGTGATGAAAAAGGCATGCCCGGATTAGCCGGTGCACTAAGAAGTAGTTTATGTTTGTTTTCAGTATCTTTATCATGTTCTAATTCCATAACTAGGGTTTAGATGAAACCCTTAATCTATTGCTATTTTGATTCATGTTTCTGATACTGTTCTTGTTGTGCTTAAACTGTTTAGGATAGATTTAATCAAAGTACTTCAACATTTTGCTCTCACAGTGTATGCCATGTATCCATTGTAGTTAAAACACCACTGTGTTGATTGTGCTGCAGCTCCTGCATAATTGTTTGTTATTGATCCTTAGATTAGTTGTGCTTTAACTAGACAATTAATGCTTTGGAAAAATACTTTAGTTCTGATTAGAATATCCATCTTAGGAAAGGTTTAATTATCTAAGTGATCAAATTGGTTTGTGATTAGTTGTACTGTAAGAAGGCAGCTAATACTAGGGATTAGTTAGTGACCTTAGTTAACATTAAACCCTCCAATTAAGATTACCCTGGATAAACGGCAGACTAGTATCTTGACCGGTGTCCATTACAAGGGACAAGAAAATTATGGAGACTGAATTGACTTAGTGTAGGTTAATAGGTGGATTCGACTGCCCTAATGCCTTTTATTTGCATTCTTATTTTCTAAATTGTGTCACATAAACATCATCTTTCCGTATCGGCAAACAACTTCCCTCTTTTGGTTACTCCTTGTCAGAAATCAGTAGCAGTAAGACCATAGCTTCAACCTTGCACCCACCTTGTCCTTGAGGATCGACCTGTGCTTTCCCTGTGTTATATTAGGACACTGTGCACTTGCAGTTGTTATTGTAGGCTTGTTTCTAGACCTACCAGTAGCTTTGTCTATTTCAAACAGATTTCCAAGCCATAATCATTGAGATAAAAGGGAAATCAAATAGGCTTGTCCGTAAGAGGCAGATTGGTATCAAAAGTCCTCACTTCGGCTGAATCAAATTTTAGGTTGTAAAGGACGTCGGTTAAGGGAATCAATTGTGTAGAGCCTTGCGAGGTTCAAGAGACATAAAGAGCGCGACTGAAACTGAATCGCTTGGGGGTGGATTCGGTCTCAACTACATTCCAGTCTGAAGTATGATAGTAGGCTAGTGTCTGTAGCGGCTTAATACAGTTTGGTGTTCAAATATGGACGAGATCCCAGGGTTTTTTCTGCCGCTACGGTTTCCTTGTTAACAAAACTTCTGGTATCTTGTGTTTTTCTTTTTCCGCATTATATATTTTTTTTTTTATAATTGGATTTACATAAGTTTTACGTATTCAATCTAAGTAGATACGTCCGTCTAATTGTAATCGATTACGAGACTTGTTTCTTGTAGAATTCTTATCTTTAAAGATAGATAACAAGTTTAATCACTTGGCAGAATTCTGATTGGATTATTTGGATACGACTAGATTGATCTTGGATATTTATTTTTGAGAACATCCAAGTACTCTTCTTAACAATCAGGTTCACAGAATCTTTCTCAATATACATACTGATTAAGAAGAGGTAGAGATATAAACTCTATGTACATATTGTCAAGGATCATTTAATTGGTCTACTTACAGTTGTAATAGGTTTTTTTCATACAGGTTTCCGAACGAAAAAGTTGGTGGTGTATATGGTACACCCTGCATTTTCACCCATATCGTAGCAAAGTTACACATTTTTCTCGATCTCGCATATTAAATTCCTCAAATATCGAGGGTCTATGGGGCATTGTTGATGTAAATTTGACAATAAATATCCTTTGACTATAATTTTTTTTAGCAAATAACTAATCGTATGACGTTTACTTTCAACGTTGGTAGTATACATATTTTTGTGTTGTCAGAGCATTGCTCGATCAAACTCAAAAGTTTTGGTATCTCAAGCTTATTATCAATGTTAGATGTACAAAATTATATCTTGATTTCTAGTCTACTAAAGTCAATTCTCGGACTAGGATTAGAGAATGTTAGTTGAGTATCAGATATCACCAAATACCCTCGAAGATTGAAAATGAAGGAAAAACGAATGCATTTACAAGAACTTCACTAACAGATGTATGTGAAGACCGATTTATCCTATTTATTCTAAGTATCTACTATTCTGTCTTATGAGACAATGTCGTATGGTTTTAATAGATTTAATATTGCAAAAAAAGACATTTCGAATTCAAACTTGTCTTGAATTAATCTCGAAATATAATTCAAGCAATGGTTGTTCACAAATACTTTAACAATTTTAGTCAAGAGCAATTTATTATTCACAAAAAAAATTATATTTAAAATTGATCTTTGAAATATTACCCATAAATAGTTCATAAGCTGTTTTGGGTATGCATACCTAGTAGTAGTATGTATATTTACGGCTTTTGGGTATGTTTCTGAACATATATATATATATATATATATATATATATATATATATATATATATA